>JAWWMP010000081.1:146694265-146785755 GCA_035047865.1 Dendrocincla tyrannina
GGGATACCCACTGTCAGGGAGGGGGGGGGAGACCCACTGCCAGGGATGGGGGGGATACCCACGGCCGGGGATGGGGGGGGATACCCACTGCCAGGGATGGGGGGGGATACCCACTGCCAGGGATGGGGGGGATACCCACTGCCAGGGATGGGCGGGGGGGGGATACCCACTGCCAGGGATGGGCGGGGGGGGGATACCCACTGCCAGGACTGGGGGGGGATACCCACTGCCAGGGATGGGGGGGGGGATACCCACTGCCAGGGATGGGGGGGGATACCCACTGCCAGGGATGGGGGGGCGGGAGACACACTGCAAGGGGTGGGGGGGGACACTGCCAGGGATGAGGCAGCCACAGCTCTGGAAGGACCAGTTGCAGATGCTGTTTCAATGTGGTTTGTGCCGCACAGTCAGTGTTCTAGAGCAAAGCACCCTCCCCTTCAGAAACGCTGAAGATGAGCAGCAATGCTCATTGAGTCGGTGTTACAGCATTAGTGTTAGCTCCGAGTTGAGGCTCATCTGTCTGTTTGTCATCAGGGCCTCTTCTAAAGTCTTTCAGGTTTGATAGAAATTATCTTTGAAGGCACAAACCCACTTTTCCAGTAGTGCAGACACTATTCTCTGAGCCTTGCTTGGCTTAGCTTTTTAGGACTGCTCAGGTCATTGTATGTGAAGCCCTTTGTAGCAGGTGCCATGAGCTGATAAAAATGGACATAAAACCTGACTCCTTTCTCCTTTTCCAGCTGAGGAGAAGAAAGAAGAGGAAAAGAAAGAAGAATCAGAGGAATCTGATGATGACATGGGCTTTGGTCTTTTTGACTAAATTTTGTACTTGCCTGTAATAAAGAACATCTACTTGTACTCCTGTCTCTCATGTGGATAAATGTGGGGTGGGTGGAGGATGACAGTAGCACCTGCAGGTCTAAGAACTGTCTTCATGCATTAATCTGGGGCTTTTCAACTTGCCTTGTCAGTTTTTTGGACTGCACCAGTACAGTTAAGGCTCCTCACTGCACCCACAGCCCATGGATGGAGGTGGTAATGTAATCCCACTGAGCATGGCTTGTGAGAACAGCTTGGAGCTGCAGGAAGTGGTCATGTTTAACCAAAGTGCTGAGACTTGGTTGGTGCTGTAATCTCTTCTGCTGTAACATACTAGTTCAGGCTTTACCACCCGTGCAGCTCTCACGGTGGGAACACAGCAGGGATCAGGAGCATTTCACAAGGTGGGGAAAAGCTGCAATTCTCAGAAGGCCCAAGGGTTGTTTAAGGTGTAGAATTTGCCATTTCAGAAAAAAAGGTGTCTCTGAAAACTGCTTTGAAGGGTGGGTGTGGGAGATGATGTAACATTGCGTATGAAAAGAGCATCTTATAAAGTATGCATTGCTAAAATAACTCCCCAACAGGACTTCTCCAGATCAATTGAACAAGTTAAGGGCTTTGCTCCAAATTGTATTCCAAAGTATTAAATGAAAATGAAGCACTGCAGGATGTCCCAGGTGTGTAAGAAGGGCTCCAAAGTTAAGAGAGTTGTTCCACATTTAAACCAAACACTAATGCACTCTGCACTGTCCCATCTTCTGGAATCAGTTTTGTGGGAACATGATTTATTTTAAAAGACACAGACACTCATGGAAGAATTTGGACCCTGTGCTCCTGCTGAGCTCTCAACTGACCTTCCAAAATAGCTCTGGCAAACCCTCCACTGTTACATTGCCCATCCCCTTTTTAAAGTAACCTCCCCCAGGAAAATTGATTTTGAAAACTCCAGAGGACTTTCAAAGTAATAACATCACACAGGTGGTAACACTGACTTGTTCTGTGCTGAAGGAAAAACTGCTTTCTGCAAAGAACTAAATCTGGATTTCCTCCTTCAGTGCTCATTTACTGTTGCTCCTCAAGTCCTGCATGAATGAATTCTTAAAACACTTCTGGATTAGGGTGGGGGAAAAAGTCCAGAGAAAATTCTCAGTGATTTCTGCAATGCATGCACACAAAATAATACAGTCAGTTTCACTGGTAACACCTTTTTAATAGGTCAAAGTAACTGTACAGTTCATTATATTCTTCCTGAGAATAATTTATATCCCTCAACAGCAAAAAGGGAGTGTGGTTTTTATTTCAACAGAACAGATGGCATAACTCGAAAACCAAGGAAAATCTAATTACACTGCTCTACTGTAACTCCTCCCAGGCAAGATAGACAAAAGGATGGGTTAGTTAACTACAGTGGGTTTAAAATAGTCATCATGGCTTTAATCTGTCTTTATAAATTATATAAAAATGGGGGACATGGATGGTTACAGAACTCCTCTAAATGCAGCTCTGAATTGCTCTGGTACAAAGCAGCATTTTCACTTCCAAGGAAAACAACATTGCTACAAAAGAACTGGCACGTTATCCTGGTGAAAAAGACGAGTGTTCAGTTGTGTCCTACAGCTAGTTCCAAACAAATGCTTCACACAGTCACATAAAGAAAAAGGCAGGAAGATGAAGAGGGCTTTAGTTTGTCTTGAAATGACTGAAGTCTTGAAAATATAGCTTTTTATTCTTTCTCTGTAAATCGTGATTAGCATATTGCGACATAAGTGTTCTAATAAAAAAAAATTCCAGTCTGGATAGTTCATATACTGTGGGCAAGAATTCTCAGCCCTGAGGTTTCCCCGAATTCTTCACTTCACAATATCTCTCTCCAATCTGCTGCTCCAACAGTTTTGGCTCCGAGACCGTGACCCTGTGGCAGCTCCATGCGATGGTGTTGAGGGCCCTGCGCTCCGTGGCTGAGTCCCCCAGGGCTCCTGTACAAACCTCATCTGTGATTGTGCCCCTCCTGAATCCCAGACCAGCTTGGCTTTGTGATAAAGACTTGGTTAAACTGCTGCAATGAGAACCAGCGGCGGTCGGTCGGTCGGTCAGGGCTGCTGAAGCGAGAGGCGCTGGAAGGCCAGGACTGCACTGGGTTAATCCTCACTGCTGGTGGAAGGTGAAGAACATCCAGTCGCAAGCAGAATTCCGAGACTGATGACACTCTTCCTCAGTGCTTAGTGCGGTCTGGACTGGCTGATTTTCAGTCTGGCTTGGTCAATAACATCCAGCAGATTTTTGGCGTCCACGGCCAGAGCGTGAGCAGCCGTCAGCATCTGCTTCTTGTACTCCTGCTGCAGGCTGGTCATCACGTACTGCTGGGCCAGCTTCATCTTGTTGATGAGCTCGGCCAGGTCCGAGTTCAGCAGCTTCTGTGCCATCTCGATCTGCAACGAGATGGGTCTGTCAGCTCGGGGGTGCCTGGAGCGCTGCACTCACAGCCATGCCACCAACACACAGGCCCTGCCTCAGATCCCGCACTGAGGCTGGGACTGAGTTTGGCACCTGCTGCTCTGCGCTGGGTGGAGATCAGGAGCAGCCCTGTCAGCTGCTGGGCCACCCCCTGTTAAACAGCACCAAGACCCAAGCAGTGGATTTTAACCCACAGCTTGGCACTAACTCCTTGTTAGGGGTTTCCAGGTCTCTGTTAACCATCACTCTTTCTATTACTAAGGCAGTTCTAGAAGCATAAAAGTAGCTCTAAAAAGTAAAACTGGTCAAAAAGGCAGATACAGGTTGCTTAACCACATGGCTGAGTCAGGATGATTCTCTGAGATGGCACTTAAAGAACCATTCTCTCTTTCTCACTGTCCCACTTGTTCCAGGGTTTTGGAAGGAAACTGTTTTACTCATGAACTGCACTGAAAGCTCTCAGTCTCATCCAGAACTGGGTTACTACAGGAAACCTTCCAGCTGCACCAGATTCTGCTCAATTACCTGTTCAATGACTGAATTAACCCCCAGAGGGTCTCCTTGCCTTGGAATACTGGTGTTTATGTCACCTTCCTTATTACATCCAGTACAAGCATCCTCACTAATACCAAGCCTGTGTCCACGCAGCAATCCTACTAAAACTCATTTAATGTAGACTTACAACCCAGGAGTTCACTGAGCCTGCTCAGTGAACCAAACTGTGCCCGTGCCAAGAAGGGAGCACCAGAACGTACCCCGATGGCTGAGGCTGTGGGAGGGTGAAGGCTGAGCTCAGGTGAGCAGAGCTCCACGTACCTCTCTGTGGGTGCTCGGAGGAAGCACGGGGAGGGTCTCGTCCACAGTTGCCAGCAAAGTTCTTAGTGCCAAACCAACCTCCTAAGAAAAAAAGGAAACAAACTTTCAAGACTTAGAATGAATAGATGAGAGAACTGTAGGAATGCAGGAGGCAGCAGATACACTTAGTTCCTTATCTGGATAAGACAGGAGTTAAAACACGGCTGAGACACTTCAAAATCCCACCAGGAATTGTGTGTTTCACCATCCAAACAAGGATTATTAAAATTTTTTTCTTAAAAAAGTGAAAATGTGGAGAAGACAGTGTACAACTCACTACCCTGGGTAAGCACAGGCAAGTTGGGGAGTAATACAGAGAACAGGATCTAAAGCCCCAGCCTCTGCCCAAAGTCACCCACCCCACAAACACAAAAAGCCTTTATTTCCAGCTTGCCAGAAAGTTTCTCCTACGCCCCTGAAGAGCTGATCCAGACAAGAAATAGAGCCCAGTTTTAGGCACTGCCTCCATACCTTCACCATGGGCACGTACTCCTCGGGCGGAGCGGGCTGGATTTTGCTGGACATCTCTATGACTGCCTTCACCAGCCCCGTGACATTCTCGTAGACTTTGTCATTGGAGCGGTCCAGGTTGGCCGTGGGAGGAGGGCTGATCTCCTGCGGCTGAATCTGGAAGCAGAGGGCGGCTGCTGAGCCTCCTGTCCCCAGCAGATGGGGCTCAGCACCTTCCCACCCTCCACAGCCCGCCGGGAAGGGCTCGCATTCCTCATATTCCCAACAGCTCCCCTGCCCCGTCCCACTGGGGCCCTGGCCTGGCTCAGCTCCCTTGCTCCAGGATCTGAGGGAAGCTTTTTAGTTCTTCTGACTGAACCTGATCTGTGAAATGACACCGGGCAATTTTTACCAGGATTTTCCTGAAGAGCTTCCTGTGGAACTCCCTCAACAGAGAGAAAATAATTTGAGGAACGAGGAGTCCCAAGTACTTGACGTGTCTAAATGGCTCAAGTTCCACTGTTAAGGCAACAGGTATCAGGTCCCTCATTCCAGGAGCTTGCTTTGTGCTCCAAAGCAATGCCATAACACACTGATATGACTGGAATGGGACGGTCTTTGAGGTCCCTTTGGACCCAAACCATTTAATGATTCTTTGACATTATTCTTTTGTTAGTGAAAATCCACACCAGGTTAACAAAAATGGTGTCACCAATGCAGGTGGGAAACACAGAATGCTTTTAGAGAGTTGATTTCCAATAGACCAGAGAAAACAAACAGGTTAAAAATTCTGTCATCCTTACTCAAGCAAAACTTCCAACAAGTCAAGTCTGTCTGGGGTTAAAGTCAAGACAGACTGAAATAATCCTGGGTCAGAAATGAAAGAAAACTTGCAAACTTCTTCTGTAAGGTCCTCAGTATCTCTGAACTGTAAAGCTACAGCCACCCCAGTTTCCTGCAGCTACTCCCTCTTCTGGGATGCCCAACCAACCGCTCAGTGGAAGCAGAAGATGAAAAGATTGCTGATTTCCTACTGGTCACAGGGTGGCTGCCCAGCCTGTGTTTCTGAACTGGCTTGTGATGTTTTGGCCCTCCACACCAGGTTACTACTGGTTCTCAGGACTGGTCCCAGCTCCAGAGATGTTTCACTGGAAGCACCTGAGATACTGCCCCGAGGAAACTATGAAATACTTGGATGAGACTTCCTCCAAGGAAGGAGTGCAGGATTTAGCACGGGGTGATCCCATTTTGCAGCACTTCATTAAGTGGGTACCGACAGCTGTTAGAGAGATTCACTCTAGTGCATTGATCAGAAAAGTACTTCAGGAAGAAGAACACTGTAATCAGCTCAATCAGCAGGGAAAGGCTGTGATTCCAATCGATTTCAGCCACCGAGAAGTTAAAAGAGTCATTTGGCAAAGTCACATGCAAAGACACTTTGGAATAGGGCACGTACACACACGCTCACGCACTGCTTACCCTCCATGGCTATGGTTGAGCAGAATGTGGGGGAAGGTTAAAGAAATTTACCAAAAGAAGGGAAAAAAAGAAAAACAATATTAATAAAACTCAGCAGGGAAGGAAAAAAAAACCCCACCAAACAAACCAAACCCAAAACGTGTAGCAATAAGAGACCAGTTAAAAAGCCTGCAACACAAACGCACCCTCACCAGTGCTGGCAGTCACTCGTGTTACAGAACAGCCTGCTGTCACCCGTGGGGGCCCTGCAGGGCTTGCCATGCACCCACACTCCCTTCTTCCTCAGCACGTGGCAGGAGATCATGCAAAGCTGGACAGGAGCAAGCCAGTCTGGCGAGCAGCAGAGTGGTGAGTGGAGCAGAGGGGCTGGGCAGTGGTGGGAGACAACCTGCCCTGGGAACGCTGGTCCCTCTACACAACCAATGCAGCACTCAAGGGATGTAAGAAAATGTTGTATCCATCCTTCTGAAGCTTTGCTTTTTGTTTAGAGAAGCCATGATGGGAAATACATGGTCATGTAGCTCTTGTTTGCAACGACTAATCACAGGGTGAAGAACCACCAAGAACCCATTCTAGATGATACCCAACCTGTGAAATTCCAGGCCCTAACATTTCAAAACTATGCACACTGTGTTTCTTAACACTTGATTTCTCTTTGTTTATCCCCGACATCAACACTGTTGCTGTGCAGACTGTGAAGTCCCGAGTTCCCTGGTGGAACTGGCTGACTGTGCCTCAGCCAGGAGCCCACGTGCTCCTGCTGCCTGCCCTGAAGGCTCCTGAGGACAAGCAGCTCTGATCCCCTCCATTTGTGTTCTGCAGAGAAGGGACACTGGAAGGGAGCCTGAACTGGGTGTACAGCAAAGGGAGTCTGAAATCAATCCTAGAAGCATCTTCAGTTTGGGACTGCAGCCATTAACAAAGCTATACCAAAAAATAATGGGCTATTTTCCTCATGGGACATAAAACAAACCAAGAAAATCTTAACAAAAAAATAAAATCTACCCTCCTTTCCTACTCAAGAAGCTATTTAGCATACAAATCTTGTTCACTTGTCATTACTGATGTCTTTGGCTGCTCAGGTTTAGTTTGTTGTCAAAAGGATGTATTTCAGAAAACATTTTGCATGTTCCAGTATCAGCATTTAGAAAGGAAATTTTAGAGAAGCCAAGTTTAGTAACACATCTGTTACTGCTTTTTGACATTTTCTGAGGCTTGGCAGCTCAAAAAGCACTGGCATCAGCTTGTAATAAATAATCCTGCTCAAATTCACCACTGCTGGCTGTTTACGCTGATTCCTACACATTCCAACAATCCCAGGACAAGAGCAGGAGTGAGAGGGGCTGGCAGTGCCTGGGATCAATTTGTGCTGAACACACTGCTCTGATGGCAGGTTTAGAATTTCATGCTTAGATCAACTGGGCTTTCCCTGTATTTTCTGAAAGCACCTAAAATAAGGGTCACTCATCCCAGCTGCTGTGGCTGCCACAACGTGGATTCCCCCTCTTTTCTACAGGCCTGTTTCCTGATGACTAGGGAGGTACGAGTGTCCCACAGGCAGGGAACAGTGCACTGAGGGATGACTTTGGGAGTGCCAGACTTCCTCAGGAGCAGTCCTATGGACACCAGGGGCAGCAGGCTGTTGTTTCACAGCAGCATCTCTGCCAAGTTTCACTTTGGGCTTTACTGCCCATTTAGGGAGATGAAACACCACATAAAGAAGCATCTCCATGCCAGGTCAGACAGCCCATTTCCCCTCTTCCTTGTTCCCCTGGGCTAGCAGGGCTTGAGGTGCCAGGGTGCTGCAGCAAGAGCTTTTTGAGCACCATGGTTCAGAGAGGTCTCACTTCCCTGTGACCAAGGACAGGAGACTTTGGTACCCCCAAGTAACTGGGAATGCTGGGTGTGCTCCTTCCTGCTGAGCAGGGAAGGGAGGTGGGGTCCATACAGGACACCTCATGCTCCTCAAACTAGAAATAAAGCTTGCTCAGCTGGGCAAGGCTCTAGGAGAGGAACATGCTAAATCACAGTCACTGAGGACCCGAGCCCACCAGTCACCTCCCCACCTCCCTGCAGAGCTGCCAGGGCACGTTTGCCCCTCGACAGTGTTCACATGGGATGTTTGGCTGCCTGTGCTTTCCACGGTCTCTACTTCAGGAGCACCAAACTCCCTCAGAACAGTGATGCTTGACCTTCTGAGGGTACTTCAGGAGGCACTGAGCAATGTACCTTCACGCCCTCGTTGTAGCTGTCCACGGGGCTGTTGAGGCTGGCCAGGCTGCCCAAATGGCCGGGGGCTCCGGGGCGTGGGGGCTTCTTTGGCGGAGCTGCGTGATCTGCTTAACCAAGACAAGAGGCATTTTTAGAAGACCAACACCTCACATGTACCATTCTGCATCATTCTGCTCTGGCAACACTACACAGGCTGCACATGCTCTTCTCCACTGGGCATCTTTGTAAGTCTTGCAGTAAAATCACTGTTTGCAAGAGTTGCACTTCATGAGAATGTGATTGTTTTATAAGACACTTTGAAATTCCCCATGTGGGGCAACTGCTGCTGCTCCCAGCACACCCACCTCACCCCTCAGAGGTTCTCACCCCTCAGTGCCAACATGCTGTGTGTATCTGGGAAAACTGGACTTCCTCCTGGAAGAAATCCTGGGTGTGATTCACTTGAGACTGAAAAACCCAACTTTAGGTGTCTGCTTCTGTTTTACATGTCTGAACTCCACCCTGGGTGAAGTCCCACACTGACTCAGCTTCCTCTAGACACTTCCTGCGTGTTGATGTAAACACTGCCCTGGCTTTGCTGACTGCATGTCTGGGGCCTGCACAGGGAATATGAACACACATTACACAAACATCTGTGTGTAGAACCTGGGGAAGAATCCACCTCTGCATGGAAATACTGCCATGAACCCTTGTCACTACTGCTGCTGGAAGACTCATACTCAAGGATTCAAGAGGACAGTATATGAGTGTACTGCTTACCTGGTTTACCCACAGGCTGATATATGTGCTGGTTACCAGCCTGTAAAACAAAATAAACATTTGAAGGAGTTACTGCAGTGCTCGCAGCTTCCACCAAACACAGAATAGCCAGGTCTCAGCACATTTCTCAACAGAGCAGGGATCTTCTCCTAAAACTGAGGTGGACAAAGGCAGTGTACAGACTGTGGAAACAGGGACAGGTGACAGGGACAGGTAACATCCCTGCTGTCACCACTGCAGAGAAAGAGCATTTGTGCACTCAAAACTTGACTGCAGTTTCAGCTGGACAACACAATAAAAAGGGCTTTTTGAAAACCCCAACAGCTAAAGGAGAATAGAAACAACATTGGTCTGTCACTCCATGAAGTTGGTCACCTCACCAACAGGGCCACAGACGAAGTGCAGACATTCAGTCACATCATTAACTTGGATTTGTGCTGGTAACCTAAATATTTCAAATCTGATAACCCTGGGGGAAAAGAAAGGGGGCAAGAGAGGCAGGAGAGTAAAATCCCATGAAAACAGTTCTTCCATTTTTACTTCCAGAAAATTCTGTATTGAAAGTATATGTGAAAAGAATGTGATCAGTCAGGAAATACTAAAATATGTGTGGGAACTTCTCATTTGTATCACTGCCCAACCCTCTCATCCTCTCCATGTTGACTCACAGCAGCACTAGGCACTTCCCACTGCAAATGAAGTCAGAGTTATGTTCTGACTCTATTAAGAACGATAAAACTGCAAAATCAAATTCTGGAACCAGAAGTGCAGTTATCATGAATCAGAGTCTCCTTTGAAACTCATTTTGTGTTTTCTTCAGACTCTTTCCAGTGGGGTGTGAAATTGCACTGCCTCCTTAGGGCGGACAGGACTTCCCCTACAAACAGTCTGGGATCTGGGGGCTGTAACCTGTGACACGACCTCAAAATCTCCAGGGCATCTCAAAGCATCTTCAGGAGCGGCACAAAACCCCAGCAATACTTTACTTGCTCTTTTATAAAGATGCAACAACATCCAAGGCATAACAGTAACTAATAGTCTTCTCCAATTTCATGGAAAAAATCTTAGGAGCTTCCAGACATGAACGTCTCCAGAGACCACTCTGCAGCGTGTCAGTAATACACTCATTCATGACTGTGCTTTGGCTGCAAAGGCATAAAGAATCCCTGAATTCTTTAGTGGTGAAGAATTGCTGAAGGCAAAGCAGGAGTTTATAATCACATCCTAAACGAACCAGGAGAGTGAATTTAAAATATCCACTACTTTAAGGGTAGAAAAACCTTTCCCGTCCTGGGGAAAAAGAGTAGCTGAAGCAGCACCTCTGTGCCATCAGCAGTCCCCAGACTAACCCCCCTGTCCATCAGCGTGATCCAGAGATTCCAATGGCAATTAAACAATTGGAGGGATGGCTTTAGTTAAACACACAGGAGTTAAGCCACTAAGAAAGAACACAGGAGCTGCAGCTGCTGTCTGGGAATAAAGGAATGGCTGTGGGATTTATTCCCATTGTTTCACAGGGGATCATTTACCCCAAGCAGATTTCTGGGTAACACAACAGCAACATTTACATTCCTTGTGAGAAAACCCTTCAGATATTCAAACAACTGCAGAAGTCACTTCAATCCTGCTTCCTGTTGACACAACTTACAGAAAACAACCCACATTCTTCAATAAAAAGCCTCAGTTCTACAGCACATGACCACTTAAAAAATATTGCAACATATTTACAGAAACATTTTAGTATTTGTTTCAAGAACAGCTTCAAGGGGAAGAAAAAAAGAAAGAATAAAACCCCAACAAAGCCCCCAAACTGCTCCCACAGAAGCTGAGCCTCTTGCAGAAGCTGTACAACCACGTAACAACAGTGGGAACATTCAGCAAGGACTTTAGATCGTGTCCCACGGCAGAGACCGTGCAGGACACGTTCCACCAGGAATGTGGAGGGAGAGCTGGGCGAGGAAGGGATCCCACACACACTTACTGGGCCCTGGAGACCTCCGTCCTCCCGGTCGATGCTGCCCCTGGAGAGCCGCACGTCGGGCTTCTGAAACAGAAATCACACACTTCACTGCCTGCTCCCCTTGCCCTTGGGACGGGAGAATCCTGCTGGGAACACCCGCTGGCAAATCCAGGTGTCATTCCACGGCAGCCCCCGCTCCTCCACCACCCGCTCCCCACTGGAAACGCTCCCGGGGGTATCCACAGTACCACTGCCCCAGCACAACACTGCAAAACCTCCATCTGAACTTGCTCAAAGCCAGCAGCAGTTGTGGTTTTCCTTGGGAAAAAAGAAAAAAAAAAAAAAAAAAAACAAGGAAAAAAAATCGCTTCCCAACAGCAAAATTCCAACCGCAGGATGAGAAAGGCTGTGCATGAATTCGCTCTTCCTGCCCCAGCATGGCTTATGTGTACTATATGTACTTGGCTCCCTCTCCCAGCCTGCCAAAGGGGCCAATTGCTGGAGCTCCCGAAACACTCCATTGCATACAGCGAGCTAACAAAGCCATCCAGATGCCCTTTTCTCCCCAGAAATTTCTGTTTTACATGTTTTAAGCACAATGCAGGAACCCGAGGATTGGCTGTTCTAAAAAAGTAAAAACAAAACCACACCAGAGGGGTTTTTTTTCCCCCCACAAGGAAACTGGTCATTTTTCCCAGAGTATCCTAAGTTGGAAAGGACCCACAAGGATCACTGAGACCAACCCCTGGCACTGGAAAACCCCACATATCTCTCCAGCAAATGCAGGTATGTGATATTTGTTCTGCAAGGACAGTGATAATTATGTGGAAAGACAAAGGAATAGTGGATGTGAGGCCAAGGTTAACCCTGATGTGCCCACACAAGCTCAGCAGAACCAGAGCATGTCTCTAGTGCACGAATTCTGGCACTGAAAACCAGGATTTATCTGACTCCTCCGAGACTGGATGAGCAGCTAATGAAAAGGGATAAAAAGCACCTCTACAGCAGTGTCAGTACAACTTCCTTCTCGTGTCTGTAAGTATTCACACAGAACATGGTCACACACAGCATGAGAAGGAGTACTTTTTATTTAGAGAAACGTAGGTGTGTGAATATGAGTGTAACCAAACTGACCCCATGTCCTTTCAGGGTTAGTTTGAGGGGACAGATTTATCCTTTTCTTGTTTAAAGTTACTTCAGATCCCTTTTCTTCTTTTCTTTTGGAAACACTAAAGAATAATTCCAACTCATATACCCTGCTAAATGACTCTAAAAACCAGCAGGGCAGAAGGAACTCACAAAGATACACTAATATTGATCTTTTGTCATTAAAAGCTCTCCAGCTGTGCTGCCAGTTTGTCAGGAAGGTGTATTTGGGATTTTCCTTCAGTCTTCTGCAGACTGAGTGAGGCACAGCCAGAGATGGACACTGCCTGAAAGAACCTGCAGGTTAAAAACAGACAAATCACATCAGACAGGGAATTATTTAACCCCATCTTAAACACAAGGAACTGAAGCAGACCCAAGAGATCTCCTATGTCTTTCCAGGAATTTGTGACAAATTTTATGATGAAACCTACCACTGACTAATCTCCAGTTTACTTTCTTTATTATGAGGAAGGAATTTTTTTCTGATTAAAGTCTCACTTGGTATGGGTGTGTTAGAAACTTCATCAGACACCTAAAGTAAGTTCTGGTTCTCATCATATTTTTAAACTAAAGCAAATAGCTATCCTTGTTTATCTAAAGCATATTTCAATTACACTGATGCTCACAAAACGCCACTGTTTCAGCCAGATGAAATAAATAACCAAAGACTACTTCATCACAGGGGTATTTAATGGTTTCTGCACTTTCAACAATTTATTGCTCAAAAAATGCATCTTAAACCACAGAATGGTTTGGGTTGGAAGGGACCTTCAAGATCATCCAGTTCCAACCCCCTGCCATGGGCAGAGACTCCTTCCACTGGACCAGGTTGCTCAGCTCAGACTCCAAAGACAATGAAATAGTGACCATTTTAAAGGACTCTGAAGCACAAAAATGCACACCAGTCCAAATAACAGGATGTCCCCCCTAGACATATCTATCTTCTCCCCTCCCTTATCTTACTAACAAGGCCCCTCCTTTCAGCATCCAAAGTCTCCACATCACAGCAAAAATTCCACTCCCCAAGTCACCACCAGAAGCCAACACGTGGCATCCCATACACAAACAGTGCAGAACCAAGAATGCTTCACAGAAAGGCTGTAAATGCACAGAAAATATTACTAGAATAACAAAAACTTCATCCAACTTCTCCAAACATTCTTCTCTGTCCCAGCAAAGATAGTCAGGAACACAAGGAACAACAGAGAAATATTAAACACACTTTTGTGTCCAATGTCCAAGAAAGGCCCAATTACATATTTATTGACTCACAGCCCTCTGCCATCTCTCCAGTCCCTGCCATGGCAGCCCTCCCAAAAACCAGAGAGAGGGAGAACTAAATGTTGTTAAAATCTTGCAGAAAAACAACATCCTTCAAAAATAAATGGATCTTTTTCTATTAGTCTACTATCTGAAATCTCTGGAAATGTCAAGAGGGTTTTTCAGACAGGATGTGTAATGCTGACAAACTGGGATATAATCTACTTTATTTCCAGTATTTCTGTCTGTTTGCTAAGAAAAGAACATGCAAGTCTTGGTGTTCTCAGGACATGTCGAATTGTAATGTCTTCATGGGATTTTCTCAGGCTAAAAAATAAAATCTTATTTTAGCATCAGTTCACATCAATTATACTTGAACTGCAGTTCTCAGTGTCAAAACAGGACAAAACCACAACTATGTGGGAATGTCAGAAAAAAACCCAAATCCAAGCACGATAAAGAAACTATGTGAGTTATTTCTTCTCAGCCTACCCCAGAAAGGACTATAAATTTCCCAGTGCAACACTGTTCTGTCTGCTGAGCAGTTCTAAAAGGCAGGCACATACATATCTTTATTTATGGGATTAAAAGCAATGCACGTAACACCAGGACAGCCACAAAGGAAGGTTCAAACTGGAAAGCCCAAATAAATGAGGGAATTACACAGGCCCAAAAGAAGAGAAGTGTTGTGTGTAAGATGTTCAGAGAGAGTAGTGTTTGTGGCACAGCCTTCTCCCCCTCCTCCTGCACATGGCTTGGACAGGGATGGCCTCCTGCAGGGACCTGCTTCAAGCTGTAGGTGCAGCAGTGCTTTGTCTTCACTTCAGCTCCCTCAAAAATAACTGGGATATTCCTGTCCTTCCTGGAGATGCTCATCTCCACAGCACTTTTACCAAGAGAGCATGAAAGCCCACAGGTTTAATCAGTGCTCATTAAAGCTGCCAGACTCTTGGGCTGCATCCCCTCCCTCCCTGTCGGGGGGTGGAGGGAGGGTCAGCCCTGGATCCCTCAGAATCAACCCCTTCTCACCTCCCAACAAACATATTTGGTACAATTTAAAATTAAATTTACTCTTTGGGATTTTACACAACGGATTTTTTTCCCTTCAGGAGCTTCCCATGAGGAGAGACACGTTTGTTTTCTCTTTTTACAGCAGAATCTCAGCATTCTGGGCTGTGTCAAGGCTGCAGCTTGCAAACAACATCTCTGTCTCCTCTCCAGCACTGACTAGTCCCCTGTTCTCCAAGGACCAGTTTCAGGCAAACTGCTTACACCGATAACAACCTCCCCAAAGACTGGCACATCTCCATTTCAATGCCCCTGCAGCTGAGTTCCCCATCTGGGGTGTCCCTCCCTCCCACCACACACCAGCACTGCTTAGCCATGGACCAACGTGCTCCAGAGCTGTGTTTTCTCCCTGGAGAAGCAGCAATAAATTTCAAGTCGTGAGTGAGTTGCTGTCACTCTGGGGAAACAAAACCTGCACTAAGAGGAATCCCACGGAGGATTTTTGGCCTCGTTGCAGTGTCTCACATTAAACGATTTGCAGTTGCTCCCCTGGGAGTCCAAGTCCCAGCACTGCAGAGCCTGAAGACTGGGTAAATAGAGCTGCTTCTGGAAGTAGGCAGTTTACACTAAGAACGTTACACATGGTTACAGAAGTTAAATATTAAATATTACAGCTATATAAGTTAAATATTAAAATCTGGCTCTCCTCTCTTTGTTCTTCTCTGTGCTAAAAAGGACAAATATTCTTCTGAAACCTGCCTAAAGCAGGCAAGGGAGGTCCAAACTTCTTCCTAAATCACATGGACTGAAAATGGGGAAGGTCCTTCTCCCAAAAGCAGAAATGGCACTAGTCACTCACTAGAGGACATGGACCAGGGAAGGTGTGTATGTAATTTGTGGCTTATTTCTGTGCTAGACCTTGCTATATGGACCTTAATGCCTCAATAAATGGCTTATTTTTACATGTTTGGACTCTCATGCATGAACTGTGGATGTCCTTCAGGAGATCCTCAAGGCTTCCAAGAGTGACTCCCCACAATGACTCTTTTACCATGGTAATTCCTCCAGGGCTAAACTGAAGAAACCCACATTCCTTTCCCAAGAAACACCCATGAATAGACTGAAGATTCCCCTGACACACATCCTGCTGTGAGCTCCAAGACACCCCGTGCCTGTCACCAGCTTGTTCAGCTGCTGACATGGGGTATAAATCTGCAAGTCCCATTCAAGTATGAACCCCAAAGTCTCCACAGTCAAAATGCTACTGTGGAAAGAAAAAGAACTGAAGTCTCTCAGAGATTCCAGTTCCTCAGCAGAACAGATGCAACAGAGATGGTGTCTCCTCAGAATAAAAACCAACATTTAATGAAAACACACTCTGCCAAGAGCCCTAGAGATGAACGAAAAATCAGCAAGACCCTCCTCAACATCAGTCTGGAGTATAAGAAACATCCTCATGGTCCAGAGATTGAATCAAGACAGAACAAACACTACAAATAATTATCATTTACTCTGCAGAAAAACTCAGCAAGTTTTCTGCAGAAAGTTCCCACACAACCTCCTGCCACCTGAAATGTCAGTGCCCCATTCCCAGTAAGCACATCAATTCCTCAAGAAGTCCTTGACCATCTCGAGAGTTTTAACCACCAATGGGATGAGTTTGACCTCCTGGGCTCTCTAAGTCACGAGCAAGACTGGAAAGGCTAATGCCTAAATTAGGGAAGAAATTTTCCTTTCCCCTCCTTCTCTTCAGCTGTAATAAAGTGGACAAAGCAATCTGGCTACAGTGGTTTCTTTACTGTCATCCAGTGGCAAGCTGCAAATTCCCAAGTGGATTTAGAAGGAAACCAGCTTCAACATTCTTGAATCAAAAGTAACTTCTTAACTCTGGCATGACATGGATCTCACATGTCCGGGGCATGGGGGCACCTATCAGTAGCTCTTAAGAGATTTATCCTACCTTGATCTTCACAGCCACTGGCTGTCTGGAACAGTTGGGAATACCAAACATAACTGAGCTCCTGAGAGACTCAGACAAGTCAACTGCAAAGGAATGTCTTGGTAACACTGCCCATGTACAAGACCTGCTCGCCGTTCCTGACCTCTGGCTTCCTGGAGGGTAAAGCATCAATTCTGGTTTTCAAGGAACTCAATGTCTTGGCTTAAAGATCCCTAAAAAGACTGTTTCACGTTCTGTGAGACAAACATAACCAGCAATTTTGGTGTCCAAAAGAAAATTAATTCATGTGTACAACTAAGATTTTCCTGGAGACCAGCTCTAGACAGTACAGAGAACTCTTCTACAGATCACCTTTAAATGGAGAGTTTACTTATTCAGAGTCACCTTTCATAACACACCTGTGGCACCTACACGGACAGAGGCATGTTTTGTAAATACCTACAACATGAAAGCCTTCCAAGCTGCAACACTCCTTGCAATATGCTTGAGATCAAGCACATCACTGCTGTCTGTCACAACCCACACCACAGCACTGGAGATCCCCCACCTGTCCCACGAGGCTCAGGCACAGGAGCCTGCACAGAGTAACCTGCCACTACCACCTGCCACTACCACCTTCTGCTCCACCTGGAGCCGCCAGCCTGGGGCAGCAGGGTTTTAACACAGAGCTTGAATTTTGACAACTGGGAAGCCAGGGCTGAACCAAAAAACACACCAGTGGCACTGTCAGCAAGGAAATGTGGAATTGCAGAGAAACAGCACTGCAAGATCCCATTAGCAATGATTTATTCTTCTGCTCCTGGTGATGTTCGGAGCTCTTCCCACCCCACAGAGCTCTCCTTACATTATTTCTTCCCACTAACTTGTGCCACTATTCCTGCAGTGCAGGACTGCTTACAACTCTTAGCACAGTCAGGGCCCCTGAATGGCTGATTATCCCTTTTTTAGGGGTAGAGCACACACAGATCCATCTCCTTCAGAACAAAGAGGCAAACTCCAGACCAGCACAGAATCATATCCCCAAATTCCCACACACAAACACTCAACTGGATGAAATGACATTCACCAAAGGTCACAGATGTTCAAGACATTTGCAGTGCAGGACTCACCAGCTGAACACTTAATTCAAAAGCTGTTTCCAAACCTACATTTAGCAGTGAGTCCTGTGTTCGGTGAATTTTCCCACCTCACAGAAGTGCCCACAAGCTGCAGTAAAGCCAGAAGAACTGCAAGGAATGAAGAAGCACTGTGAAACAGAGGATTACCAGGAATCGCTCCTCTTTTTCAAGCCAGCGCTGATCTTCCTCCATCTCCTGTTGCTGTCGTATCAACCTCTCCTCCATGAGGTGTGTGGGGAGAACCTGGCTCATCCCTCGGATGTCCATCGTGCCCGAATCCTGCAATCCAGACAGGGTTTATTGGCTCTCTCCACTTACAATTTGTATAAACAGCTGCAAGAGCTGGTAGATGATAAAAGAGCAGATTTTTAGAAGCCTAAATGTGCAACAGCAGCCAAGCAGAGTTCCTTCAGCTCCTCCCAAACTGAAGCAGAGCAGCAGCAGAAACTCTTTCCAGCTCCAAACATTTGATCTGCCTTGCTCCTAAGTCACTGCAAGCAAACAGACTTGAAAGACTCTGTTCTGGTTTTCAGCAATGTTGTCACTTCTTGTATTGCACTTCATTTAAGCTGGACAACAAAACCAGATATATCAATTTTGTTTTCTTGGTCCTGAGCAATAATGTAACCATCCAGTTGTGAAAATCTGAAAGATACATTTTTTTAACTCAAAACAAATATGCAGTTCAGTGTTAGCCAACACTTGCAAAGCATGCCACAAAAACATTTTTTAATGAATTTTTGAGCAAATATTTATGCCTGTCTTAAGCCTACAAATACTCCACATACCATATCCCAGTGCTGTCTGGAAACCATTAGCAAATAGGGTATAAATCAGTATTTTTAAAAACACCAAGGGGAATTTGGTAACAAACTTCCCTGTATTTAACAGGTGAGTCTCAGCTATCACTTAAATGTTTATCAGAACAGGGAATAGAGAAGAAATGGATTTAAGACAGAAGCTGCACTAAGTGAATCTTTCTGGAAGAAGAAAAAACGAATGAAAATGTATAAAACACTGGAGAAAAGAAAGACAGAAGGTTAAAAGGGGAACTAAGCTGATGTTCCTTTCGGCAGCTCTGTGCCATCACAACAGGCTGAAGAGCACCCAAAAGGAGTAAAACTCAGGACCAGCTTTGCAAACCATTCCCTTCTCTGGTTTGGATAAGTTACAGAGAAGCCTCAGACCCTTCACTTGTGCTAGGTATTTTCACACAGCAATGATTTTTACATGAAATGTTCCCATCTCTGTGGACAGCACTAAGTTCCAGGTGTTCTTTTAACAAACACCAGGTATTTGCTATCAGTCATTAAGATAAGCAGTAACAACAAGCAAGAATCAAGAATTTGTGTCAAGTGAAACTTTATGCCCAACCTCACACAGAAGGATTTTTTTCAAAAAGCAGAGAATTCAGCCCTGACTCCCAGCCCACTGCGATTTTAAAAAGCACAGCCAGGTTTCCCACAACAGATCTACCTACATAATAACAGTAAGAGAAGTGATAACAACCCAAAAGTGTGTTTCATGTGCAGAACACAAAGCCAGACGTGCCAGCTCACCATACCTCCATGTTTGGTTGCCACACAGATATCTCCTGAGGCCGGTGGTTCCAGGAATCTGCCTGATCCAAGAGAGAAGCCTGCCCAGGATAAATGCTGCCTGCCATGGCTGGTATCCCATGAGAGCCAGGGTAGCCAGACACCTTTAGGGGGCAAAGAAACCCCACACAAACAAAAACAAAGGAAAAAAACAGAGATATTAATACAGACTGTGCTTCCCCAGAATGAGGAGCTACATCCCCCCAGGACAGTAAAAATGAAAGCACAGAAATTACTCAATTCAAGCAGTCACTGAGAGGAAGGAGGGGAAGCAACATCACAAGAAGGAAGCTGAGTCAAAACATGACACAAAACCTCTTTTTTAAATCTTTGAGGATGCCTATCATAACTATTTTAGAATAACTATATATATAAAAATAGCTTCTGGAGATAAGTGCAACTATTTGAGGGTGCCAAACCAGCTGCATTAGAGGGTGTTCTAACCTCTGCAGTCAAGAAGATCAAAGTCCTCTGAGGACAAACCCAAATCTAGAGATTCATATGGAAGAGCTCATGTTCAAGTTAACAGGGGCCTGCAAAAACAAAGCCTTCTCCACAGGAAAATGTAAAGCATTTTCATGAGCCTCAACTACTTATTAAACCAAGGAAAAACCCCCTTGACTGAGATGGCTGTAAATGGCTGTGGCCTTGAACAAACCTAAAACTGCTCAAAGTCCTTCAGTGGCAAACTTTTGTTTTAAATTTCTTGAGCAGTGTCAGGAAGAAAAGCAAAACCTGTGAGGATACAAAAGGTAGAGCTAAAGGCCATGAGGCAGCAGCAAAGGAAATATCCACGATCCCAAGGGAAGTCTCCCATTTTATAAGGCCAGTAATTCCAGAGCTCAGCACGGATGTTCCCATGAACACCACATTCCTTCAATAAATACGGACATGGCTGATGTGTTTCACTGCAGTTTTAGGAACCTGAACACCACCTCAGATATGGGAATACCTGCCATCTGCAGTAAACCTAGCAGGCTCAGTTTGGGGGTTTTCTTCTGATGTAAAACAAAGCTCATTGAACAGAACGGAATTAAAATAAACCATGTTAAGAAGTGAATCGATCCCACGAGCTGCAACTGAGAGAGAAACCCCCCATGTGAAAAAAAGACATGTGCACAGTATTAAATGTAATACCTGGTAATGATTTGGCTGTACCATATGCTGTGGACTTGGATAAAACCCTTCACTGGATCTGGGACTGGGGTAACCAGGTCTACTGGGCTGTAAATGTAAAGGAATTTTTAGAGTCTTTAGAAACAGAAACCAAAAAGCAGAAAATTACCAAACATATACAGGTGGTGAGCCCAAAAGCAAACTCAAAAATCCCCCCCTAAAATAGATTTTCTACAATTATTAACATCTTTTTTAAACAAGTAAAATTAAGTTTCCCTCCATTTTTGCTAGGAGATGGATGCAGCTGAATTGTTTGCTGGGTATGTGGATAAATAATGCTTGCTCTGTGAATTCTTTGTTAATTGCTTGCACTCCACGACCTGCTCTGTGCTGTTTAACTCTAGACAGGACATCAGCTAAGAACATCATTCCTAAATCGAGTTTCCAGGTGCAAATACAGCATTGTTTCCAAATTTTGCTGTTAATTTGTTGCTTTTGTGACTGTTCCCAAAGATAAATTCTTTTGCTTCAGTGAGAATAACACAAACCACACTGGTTTGTTTAGCATGACTACTTCCATGTGGTATTCTGAGGCAGAAAGTCAGTCCTGGCAGTTAAACTTCTCTGTTACTAACTGCCTCAACATGGGTTTTGATCATACTCTGAACCTCCAGAGGTATATCTGAGGTTTTTGGGGTTTTTTTTGATAAGGCACAGTGCTGCTGGGTGTTTCAGGAGGAGAAGAATCAACCAAGGAGGGGAAAAAAACAACCCCAAACCTCATTGTTCTGCAAAGGGCTCCGTCAGACCACATTACTCTGAGGCTGCAGAATTTGTCATTACTTTATGAAAAAAGTCATTCTCATTCTGGACCAGGTTGTTTTCTGTCTCAGGTTTCTCATGGAAGTATCACTGTGAGATACAAGTAATTTCACAGTACGGATTTTTAGCTGAGAACTATTTAAGAATGTGTATAAGGCTGTAAAGAAAATGGAGTTTAAGACCCATAACGACCCAAAACTTTTATCATCAACTGTGGGAACAATAAAAAAATTAGCTGAAATTAGTTGTCACCATTAGAAGACAATAATTTAAGAGACACTTAAAATCTCCTATCTACAAAAGTCACCTTGTTCAAATGCCATCCTTATGCACATCCATATTTCACACAAAAATAGTGTACAGAAAACCTCACCAACAACTGCATCACACGCACCGTGAGGACACCCTGAGCCCTCAAAACTAAATCTAAAAACTAAACTAAGTCTAAAACCGAAATGCAGTGGCAGAATCAACTGCAGCCTTACCACACCTTTGGTCTAGTATTTTGGTTCACACATCACACACAAAAAGCTCTAATGATTATAATGATTATAATTTCCAATACAGTGCAGCTCACATATCATTGGTAAAAGGTAATTATTCTTCAAGACTAAACAAATTCTTCAAGCAATGCTGTAACACTCAAGCACCATATTGTTCCAATTTATGGAGTTTATCTGCTTCTGTTACTTGTAACATTGCCTGTTTAGATAAACACCAAATCCTGCTAATTCATCTCAGATGTCTAGAGGGGTCTGAAACGAAAGCAACAATTCCACTGCCCTTATTCCTTGGGTGCCACAAAGCTATCAAAATGCTCCAAAATCTATCAGGAAACAACCTGGACACGGGGAAACAAAAGAAAGTAAAGATAAGTTGCCTTCCTGTGAGTGTCGGGGAGTGTGTGCAGCAGAAGGTGCCACACGAGCACTCCTGGAATCATCATCAGCTCCAGAGTGTGTGTACAAAGCTCCAGGAATTCACCACAGACTGCTCAGGACACAGAGAATACTCCACATCACAGTGGTGACTGCACAAAATTAAGTTCCTCAAAATAATATGCACAGATAACCCCAAGGAGGAGCAGACAAGTCACTGAGAGGGGAGGGGGCTCAGGAACTGGTGAGGTCGGACTCCCACAGCTGCAGAACACATCAGTGACATCCAAACAGGACAGCAAGGAGAGAAAGCAAAGTGGAAACCAAACCACGTAAGTTCCTTGGCAGCAAACCCCTCATCTTCTGTCCAGAAGAAGGAAAATACAATTAGTTGATTTCTATCATCTCAGCAATGTGTTATAAATAAACTTCACACTGGCCTGAGAACTCACTAGCCAAGGATGCACAGGAGGGGTAGAAGAAAGAAGGCAAAAGAAAAGGCAGGGAAAGAATTTTGTGGCAACTATGGTTGCCTTTTAGAAGCTAAACAAGAAGAAATAAAAATCATTAGTGCAGCATCGTGGCACGGATCAGTTCTAATCACAGCTCAAGCAGAGCTGGGTCATCTCAGGATTCACAGATGATGACAAGTCTGGCCACAGTGCTGTGGTTTGAACGAACCCACCAGGGGAGGCTTTGAAGAAATAAACGGAATAAAAAGAGGGGGGTTGTTTGGTTTTGAAATACATGTAATTTGCAGTCTTAGCTACCTTGGGAGGAGCTTCATCTGATCCTCCTGAGTCCCAGGACACCGTGACTTGTCGCCTGGATTCCATTCTCATTCGCTCTTCTTGCTGCAGCTTCTCTTCCTCCAGTATAGTACTGAGAAAACCAGATTGTAATTAAGGAAAACTGCAGTTCAGTGACGAACAAGCCTCTCCCCAGAGCTCTTGCATTTTTCAGACTAATAAACACAAAGGGACTGAGCACTGAAAAACAAACTTCTTTTACATCCACTGCTTGAGTTTCTGAAAAGCAGCTATCAGGAAGAAATATTTCTGTAGGATTACCAGTGTACTTTTAAAAACAGAAGCAGCATCAAATTTTCATAAAGCTGTGGTTGATCTTGCACAAAATTGTTTTTGCAGAACAGTTCTTTTTATGTGCAATTAGAGAAATCCTCAAAGACAATCAATCAAGCACTTACTTACATGAAAGCTTATTCTTCACAAGAAAATATTCTACTGAACTGCTGCAAAGGTTCAAAACAAACCGATACCGTTCTTTCCTGAAGCTCAAGAGCTTCAGATCACTGGGATATTTTTCTTTCTTTTTTGAACAAAGCAGTCAGAAAACATTTAAATCCTCCTGCTCTTACGCTTCAGCCCAGCCAGGAACACATTCAACAAAGCAATTTAGCAAAACAGAAAGATCTGACAGTATTCACTCAGCTTCTAAGCATTCAGGTCAAAAGGCTGCATTTTCACAAAGTACAAGACAGTAGTAAAACCAGTTTGCTACTTACCACTGTTCTGACTATTAAAAAGCCTGTTTGAAGCTGAACGTGCTCCTGCTGCCCCCACATCCAGCCTCCTCCCAGCTCTGCTATGTGGCTTATTAATGTTGGATATTTGCCATTTGAAAAATACTCAGAATGAAGCTTTGAAAGAGGGAGCTGCCAATTCCTTGGAGCTGCATGCTACGGGCTAGTCTGGGATGGGTGCAGGGCAGATTATTTCCATGTCACTGTCCCCAGGGTAAAGATAATCCCGTGGAGGAGCTATTCCCAGCTCCTTTATCACTCGAGAGCTTCCAGAAACAAAGAGAGGTTCTGAGTTTATAATCTCCTCTTCAGTCTGCTAAACAACCACCCAGAATTACTCATGCAGGGGATGAGATCAACTCCAGCCATCTATTCTCATCGTGGAACTTTACTGCTTATTTCAAGAATAAATTCCTGCTGGAGACGAGAACTTTGCTTTTCCTTACTCAGCCAAAAAAAAACAACCCAAAACACCGAACTATGCCACTTCTACAAAGCAGAGAAGTCATCTTGTCTCACTGCAGCTAAATCGAGTTTGTAAGTATTGCTGCAATTTCAATCCATCATTGCTGAAGTAACACAAGAATGTGGAACAAAAACAAAATCAGACAAGTTATTTGCAAAAGTCATCCTGCTGGAAATACCACAGAAACACAACTACAGCCCAATAGAGAGAATAAAGAGAGAATCTTTCTGTTTCACCTCTCTCTTCCTTCAGAATAAGGCAAATGTAAGATTTCATACTTGAACCCAGAAGAACTAGCAAAAAACCCCACTGGTTTAAAGCCAGATCCCAGTTCAGATATCCAGCCCAAGTTTTTATGGAGCACGAGAAACCAGCCAACACACATCCACAGCCATGAACCACCATTACCATCTTTCAAGAAACACAAGATTAAAAAACCCCAGAACAAAACAACACAAGAAAATCTGCCCAGATTAAGGAGTAAAATATAGATTTTTAACCAAGCAGCAGCTCTAATCTGTGCAGAAGAACAGAACAGAGTTGGCTACTAGCAGCTCACTAAATTTAGAAATGGCTTGTTGACAATTTGGGGCCACGGGTGGAATTTGTCACAGCACAGTCCTGTTTTTTCCACAAAAAGGAATGAAACCCCAGTATCTCTCTCTGCCTTCCTAGAAAAGCCATTTTATCTGTGATGCCACAGCATTCAGCACCACCAACTTAAACCCTTATCACTGGAAATGACAAACTTCTATTGAAATGACTTGTTTTTCACAAGAGGGGCTCAGCTTTTGCCTTGCAACTCCAACTCATCCCACCCTGCTCTCCCTCCTCCTGTGCCATCAGGAGGTTCTTTCCCAGCAGCCCAGAGGCTGGGAGATGGATGCCCTTGATTCTGCTGACAAGAATATAAAATAGAAATGCCTCAGAGAAGCATTGCTTGGAAAAACCACAAAGAATAAAAATGACTCACAGAAAGGTCTTTGTTTCCACAGAGGGAGGACCGATCCGTGCATGGAGTCAGAGTGGGCCAAGAGATATTTCTGATGTTTCCTCAGTGCAGCTGCTCAAGTTCTCTGAACAGTTTATTAGAATATGCAGAAGGTCAGGAAAAGTCAGATCTAGGCATATTTTCCCAAACTGTATGTATTTTTAGCAGCAGTGAGGAGCAAGCAGAGTTCCATCTCTATGGTTTCCCCAGCAAACCCTGAGTAGAACAGACAAACTCAACTCAGCTGCTCCGAGGCTGATGAAAAAACTGTTACAAGTCTCCGTAATTGATAAAGTTCTTTAATTTACAAAGAACTTTTTACTGAAACTGGCCTATGACTGTGGAAAGGGAACATTTACTGGGAGCCCCAGTGCAGGAATATTTGGAATACTGAACTGTATCCTCACATTCCAACCAGTGTCTGCTGCTACAGTGATGTGGGAACCCACAGTCACTGCTGACCCCAAAACAGCAGCTTCTTCCTTCTCCTCTGTGGTCTCCAGCCACCAGGAATGGCTAGCTGGATGCAGATGAATGTGTTTTCACATACTGTTCTAATATGAAAGCTCTTCTCTATGGATTACACATTATTCCCAATGGTCGCCACCAAAGGACAATAACGAAGCATTTTTGCAGCCTCCCTCATGTATTTCAAGTAGGTGCTACGGCCTTTTTTTTGTCAGGATGCCACACAAGGACTCAAACTGCCCTCACTCTTAGCAGTTCTTTATTTTATTTATAAGCAACATTTCAGGATCTCCACCAAATGAGGTGAAAAAAAGGCTCAAGTCCAGTTCTCATCAGTTAATTACCCCACTGTTGTCATAAACCCAGACTTTAAAAGCACAGGATCAGTCCCTTTTCCCAGCTGTATTCAGTGGGAACTGCAGCCCAGGGATGCCAGGGAGGTCACTCACTCGGGTAAAACCTGTGACCAACAACCACAGCAATGACACAACTGCTGTTTGTTTTGCTATTTGTCGTAGAAAGGATTAGTGAGTTTCTTTAAACAAAATTCATTCCATGGTTCAATCAAAATGTCATAAAATTACATACATTTGAAAGCTCAAAGTCAAAACTGTTTTATATTATTTACCACATAGTGCAAGACAAAGAATCTCTTCTACACAAAACCATCAAGGCAACAATTTCCTGATTTAAAACGTTCCACGTTCTAACTCTGACCAAGTCAGTGATAGAATCACAGGAGAGCAGGGTTGCACCTCACTGTCCTGATCTAACCTGACTTTTAATCCCTCTCCACCACTTGAGAAAGGGATTTGGAACACGAGGAGGAATTAAATTTGGAAATATCCACAATCTACCCATTTGTTTCTGTGTTTACTGGGAAAACTGACTCAACCCTATCCACTTCAGACAGATCAAATGCTATAAAAATTACTACCCTAATACCACTACCTAAATTCATATGCAATAATAAATAGCAGCATATAAACTGCACAGAAATCAGCACCTTTGCATTGCACAATCAGCTGCAAGTACGGTTTGTGCAAAGCAGCTGTTACTATGAAACGGGAAAAGCACCAAATAACACAGACCACAAGAAATGCTTTTGCTCCCACCAGTGCTATTCCAGATGCAGAAGCTTTTTCCCAAAGCCATGGAGTTTTTCTCATTAAAGCAGGGAGGAATGCTGCAGTGCTGCAGCACTGGCTCCGAGCAAACATCCATCCACTCTGCTCTCTCAGCTTGAAGAGACTACCCTGGACACGATCCAGAACGAGCAGCAGCAACACCACAGGGAAAGGCCACCAGGGAAATGGCTTGTTTTTGCAAGTTCATGGGAATTTGGGTTTTGAAACCCAATCTTTCCTAGTTGCCTAAGATTGCCTCATCACCAGGGGAGTGGCAACCTTTCCAGAGAGAGGCTGACTCTGCGAGCGGTGCAAAGCATCCCTGAGGACACCCGTGCTGCCTCCCTTTGGGAAAGAAAGGCCACCAGTTTGGACTGGCAGAAAGCTCTGCTTGGTGGGAAGAGTAAAGAATGGATTTTAGGGTTGTAGTGGCCACAGGAGAGAGGCTGTGCTCTAAACAATGCTTCAAATCTCCCAGAGGAGCTTGAACGCCTTCACACTCGGTGCATTTTCCATGTGAGTGGGAGAATGGCCTCGAGTCCACCCTCCTGGTGAAGCTCGGCTCCAAGCACAGCAGGGCCAGCCCCTCAGAGCCTTCTGCAGCCCCAGTGGGAAGGGCTGCCAGCATGGAAATTCCAGAGTCTTGCCACATGGTCTGTCTCCGAGCTCACCGGTGCACACTGGGACACATCTGATGTGTAACCAAAGAGACCCCAACCAGCCACATGTCCTGAAGAGAGCCAGGCTCTTGAGCACACCCTGGATTTACTCCTCCTCTTTCCTTCCTGCTGAGATACCCTCCCTGCTTGGCTTTACACACCACAGCCCCTCTTCCAGTCACATTTTTCAGGGCTTCCTTCTCACTGCCCCAACCAGCTCTAAGTTATCAGTATAACCTGGCTGGAAATAAGTAAGAATCCTTCCAGAGTCAAAAAACGAGAAAAAGCAAGTGAATTGCCCATGTTTACCTATTCCCCAAGTCACACAACTGCCACATCTTTTCTTTGCAATCCCCACCCTACCCTGCCATTCCTTCCCTCGTGGTTAACTCCACACACTCAAGAGGATGGTAAGTTATCTGTGGTAAGGGCTAAGTCTTCCTCTAGCCCTGTAAATTATTAGTCCACACAGGAACTCCCAGAATAATACATGGTGAAACTGTATGAAATTTTCAGAAATGGGAAAAAAACTCGAAGGTATTTAAATAATTAATACAGCAAC
This sequence comes from Dendrocincla tyrannina, assembly GCA_035047865.1. NCBI lineage: Eukaryota > Metazoa > Chordata > Aves > Passeriformes > Dendrocolaptidae > Dendrocincla > Dendrocincla tyrannina. The sequence continues at coordinate 146,721,999 of JAWWMP010000081.1, forward strand.
TCTGAAACAGCAGAATAATAATACTCATATTGTCCCTTATTTTAACCACCAATGAATTATCTTAAACCATGAACATCCAGTGACAGCAGAGAGAATGATATTATGAAAATAAAACATGCCACAAAGCACAACTTTGAAACAAGACCTGAAATAAAAGTGAAGAATTTGACAATGAATTACAGCAAACTCAAGAGTGGATTGTCAATGTACAATACCCATGTTATTGGTCAAAGTTTGTACTGACTAATGCAAAATACATACTGAACGCTCATAAAATCCAAAAGTCACAACATTCATGACCCCATTTGGTCACAAATATCAAAGGTGTCTCTACATTATCTCAGTTTAAACATCACTCCCACTGTGGGGCTGGTGCAATGGAGATACAGACGGGAATATATCATGGCAGACTAAACTAAGGTGTGAGTTTGGCCTGGTGTCCAAGGTGTGTGCTCAGTCATTCCAAGACAAACACAAAGCAGTTGATATCCTGGTTTACAAAGGCCCGAGGAATTCCCAGGCAATGATGCTGCATTTACTGCGGGCTCTGTACCTGCCCTGTGGCAGCTGTGGCTGTGCAGCCACCAAACTGTGTTGTGAAAATGATTTCCAACAGCACTCACCTGATGCTTCATTTAGTTAAGAAAAGTGACATTTCCACCCCAGAAGTCAACAGTGTCTTTGTCTAGATAATCACTCTAAATTCTTTCCACCTCCCTCCCCAAGGATTGCAGCTAAAACTGTACACAAATTGCTAGTAAAATGTGAAGTTTTTCTTGGGAGAGAAAGAAGGTGATTCATATTTCCGGTTATTTGAATTTATTGCCTAATCTAATTTTCTCCAACAGATAAGGCCCAGTTTTCCAAAAGACTTAAAAACAACCTGGCCTTCTGAAGATAAAACTTAATACACCATGTCTTGTGCTACCCACAGAACGAAAATACCATAACAGAAGATAAAACGAAAATAAGTATGTCTGCACAAGGAAATGACCTTCCAGAAGCAAATCCCTACCTGAGTTGTGCTTTAAGTTCAGTAAACCTGGGTCTCCTGCTGGGGTCGTAGGCCCAGCACTTGGTCATAAGGCTGTAGAGGGTGGGAGGGCAGTTTGGAGGCATTGGGAGCCGCTCACCGTTCTCGATCCGCCCAATCACATCATTGTTCTTCACTCCCTGGAAGGGCTTTACCCCGTGCATGAGGATCTCCCACATACACACACCTGAGAACACACACAGAGCAACATTCTCCCCACTGCCAGCAAACCACAAGCCCTGTTAAAAAGAAGAACCCCCCCCAGTTCTGTACTAACTGTTCCTCCAGCCAGGGGATGGGTCTGGACTCACCGGCGGCAGCAGGGAGGGATGTGCAGCAGGTCACCCACAGCCCCAGCCCGATGGGACAGCACAGCCTGCCCTCCCTCTGCACTGCCTTTTACCTGCTCCAGCTCACAGGGCTTGCTCATATTCAAATGTTTGCTTTTCCCTCTGACTCGTCCCGACACGCCAGGGTATTCTCACCGTGAGGGTGCTCTAATGCTGGCACTGACCCAACGTTTTTGTGCTTGGGACTATGTAATAAACCAGTTTCTACTGAAACAGCATGACAAGCACTAAGGGGAAATGTGCTCTGTCGCTTTAGGATGGGCCAAAATTTTCCATAGGATTCATTTTTCTAATTCTGACTGCACTAGAGTTTTCTTCAAAATATTACACACCCTTCATTTAAAAGCATTTGAACTTTGATTTGTAAAGAGGGTGAACTCTTACTTGACTTTCCTTGCTCAAGTCTCATCACTTTTGTTCCCTAACACAGCCTGTGTTCTGTCTGCCCAGACCAGTTGTCTGCACCATCTGAGCACAGGTGATCAGATCCATAAAAAAAACTTGCATATTTAGGAAAAAAGAGCAAAGCTTCAGGATATGCCCATTTAGCCTCATTTTTACTCAGCTTCTGCTCACACTTTGTGAACTGACAGGAGCTATGAAAGACAAATGAAGTGGGAATCTAACATTAAAGATCTGCAAACAGGGTATTATGTAGGATCAGTTATCCACTAAACAAGGTATATCACCATAAAAGTCAAAAAATAAAACAGAAACAGAAAATGACAACGGTGTAACACAAAAAAACCCCACCAAACCCAAAAATCCAAAACCCAACCAACAGAAGAAAAATAATCTGTTATAACTATGAGATCATTTCCTTGTACTTTCATTTCTGTCAGCTTCTTACTGGAGGTAAAAAGGCACACGAAACTTCAGACTTACTGAGTAGAAAAAGGAAAGAAAAATAAAAAGATGCAAAATATGCTGGAAGAAACTGGACTTTCAGAAAGTACAGTGAAAATTGTGCTGAAATATCTGGAAATTATTTATTTACAGCAGCTAAAATGGGACACTGAACTTTTCCAAGAGGACATTAAAGGATGCCCACCACTGGGAGCTCACTCACCAAACATCCACACATCACTAGCTGAGGTAAACCGTCGGAAGTTGATTGACTCTGGAGCCATCCATTTGATGGGCAATTTTCCTTTGGAAGCTACAGGGAAGGCAAGACAAGGCAGGCTGTTATCCCTGCTAGGAGCTCAAGCACAGATTTTGTTCTCAGCGAAACAATTCACAGGCAAAACCCAATCCCAGTGAAGCCCTTCAGCTATCGATATGAAAGGTTGTTTGGCTTTGCCTCAAACTGAGAGAAGAACCAGCAACCCCCAAAATAATAATAATAATCTGCCAAGCCTTCCAATAAATGCCTCGACATCAAACCCCAAGAGCACACCAAGAAATGATCATGTCAAAATTACTTCCCTTCTCAGTAATTAAAAAGATAAAATGTAGCTCAGTGAAACAAGACAAAGGAAAGGAGGAAATAAAAGGAAGTGTAAGGGGACAGATAAAGGATATTTTAAAACATATGACTGAAACTTGAAGATGAGATTTATGGATACATGGTTTAGTAATATACACCAGCTTTGAGATGCTGCTGTTTGGTACCCAGCATGGAATCTCTGTTCTCCTGCTGCACTTCCCATCTATCAGGCACTGCAGGACACCTCTCAGCTGCTGTAAGCACTGGAGCTCAGTATTGCACCCAAAATGGGGAGAAAAGCAGGCTTCAAAGGCAGTCTGTACTGAATCTCAGCTGAAGGATGCAGCACACAGTGACAGCACAACTCAACACTTATCTGCACCTACACGTGAAGGTGCTGCTTCCTCCAACTTAAATCAGACCTTGGGATCCCTCCTCTTAAGCACATACGTAGAAATTGACTGCCACTAGTAAACTGGTGAATAACTTGCCTTTTTATACAAATGCAACAGCCAGGCCAAGAAAATCTGGTTAATTCCTCAATACTGTGTTCCAGCTGTCCTGCAAGAAGGACCCAGAGTGTCGACTCACCTTTGTAGTAAGTACTGTCTTCCATGTATCGGGACAAACCAAAGTCACCCAATTTCACACAGTCAGTGGTAGACACCAGCACATTTCTAGCAGCAATATCCCTGACAAAGAGAGAGAACAGGATTTCTAGCAATTCAAAAGCAAAGTGGTGAGGTATCACTGAAGAAAATTTGCCTCTTGCCCTGCAGAGGTAAGGAACACCTTTGAGATCTCAGCACTGTATGAGGTTTCCTAATAAGGAGCTCAGATTTTAGTGATACCACGGGGATTGTGGAAAGACGCTGGCATTTCTGTCTTGCAGTTTCCCAGGTGAGACAACCTGCCTGACATGTGCCTGTTGATTCTGGATTTCAGCAGGTGTGACTAAGCACTGACAGGTTTGATCAGCGATGCCCAGACAGCAAACTGAGCGTGCTGCTCTCTCCACTGCAGGAGCTGTGAGCAATGTTTTGTAGGTTTATTGCTACAGTTCTAATAAACAACTGCTTGGCTGAAATCATATCATCGCTTTGGTCGGAAAAGATCTTTAAGATCATTAAGTTCAACCCTTAAACCACTCTGCCCAGGCCACCACTAAACCATGTCCCCAAGTGCCACGTACACATTTTCAAATACCCCCAGGGATGGGGAATCAACCACTGCCCTGGGCAGCCTCCTACAGGCCTTGGCAGCCCTTTTTATGAAGAAATTCTTTCTAATATCCAATCTAAATGTCCCCTGGCATGGCTTGAGGCCGTTTCCTCTTGTCCTGTCATTTGTTCCCTGGGAGAAGAGCTTGACCCCAACCTGTCTACACCCTCCTCTCTATGAGTTGTAGAGAGCAATAAGGTCCCCCCTGAGCCCCCTTTTCTCCAGGCTAAACACCCCCAGCTCCCTCAGCCGCTCCTCAACACACTTGTGCTCCATACCCTTCCCCAGCTCTGTTCCCTTCTCTGGACAAGCTCCAGCCACTCCATGTCTTTCTGGTTGTGAGGAGCCTAAAACCGAGCCCAGGATTTGAGATGTGGCCTCACCAGTGCACAGAGGGACAATCACTGCCCTGTCCTGCTGGCCACACTGTTGTTGGTACAGCCCAGGATGCCACTGGCCTTCTTGCCCACCCGGGCACACCTGGCTCAGGTTCAGCTCCTGTAAACCAGCACTCTCAGGTCCTTCTGTGGTTGGGCTGTTGTGACCCAAGGGCAGGACCTGGCACTTGGTCTTGATGAATCTTATACTTTTGGCTGTGGCACATCAATCAAGCCTATCCAAATCCCTCTGCAGAGCCTTCCTGCCCTCCAGCAGGTCCACACTCCCACCCAGCTGGGCACTGACTGACTGAGGGTGCCCTCAACCCCCTGGTCCAGATCATCAATAAAGATATTAAACAGGCCTGGCCCCAACCTGAGCCCTGGGGAACCCACTGGTGGCCAGACCCCAACAGGGTGTGACACCATTCCCCACCACCCTCTGAGCCTAACCCAGCAAAAGAGTTCACCTGGCCAAGCCATGAGCAGCCAGTTAAAACCCAACTATCCTTAACAATCCTAAGGGTCTGCCATTTACAGTGTTGAAATATAAATATCTCTGTATATATACATATTTATTGCTTGATATGTAAGTGGTGGCATGCACATTATCACAACACATATACAGAATTTGATTGCATTTAAGCACAAATAAATAGCTGAAGCTCAACATTAATGGTACTTAATAACTGGAGTGCTGTGAACTCTTAATGGCATACAGTAAGCCAGTCTCTTCTCCCTAAAAAGCTCATGCTCAAATTCAAGGGAATAAAATTCAAAACAAACCCCAAAGGGAATTTAGGTTCATTTTCTGGTTAATCAAGTACTTAGATTTTATAAATATTTTGTTTCTCCTCTTCTTTACTTAAGAAGCCATCTGCCCTTGTTTTGCTGTTCTATATTTGAAAGATTACAGTTGACTCACAGCTTCAAGAAATATCCTAACCACAAAGCAACAACCCAAAATGAGTGATTAAAATCCAGCCCCGGCTCCAAGTCAATCCAGGAGTGGGCCAGCAGGTGTCACCCTTGAAAAGGGTGTAATTCTGGTGGAAGCCTCTGCAAAAAACCACATTCCCTACAATCTGAAGCAGCTGCCCATAAAAACAGACACGAACACACATTTATATGTATGAAATCTTACCTATGTACAAATCTCTTGCTCTCTAAGTAGGCAAGTGCTGTGCTGAGCTGGTAAGCGTAGAGGATCAGAGAGGCCAGGTCCAAGCTGTATTTTCTTACTTGCAAAAATGATCTCAGCTTTTTGTACAAAGAAGGGAAAAAAAACCAGAAAGAAATCAGAACCAAAAATAACAAATTTGAACGAGGCATATCTCAAACTGTAAAGTTTACACAAGTATTGACGGGCAGGATTTTGTTCCCTTAGGGCTGGATGAGAAAAGAAAATCACTTTCCACGAACAAAACTGACTCTGGGTTAAATTCAAGCAGCTTTTTTCTACATAAAAAGAGTTAGCCAAACAAACAAACAAACCAACCGCAATTTTGTGCATTGCTTTCAGGGTCTTTTTGAAGAGCATCTGCTGCTGCTGTTCCAGAGGGAAACACTCCTGGACTTTTACTGACTCTGCCCTTGAGTGCAGCACATATTTACAGCCTAAATAATTTAAGACCTTAACAGTACCTGGCCAAGTCAAACACTGATTAGATGAGTATTGTTTTGGAAGCATTAATTTTAATCTGCATGTGCTGAAACAACTGGATTTAGCAGAGAGTAGCCAAAATCAATGCAGAGTATTTATAAGCCATATTCCCAGTATAAGACAGTAGGGACCTACTGGAAGGTGGCACTTGAGTCTCCTTAAATATGAAAACAAGGCTTTGAAAAGTCATTTGGGCACTGGAAAGGCAATCTGTAATTTTTTGACAGAAAATTACTTCTCCAGTACAAATTTCTCTGCCTCCCCTTCTTCTTTTGGACAACGTAGAGCAGTTTGATAATTACAATGACAATATACAATGCAGAATGAAATGTCACTGCAGCTCACATTTGCAGAAACGTGGCTGAAAGAAAACAAATCGATTACAAAGAGCGAGATTCTAGTTTTGCCTGAACCATTCATCCAAATAATAATGAGGGAAGTCACCCAGCCCCTCTGCTGCAGAGACTCTCCAGAAAAAAACCCCAGCATAAGAAGTTTAATGTTTCAAGGGAAAATGCAGCATTACTCAGGAAGAATAAAAGATGTACCACAACTTCACTTCCAGAAGGTATGTTTGCAAATGCTGTTTAAATGATACCACATTATCATCATCCTGACAGAGGTCACGCTCTCGCTCTGGAACTGCAATTGAATTCTGTGCAAACTCTGACTAAATGGCTTTGGAATGAGGTGATGCAGTTCCCCCAGCGGAGGAGAAGGTCAAAGGCTGCCCCTCCTGTTTCTGAGCCCATAATTCTACAGAAAGTATGATATCATGTTTGATATCATGTGTCAGTACTGTGAAGTGCTTTTTCAGCCTCCTGTAGAGGCATCTGTGAGCTCACAGAGAGTGGACCAAGGGCTTTTCATACCTCTCCAAGCGTGCAGAGCTCCATGATTATCCACACTGGGTTTTCTGTGATGACCCCGATGAGCTTCACAATGTGAGGGTGATCGAACTGGCGCATTGTTACTGCAGGGAAACAGAGACAACCCCCTGGTTAAGAAGCTCTTTGCCTACGACCAGAAAACACAACCACAGGACTTGAAACAACCCGAAACAACTGCTGCAAACAGTAATGTCTGCTCATTTCATGTGCTGCGGGCAGGAGAAACACTTGATCTGTACTATTCTTCACTGACAAAAATGCAAACTGCTGTGGAAGGTGCCACTCCAGCCAGGGTCTGGCTCTCAACCTGACCCTTGGGCTGAGCACAACCTCAATGAACATAACAACCTGCCAAACCAGTGCATGACCAGTTCTCCTGTGCCCTCCTACTGGAAGAGGAGGCAAGAAAAAACACTCTGTATAATTCAGCTACTGGAAAAAATGTCTGTCAGTTTAGGAATAACAAAAATCTTATTTAATCTAATTTAAAAATCTTATTAATTGTATTAATTTAATACAAATCATTGTATTTCCCATGACTCAAGTAACTCCTCAGTCTCAACAGTGCAGCCACAGTATGTTTTATGCAGTGTCACACATGAGTGACAGAATGGAAGGCACCATCAGGATCAGCCAGTTCCAACCCCCCTGCCACAGACAGGGACCCCTTCCAGGTTGCTCCAAGCCCCATCCAGCCTGGTCTTGAACAGCTCCAGGGATGGAGCATCCACCCTCACCCTGGAACTGCTCATCTCAGAGACTGACTGAAGGCTTACTGATGTTTTGGGGAGACCTGCTTGGCAGTTCAAATCAAACATCAGTCTTCTGATTAAGTTCCTCTCTCCCAACACAGACACAGCAAAAACATCCCTAAATACATCCCTAACACGTATCCTTAAATACATCCTTAATGTATTCTTGACAAACAGCCCTAATTTGATCCTGAAGTGGCATCTCTTCTGCATTTGCAGTCTGTAATGTCAGCAGAGACCCACAGTAATTACCAAACTGCAAACTCTGCTCCAGAGTGCCTCAAGTCAGGCAGGAATAACACCTGCTGTCTTCCGGCTTTAAAGTAATCCCAGCCTAAAGCCAGGAGGCAATTCTGGATTTCCATCCTGAAGAGCTCTGAATTCTATTTCTGCACATGGGACCAAAACATCTCCAAGCCCAACAAAAATCCTTGTACAGTCCTGTCTATAAGACCAAAAGTTGTCTTGGTTTAATAACACATTTTCCTGCAAAGAGACTTTATGGACAGACTTAAGATAACATATTCTTTAAAATATTAATGCTCTGAATGATACAGGAAAAACCCCAAGAAAACAAACATCCTCACCACTGACACAGCTTAAAACATTAATAGAACGGAATAAATAACGTGGTGAAAAGTCATACAGGCAATAACAACTGCTAAATCTTTTCAGTGTTAAAACACCACCAAAATATCTTAATAATCTAAATATTAGGAAATAAATTTATTAATTCAGGGAAGTAACCAACAGTTCTGAGTGAGTTTGCAATGTGAACACAAGTCAGAGGGAACGGAGGGGAATTAGAATGAAAACCAGAAAGAAGAAATGGCAAAACTATTAAATCAAAATTGAAAAGCACTATTTATCTGTCGACTACGGTGGCATTTCCTAATCTGTCAAACTCAAGGGCATAATAGGGAACACTCAGTGAGCAATTATTTCCTGCATTGTTAGGAGACAGCAGCCTACCTGTGACTGCTGAGCTATTACTGTAAGCAAGGGTTTTTACTGTTCCAACAGAGAGAAATGCAGTGGAAAAAATTATAATAATTTAAGAAAAATCTGACATTCAAAAATAAGAAGCCATTAGCTGTGAACACAGATCTCTGGAATGATTAGAACAAATCCCTGAATAAAGGAATACTGAATAAAACGCACTGTAACACCTGACCATAACCAATGAATTTATTGATGTAACACAATCCCTTTACGACATTTATAGATATACAGTAGCAGAGGATAAGAGGCAAAAATTAAGGGCTAAGTCCCATATCTTAATTTGCTTACAAACCCAAACAATAGAGGAATCAGTAACTTTAATATTCCCACAGAAGTTTTCTGTTGCTATTTATCTCAACAAAAAGCCTTCTTCCACTTACGAAATGTGCCATTTGGGGAATGCAGTGTTTGTGGGCAGTTATTTAGAAAAATGGCTTATTCTACCATAAATATGTATTCTGAATTTCCAAAGCAGATCCCTCTGAGACGTAACATTTCTAGAAAAACAGCCACCTGACTTTCTAAGGTAATGCACTCAAAAATAAGTGCTGGGTTTTTTTAAAATCAATGTCATTAGGGAAGGAGAGGATCAGATCTCCAATACGCCAAAACGGATTCTAAATCCTCCCAGGAGTCAGAACCCACAGACAATCACAGACAGGGGCTATGCAAGGATGGAAAGCACTTCCCTTGCACATACTGCAGGAGAGCAAAAAGCCAGGCCATATGAATAAAACATTTACATTAGTGCAAGAAGTTTCTGGCCCAGGTGGCCTCAGCCTGTGCAAGGAGCAGTGACAGCAGTGCCCCCAGGGGAAGTTGGTTCATACTCACAGGCTTCTTGTAGGAATTTTTCTCTAACGCTGTCAGAGGTGCAGTTTTTACACGTTTTGATTGCAACGGCCATAGCTGGGTTTTCCTGAAAGACATCATTGAGAAATCACTGCAATACAGCCCACCAAATCTGCCCTTTACAATTTTACTGCTTTGGAGAAACTTACTACTCAATAAAACACCTTCAGCTAAGAAATTACATGTTGAAAGCTCCAGTGTTAAAGTTTCAGTATGGTCAAGGCCCCTCATGTACAGCATTTACATCTAATGTGTCTTGGAAACAGTTAATCTGCTTTAAACCATGTTAAATTTTATGACAAAAGATGGTAAGTTTAACTGAACAGTAAACTTTTTGTGTTACTGAGGATGGTAAACTCTTGACAATATTTAGCAATAGTACAGGGAACAAGGAGATATATTCTAAAAATATCACTTGGCTTATGCAAGCAACCTGGCAAGCCGAGTAAAGGACTTTTTGTGGTTCTTGCAGAGGAAAGACTTGCTGCAATTGTGATCCCAAACTACTACAAAGAAAAGTAAAACAAAGACTTTTACATGTTAGCTGCACAATCAAGATCAAGGCTTTAAAAGCGAATTAAATAGAACAATGTGTGTTCAAAAGCAAACAGATTTTCCCACCTAACTGTTCATCCTCTGAATACTGAAAAATGAGAAATTCTTAGTGGGTTGGAAAAGGCTGAAGTCTTTTAAAACTAAATTTCTCCACTGGGTATGGGCCTTTTCAAGGCCCTCCTTCCAGCTGGAAAAATGGGAACTGTCCATTGTTCAATGGGCATTCTACAAAAGAACCTCTCCCTGACAGCACACAGGGCTCATGTACGAGCTCACCCAGGGAGAGGTGCAGATTCACAGTTCTGTTCTATGCCTGCCCAGGCTTGCTCTATTTTACATCTATTTGTACAGACAAACATTACCAGAATTAGAATAGTATTTATATCCGGCAGGCTTAAATGTCTATTTTCTAAGTTGCTCACAACATAGATCTTCAAGCTGACTTAGCAGGAAAATACTGATTAAATCTTTTCCTCATACATAAAATGCTCATAAACTGCCTGAAAACGCGGTGGTAAATCCTGGTTCTATTCCCTTATGAAATCAGGATGGAACAACCAGCCCTGGCTGAGACCTCTGGGTGCCTGCCAGCCCCATTCCTCTCCTGGTGTTGCACATGAAGGTTCTGAAACATCTCAAAACCACCAGGAGCATCAACAGGAAGAGTTTCAGTGTCTGCAAACAGCCAAGACCCCAATATTTAGCAGAAGGACTGCAGGAAAAGGCCTGATATCAGGGGTGTGCTGATCTTTTGAGTTTGGATAAGGAGATTCAAATTTGAGCTAGCAGAACAAGAGGCTAGAAATCTCCCCTGTAGTTTTGCACACAAGCTGAATATATATATGGAAGCACTATCACGTTCTTGGAACTAATCTTTTGTCTATTGTAAGATTTCTTCCCAGAGCAAGTTACACTCTGTGACTACAACATTAAAATTTAATGACATCAACCTTCTGTCCCCCCTTCGCATATTCTAGTGTCTTAAATGCAGTAAAATTTTATTAATAAAAGCAATCAAGCAGGCTGCTGTTTAAAAATACCATGTTAGACACAGGATGCCTGAGTAAAACCTGATTTCCAATTCACAAAGAAGAATGGAGACAAGCCAGCATTTTCAAAACAACAGAGAAGGGTCTTTAACTGGTTTTACAGAGCTCTGGATTTATCCACCGTGTCCCCAGTGCAGTGAAACATTACTCCTCAGGACTCCTGTTACCCTGGACAGAATTACACGAAAAATAAGAATCTCCCTCAATGCAAAGTGTGTCAGATTTGCTTTCTGAATGAAGGAATGAGAATAGACTTCAGACTTGTCTTAAATAAAACATATATCTTTACTTATTTACTTAAACATTGCACTAAAGAATTAACTTATTTAACTCAGCAAGCCCAGAACCCTACCCAGCTGTTCCTGGGAAATACTGTTCCTGAAGTTACAACCACATCATTGCCCATATTATATCACCTATCAAAAATTCCAAGGATTTCTTCTGGTATGAAGTGAATCTTCATTTTGCACTTGCAGAGTTATTTTATTATAAGCCTGAAATTGGTTGACATTAATTTTTGAAGTCTTCTCTTGCCTTTTTCCACAGACTTCAGTTTTGGTCTATTCAAATCTCAATCTTAGGGGCTGCAGCCCAGGAAAACAGAAACACCAGCCTAAATCACCCAACCCCCTGGTTGCCAACCCTCTGGTTTCACTGGGATGACTCCTGGGTGGGGGTTTTGCTGGATCAGTGTCCAAGGATTCTGAATCTTTAAGGAAAAAGCAGTACCTTTATTGAGCTTCTCTGGGAGAGATCCAGTGAGATGCTCAGTGGAGCATGTTTGTGTTTGTTCTGGAAGACTCAGAGCAAGGCCTCTAAGCAACACACTTGGGGGTTTTTTAACTAGAAAAGTTTCATGGCTTGTTTATTTTGGTTTTGGAAGGAGGCTTACCGGGCTCATGTAAACTCCTTGGTGCACATCTCCAAACTGGCCTTCCCCAATGCAGCGCCCCAGTTCAATCCTCTCCCTTTGAATTTCATAATCTCTGGCTACAAGAATATAATGACTTAAAATATTAAGTTTCCGGGGAAGGGCAGAGAAATAATCCACAAGACACAAAACTCAAAGTAAGTCACTCAATGTCTCACATATGAACCACTAAGATTAACATTTGCAGCACACCAACCTATGCAGATGCTGCACACACACAGTGGAGACCTCTTAAAGCTCTTGTAAATGTTTGAACCCCAGCAATGGGAAAGGAATTTTCTGATCTGAACTGCTGAATTAGCTGCTATGCACTTATTTAAGTGCAGCAGACATAACTGAGTCCTTCTTCATTACAGGGTAAAAGACAAAGCACTCAAAGAGTTTAGGGCCACACCACCATTAAATACAGCCTTATTTTTAAATACACCCTTATCCCTCTGGATGCTTAAGAGAACTCCACTATGTGGTCTTTTAAGATTTTGAAACCAACAAAAGAGCCCAGAGAATTTTTAAAGAGGCAACTGCAAGGAAAAAAAATGCAGAAACAATGAGGATAAAATGAAAGAGCAAATTCTGAGTGCACTGCACCTCTGGCAGTGGCAGCTGAAGCAAAATTGAGATGTTTGGTGGACTTATGCAATTTTGTTCATGTCATGGTTTAACAGGCTGAGAATATTACTGATAAAAATGGCTCAGTACTTCAGCAAAACATTAAATCAATTGCAACTGAATGACTTCATTTGCAATTTAATTTCTAGCAGGCATGGAAAAATAGTTCAGGAATAGCAGAAAAGCACATACAGTATATGTTTTCACCTCCACTTGTATTATTCGGAGAAAAAAATATAACCAACCAGCTTAGAACTTCATAACCTTGATTTTAACATCATTAACACTTCAGAAATAACGCTATCTACAGCTGGATAACAAGGTGATAAATGACTTTTTCATCTCTTTTTTTTTTAAGTACTGCATTTTCCTCTTTAAAATCCCAAAGCTAACTGGTTTAACTATAAATAAATAATGTTTATTAAATGAAAGTGAATAGTAAACTTAAAAATTCCACATCATTCCAAACTGCAAGCATACAGGGATGGGTAAAGGGAGGTCTCCTGTTACCTTCATCTATTCCATAGCTTTCTGCAGTGCAATTAAGAGAAAAATCAAATGCTTACTTAGATAGAGCTTCTTAAAATCAAGACAAGGACAAACATTTTTTAACATTTTTTTTGAAAAAATGAAGAAATACATTGATGCAATTTTAAATTTACATTAGCAGAAGTCACAGGTCTGTTCTTGTGATCTTTGCTGGCTCAGTCCCCTGGGAGCTGAACATTTGAGTGCCCTTCAATCCAGCAAAGCACCAAAACCACCTCGTGGGTTTTGGATTGAAGTCACCCTTAAATGTTCAGCACCATCCAGGGCTGGGCCCACAAGGAATTACTTCCATAAAAACTTAAATAAAAAGATTAGGGAGGAAAAAAATAAATCACACAAAGTTAATCTGTTAATAATAAAAAATAAAGGATATAATTTATCACAGCATGTTTTGACCCTACAATTATGTTAACAGAATCATGTAGTGACTTACTGCAAGACATTCAAAACACACTGTTCATTCCAGGAAAACATATATTCCTGCTTTTCAAATACTGACTCTCAAATATATATGTTTTGCAAAACATATATTCTTGCTTTTCAAACATTTTCCACAGTAGTGGAATCGATGCTGTAAACACTGGAGTGATCATGAAACAGGAACTCAGAAAACCTTCCACACAGTTGTGGTGGTTCAGCACCATCCTCCTCCCCTCCCAAAATTCCTGTTTTTGCAGGATTGTGTATCAGCACTTTGTCTCCTTCCAGAGAAACTCTTGCTTGCCAAAATGCAACGGAATTTCTCAGCCACAACTTTTAAAATCAGAATATTGGACTTTGCTCTTTAATGAATTAGCCCTGAGTTTGAGCTTATATTATAATTCAAACAGGTCATTAAGACAAAATCCTTGTGGTGGCCACAGCATCACTGCTTTACTTCAAAGATGAAGACTCAGCAGAACTTTGAATTTTTCTTTGTATCCCTGAAGTCTTTCATCTTTAACAAAAGTGCATGTGGTGCAGCTGAGTTCTCTCTCACAGAACTGGAGAGCAGCAGGTCTGTCACACAGCAAGGTGAGATACAGCCAGGCAGCAACACACAAAGCTTTCCAAATTGTTTGCTCTTATCACAGAGATCTTATCCAAACTTGTCGTGTTATGCTCAGCATCACCATCAAAAAAATCTTACGTTTTGAGACAGGAAAAGTATTTAACTGGGAAGTCATTGACAGCAGCCAAGCAGAATTTGGTTTTATTTGACTCAAAACCTGCACTTGGAAATCATGGACTCCGAGTTTTCACAAAATAATAAAGAACATTTTCTTTGCACAAATATTATTTAAAGCTGAAATACAAGAATCAGTCCCTGCTAAACCAAAGAAGCTTTTGGATAGAAGAGTTCCCCAGCTGAGCACTGCACTTACTTGATGGCATTGTATAAGTGTCTTCCTCATCTATAATCTCTGCATAGTCATCAGTCTCTGCAAAGGAGGAATTGAAGAGTTTCGGGAAAAGCAGATGAAAACAATTCTCCAGAACAATATCTCCCATTTATCAAGGCTGAGATGGCCACAACCCCCAAGTTCAGCATTGCTGGGACACATTTACAAAAGCATGACTAAAACTTGCTCATGCATAATTTATGGTATGATAATGACCTCAGTGCCAATTATACAACGTCACATAGATGCATTCAACAAGGAAGAAAAGGAAGATTCATTTGTATTCAAAAAAGTTCAAGTCCTGAATTAAAACCCATCTAAATTGCTGGCTTAAATCTTTCTAACAGCAAATTCCATTGCAGTAGGGAGAAAACATTATTAATGGATTAAATTGCTTTATGTTCCATAACGTATGGGTTTGCTGGGTTTTTATGCCAAGCAGGCAGAAGACACCAGTGATGTTCCAGGGCAGCATCCACCTTCTGCCAGTGTGGCCAGGTGAGTTTTTAACACAGAGACTTCTAGAGCACGAACACCTTTTAAGCCACATCTCACCTTACACCCATTTTTCTTGCATTAGTATCAATTTTCCTTAATTGGTGGAAATTCACCACTAGTTCTGCTGTCAAGAATCAAGATCTCATGGGCAGTGTTTGAAGGCAACTTCCCAAAATTTGTCAGAAAAGTGACAGTGTATTCTCTCTGTTTAAAACTTGCAACTTTTACATCCTCTGTTCTCAGCATGGTTTAAATGTTGGCAAGTCGTATCAGATGGTCCTTTTTCTGCTCTAAAGAACCCTCAGTGTGTGCAGATCATCTCCTGAAGGTCAGATAAACTCCCCCAGGGGTTACAAAGCCAGTCCACAACAGCAGGATCATCTTTTACTTTAAGGCTGTTAAATTCCACTCACCAACTTTAAATGCATAGAGAGGTTCTCAAAATTGAGTAATTTCAAGCCCAGTGTGCAGTTTTTTGGTTGTTCACACACTGGAAAGCTCTAAAAGCCTGGGTTTACTCCCCCTTTTCCCCCACATGCCTCGGAGCACATGGATATCCCTACCCCTCCCTGGAATGATTTTGCTTCTGAGTGGGGAATGGGACGAAGCCACAGTGAGAGTGGGAAGAAGGATGGGATGACCCCTTTTGGCAGCAGCTCCCAGTTCAACCAGTGAAACCAGAGCAAGGCTCATCAACATTCCACACACAGATAAACCAGAGGCTTAGTTTTCACACAAACCAAATGTTCAACAAACAGCTTGCTTTATAAACCTTGAAGTCCAACACACTTCAGGGAGTAAATGTAGTTTTATGATCCTGCCTTCTTACTACTTAAATAGAATTAAAGCTGTTTTTCTTTTGAGCTCCTGCAGGAATATACCAGGTCTTGTTAAAACAGAACCAGGAAATTCTATGCAATTGAAATTTTTGCAAGGCAATTTCTATTTAGGACACCGTGAAAGAGTCACCTAATAAAAATTCAACTAATTATAAAGACAGTGCACAGGCAGCACACTCCAGAGGCACTTCTGTCTTTCTTGGTA
This sequence comes from Dendrocincla tyrannina, assembly GCA_035047865.1. Taxonomy (NCBI): domain Eukaryota; kingdom Metazoa; phylum Chordata; class Aves; order Passeriformes; family Dendrocolaptidae; genus Dendrocincla; species Dendrocincla tyrannina. The sequence continues at coordinate 146,738,185 of JAWWMP010000081.1, forward strand.
TGTTTTTTACTCCCTACATTATAAGCTAAGGTTTTTGTAGAAAATAAGCCTCAGTTTGATCTAAAACATAAGCATCTGTTTGAAAGGAATCAGTAGCATGCCACCAATGTGACGGGCACAAATGACTCTGCTTCCTTCTAACATGGTGGCAGGATGTTTGTAACTCTTATGGAGGATATCAGAAATTTATTAATCTATGTAAAAAATGGACTGGATGAAGGATATTAGAAACATACTTGAGAAAAATTTTTAAGGTTTGGAAACCAGAAGTGATGCCACTTCAAAAACCCCAAACACTGGTCACAGCAGGTTATGGAACAGTGCTTACAAAATGTGACCAATGACATGGCTTGTTCGTCACTCTACTTTAAATTAATGAGTTAATTTATACTAAAAGCAATCTCAGAACAGCACAGAGCACTTTACAAGGTTTTGATCCATCACCCAAAACCATCATGAAACTAGAAGTCTTCACAGTCAATCCAAATAAATTAAACATATGCAATTAACTACACAAATATTGCTTGTTACACATTTAACACTCTGGAGAGGAATACAGAATAAGAATTCAGAAAATCATTCCTGTGCATATCTGGCATTATTTCTGGGAATTAGAGGAAGATTCAATCGAGGCACTGACACTGATGTGCTCCAAGTGTTCTGCAACAAAGAGAACTGACCTCCCTCACTCCCAGGCTCGACCCCACGGACTGTGAGAGTGTTCCTGAGCCTGCCGAGACCACAGCTGTTTGCTGAGGGGTATTCCAGGACCTGTGTGGAGCCTGAAGCAAAACCGAGCCAGGCAAGGCTCTGCAGGCTGCTCCACAAAGGGGAATGTGGCAGAGCATTCTCCAGAGCTGAACACTCCCAACAAAGCAGCGACTCCAGATGTCTTTGAGGTCCTTGGTAAGTCCAGAGAAACTCAGGTTTAACAGCAGGGCTCGTCACTGCTGCTCGCTCACACATTTTAAATCCAGCACTGAACCTTTTCACTAGTACCCAACCCAGAGCCCTGGAGGTGCAAAAATGAACAGGTTTTGGACAAAGGTGGTGGTGGCCACACGTGTGAATGAGCCAATTTGAGCTTTACTAACTCTGAAAGCATTTATTACATGGTAGGAAAAACCATCCTAGGGTGTTAAATCCGCAATAGCTGATCCGTCATCTCAACCACCTGTTTGAACTTGCCCTTTTCTTGATTTTTCCCAATTATCAGAGCTTGTAATCTATAAAAGATTATGAGCTCCAGTAAAAAGCTACATAGAGTCAGTATGTGCAATATAATTTCTGAATTTAGAACAGAAAAAAAATTCCTTTTAATGTTTGAGGGAAGAAAGAAAATTGGGGTGGTATCTTTAGTTTCTATCTGAAGGAGAGAAAGGAGATGAAGTTACATCCCCCTTCATATTTTACTGGAAGGAAGGTCACCAAGACATGATCTGTTTCCTCTTATCACTTTCCTTTGCATGCTGCTTTTATGCCCTTTTAGTACCTCCTACTTAGAAGAAAAAAGACACATACACCATCAGTAGCAGCAATTTGATTTTTTTTCCCAACATCAGATGGAATCCTCAAAAAATACAGCTAAAAATCTCTTTAAAACCCCAAAACTCAACCTGTTTTCAGAGGAAAATAGACTTACGAAGTCTGAAGAAGTTAAATATTTTGTAATAAGTTTCAAAGTTTTTCAAAGAAAACCCAAAACATTAAAATCTGCCTTTAAAATTAGCAGTTTGAGTAGTTGAAACTTGATTAAAATTCATGGATGCAATCTGCATTCACCTACCCTGTACAGGTTCTTTTTATGCAAGGAGCACTTCAATGCCTTTAAAGCATCACTGAGACTCACTTCTCAGGTGTTACATCCACTGATCCCCCTGACTGACCAAATTAATCGTGATATAATCATTTCAATCAAACTGGTCACTCTTGCAGACCTCTAAACCTTCTTTGCATCATGCCACAAGTCCGATTGCAAACACATGCAGCACCACACCCCTGCGTGTTTGGAATAGTTTTCCCTTTTTCAACAGCAGTTCAGCAGAAAGCATTAGTTGCACAGCCTGTAAAGTACAATATTGATCAGCTAATATCCAAAGCAGACTGCTTTTTAACACTACAGAAACTGCATCAAACGTATCATCACTGAAATGTGCATTAAGTGGTATATGGAGAGAAGAGTTGCATATTGCACGTTAGTAACACACAGACTAGAAAACGTATTACCGTCCCCACTAATTTCATCTGCAGATCCAGGTGGCATGCAAGGAGAGAGAAAAACAGAGGGGAGAGAGAGGGGACAGAGAAGGGGGAGGGGAAAATACACTATTAAATTCATGAGTAATCCAAAAGTATTCAGACTGTAGTTATCTTATATACCTGACTCAAGAGAAATCAGAAAAGTAGCAGAATTTAAGACTTCTCACCTAAAACCCAAGGGACAAAGATACGCTCTAAGAAGCTTGTATGATGAAACAGAGTTAATGACTTTCAAACACAATTGTACACAAAAATTAAATTTGGGAGTGGAACTACTTATTTTAATCCACTGTTAATTCTGGGTTTATTCAATACTTCTACAGCCAGAGGAGTCGGTTCCACTTGACTCTGCACATACACTTGAGGGCTTTGGGTAAGCAGAGCTGGTGTTGGCCCTTCCAAAGGAAAAGCATTCCTGTCACTCCTGTGCTGTCTCCAAGCCACAGGTAAGAAATGGAACCATCGCAGTATCAATCCCACAGAGCACAGTGCAGGTGTTCAAAGCTGGACTCTACACGAGTGGCCAAGGGACGAGGCTCACAGGAGCTCTGGGCAGCGGCCCCACTGCACACCAACACCCACAGCACAAGCTAAGGCACTCCACACAGTGTTTTTATATAAACACAAGGAAATTCTCCTTACCCCTACCAAAGCCCAACTGGTCCAGTCCAAGTGCTGAACCAGCACGCAGCCAAAAGCATCGCTGTTTCCAGTGTTTAACCCAAAAGGGATCCCAGCCGATGCTTGTTGTTGCTATTCTAGTTCATTCACAGGCATGCTGTAGCAGGGGTCCAAGAATGAAGGCAAAATACAGTACCAAAAAACCCATGGCAGGTAAGGCTGCACAACTGCACAGGTAAAGTCATTCAGGTGTTTGGCATTGGAGCTTGGAAACAAACCCCCTGTAAAAATGGGGGACGGCGAGCCGGTGACGCCGCACGAAAATCCAATTCAACAGGAGGGAAACGGAATGGAATTATTCTTGGAACTCTGTTTACCTGAGGCTACAGTAGTTTACAAACAGTAACTGAGTTAGTATATTCAGCCTGGGGGTTAATAAGGCAGCCTAGACAAAGAGCAGAGCAGTACCCTTGGGCGGCGACTCATGGGCACAGAAGACGAAAGGCAGAAAGCGTCTAGCTTTCTTTACTTTATGCTGACAGTGATTGACTCCTTTACAAAGAGGCAAGAAAAGGAAAGAGAAAAACAAAACAGAAACAAATTATTTGGAAATAAAAGAAAAGAGACTGAAGAGAACATCTACAATGAACAGAACATAAAAGTAAAGGTTTACATTACAATTCTGTATATGAAAGCGGATATAGAATGTTGTTGAAACTCTAAAGCATATTTGATATTTTCCTTCAAATTCCCTTCTACAGCAATTCTTACTTCAATTTTTAAAGGTGAGACTAGAATCTATTAAATAAAGCCAGCTTTTGCCAATAATACACACCATTCATTAACAACACAAAGAACATTGTTTATCCCAGAAGTGCAACCCTATTTTTCCATGTTCCCCACTAAGTTCTATCAGACTGTGCTACAGCTAGATCCCCACTGAAGTGGCAATCACCAGGCTCCCTGAACCCTTAAAACAACACCAAACAAGTATTTCACATAGCAGGGTTACACAAAACAAGGAAAAACGTGGTTTCTCTATCTCCTGATATAAAACATTGACATATTTTATGATCTGCAATCTCTCACTGGAGCCTCACCCCAGAGCAGACCTGTCTTGTCAATGGGTATTTGAGCTCTCCAGTGATCTCTGGGTGAACATCCCCTGACACTGCCCTCAATGTCCCCCTGCCCACTCACCCCACTGCATTCAATGACAGCAAAGTGCTTCTCAGGAGGAGAGACATTTTGGAGTGGGAGCAAATACAAAGAGACCACAACTGATTTCCCAAGGTGAGAAAGGACACGAGATGACACTCAGCACCTGCAGATACCTGCCCCTTTTATTTCTCCTGTTACCTGTTTGCTCCTCTCTGCTTTCCTTTTTCCCTTTCTCCTCTATCTCAGAAATGTGAGAGGTGGTTTAAAAAGCCAATCAAATAAAAAGAAGAGCATCTTGCTGTTGAAAGGAAGATTACGGTCTAATAAAAGTAACTCCAACAAGCAACAAAAACTACCACCATAAAACCAGAAAGCATCAATTGTGAAAATGTACATCACTGAAAATCACAGAACATTAATCAGATTGAATGTTAAAAACTAAGAGGTGAAAGAAGAGGACAAAATTCTTGACTAAGTCAGTGTATCAGTATTTCTGTGTATCCTCCATTACTGCAATCCAAAGAGATTTCTCTCTCTACCAACACATGGCACAATTTTCAGCGCTGTCATTCTACCACAGACCTCAGGTGACATTCATGAAAAGCTTTAGACACACTATGAAAGCAAAGGGAAAGATCCTGCAGCTCTTTTCAGTGCCTACATGAACATGAAGGAACCCAACACTCTGTCCTGACACAGAAGAGCTGGTATAGAGTCACTGGAAGCAGCTCAAGTGACCCAGGAGGAAGAGATGCCTCCACTCCTGACCTGCCTGCTCAGGCCACAAAGCTGATCCAGCCTGAGCTGCTGCAAACCTGCTCACACTCACCTGATGCCCTGGGATGTGACAGTCCAGCTCCTCCTCTGCACTTCAAACTTTGCCTTTATGAGGTATTGTCTGAAGTTTGTTCTGCCAGACCAAATGGAAGATGCTTTGCCTTAAACCCACCATATCTGCAAGTCTAGCTACAAAGGTAAGTTTAGGTAACAAGTTGATTCTAAGTTTAAAACAAATGTTCCAACATTTCTCCAAGAGCTTAGCAAATATCTGCTTGAAATGGATACTACTTAGCAGTATGAATAGTACTTAGGAGTATTCCACACCAGCTTCCAGCCAGGATATCACTGGTGTCTATCTGAACGCCCAGAAAGCTCAGAAATGCTGCTGCTGCAAACTGCACTTCTTTTTTCATTTAGTGCCTCTTCTCAATACTAAGCACTCATTAAAAAAAGGAAAAATTAGGAAAAAATCCAATCAGACCAGGCTAGAGGGCTCCTTATTGTTATTGTATAAGATAGCCAATACTGGAAGGCTGAAATGTATAATGTCCCATTTTATTTTAGTTGTACATTCCTGAATCAGTTTCAGGAAAAAACCCTAAAAAAACCAAAACAAAACAAAAAACCTGTAGAAAGAATAAATCTATTTGTTTTCAATCTTTTGAACTAAAATGAGCACTGTGGGGTTGTCACATCAAATATGTTTCTACATAAATAACAAACCCCCAAACCTGACCCTGCATGGAGCATTTCTTTAGGCCTACTGCAGTGTTACTACAGCAAAGCAGAGGTGTCTGCTCCACTCAAAGGAATGAACACAAAGGAGGAGCACAGGGGACTGAGAACTCCTTAACCAACACCACAGACTGAGAGAATCAATGCAGGACCTTCCTGGACACTGCTATGGAGGGAATCTCTTCAGACTGTCCCCACAATTCAGCTGAGTCCTTTTATGCATGAAAAGAAGCTTTGTAGTCAGTCAGGTTAAAATAGAAAAAAGATAACAGCACCAGGCTATTCTACTGTGATGGCAATCTGAAATGCTGTAATTTATTAGAATTAAGGGTATTTTTAACTATATTATTTTATTCATCAGTGGAGTAGCTGGGTGAGTTAAGAAGCAAATAACTCCCTTTATGAACTTGGAGACCAATAATGTGCTCAAGGTTTGTAAAATTAATCTGCAGTAAACCCTAAGCTTCAATGTCTCCCAGTGCTGTGACCATATGGCAAAGCTACAGCTGTCAAGGAGTTTTTATATTCCTCAAATTACTTAATAATTTGAATTTATAGCTATGTAATTTACACCAAGACTGTTAGTCTGTCTTTTCAGAAGTGAGCTGCAAGTATGACATAGCTGAGCTGGCAGCCACAATCACAAGTGTTCAAGATTCAAGTTTTCACCTAAAAATTTCCTTACACTTCTCAGCTTTGTCTTTTTGGAGTCACTTGATAAAATGGATGTTAAAAAACTCCCATGAACCTCACGCAAAGGACACCTTTTTCCCCTACCAACTAACTCAAATGGAACCAGGAAATTAAAATCCTACACAAGAAACTCTTTCAGAGGGAGCACAGGAGTCACGACACAGAGCCTGCCCTGTGCTCTGCAGTCAGTGAAATCCTGTTTGCCTTTCCATGCCACTCACAGCTTTGCTGGGGACTGCCCTGCACACTCCCCCACACAGACAGGCCCATTCATACCCAACATCTCCCTCTCTCAGAGCACTTGAAAGTGTTGGGAGTGAATATATTCATTTTTTTCCTCTCCTGTTTGCTTTGACAAACTACACCACATAAGTTCTTTGTTTCTGCATGTCAGAACCTCACTTAGAGCAGGCTTATCTCCTTCAAAACAGACTTTTTTTTTCATTCAAGCTGAAATTTCAGCTAAAGTGCATGACTAAGTTCACTACTATTCCAAAAACGATCTGCTCCTCAGTAGCACCTCACAGAACTCTCATGCCACTTCTCTGCCATGATGAGGAGTTCACCACAGTGTGACTGAAATGCAGCAAGATTATAAGTGTGATTCTAAGGCAGAACGTGGCAACATGCTGAGAAGTCCCTCTTTCAGGATACTAAAATCCTGCAGCTCCTGTATAGAAGCTTGATCCAAGAGATCCCATTTCTCCTTCACAGGGTATATGTCTAAACAAGGATGTATCTAACCCATGGGCTGGAGAGGCAATGGCACACCAGCACTGTTAGACACTCCTGCCATCACCTCACCGTGGCCTCAGAGCTGCATCCCTCTGACTGTAACACCCTGCCTGTGTCAGTGACAGCAGGGGACGAGCTGGGGGAACAAGATGACCAATAATTTCTCTTTAAGGTACCTGTTTCCCTCTTAAAGTTGTCTGTGCTGGGGTTTGTTACTCAGGTGACTCAGTTTGCTTTAACATCTGAAACAGGGACTGTGTTTTCAAAGACCTTTTAATTTCCTTCACAAAATAAGCACGTGCTGAAGCTGCAAAACCAGCACCCGGCTCTGGACCAACAGCAGCCCTGTGGGACATCCCAAACCCCTTCAGACACGTGCCTTGTGCTGGTTCCTGCAGGACAGCTCATCTTCTGCCTCACCTGCCCACTTACAGCATCCCTTGAGCCAGCAGTGCCTGAACATCCAAATGCCCAGGGTGACTGCTCAGAGTCACAGGATCCTTTAAGCTGGAAAAGACCCTCAGGATCATCAAGCCTCGCTGTGAACTCAGCACTGCCAAAACCTGTTCAATACTCACTGAAACAAGAGGGCCTGAAATGTCCTGTTCTGTGGCACTGCATGTGAAGCAGCATTTGAGTTATGATTAAAAAACCTTAGGAATTCTCTAGGGCAAAGGAGGCACAGTGATTAGCCAAGGGAAGCAAAAGCCTATTTGTTCTTCCTAGTCATATTTACATTAGCAAGGAAGGGGCAGAAGAAACCAAAGAACCCTGTGTCAGAAAAAAGGGAACAAGCATCTACTGCTTTACTGATCTCATTTTATGAATAACTTTTTATAATATGCAATTGACCAGGTGAAATATTATTTTTGGAAACGAGTGTATCAGGAAATATAAGCATCACCTTACTAAGGCTCGTGTCTGCAACTTCAAAACAAGGTGCTGGCCAAAATAAGTTCCTTTAGCCCAGAGCACAGTGTTTTAATGAGGTGTCTCCAAGCAAAACAGCAGAAATACAGTCAATAAAATTACAGTTAACTGCTCTGCTGCTTCTTACACATTTGATACACTATTTGCACAGAGCAAAGAGTTTAGCCACTCCATTTCCTGAGAGCACACTCTTGGCTAAGTACAAAGAACTCTTTTTAATGTACAGGCAGATGTAAAGGGAGAAGGAGGTAAAAGCTGCAATTACCCTCTATTAGCTGAAACACTCATGGCTCCTGGTGAATCACAGCAACTTCAGCCAAAACATGAGATGACTACCAAGGAAATCTAAAATCCAACTCATTTAATTTGACTTATTTATAGTTTCTTATCATCTCCTACACACACAAATGTGCTGAGGGATAAAATTCTTTCTATGCTCTAAGAAAGGTCTTGCAGGCACCTCACTTGCACACAGTGAAAGGCAGTGCCCACTGCAAGGAACACAGAATGTCATGAGTAAGGCCAAAAGGTAACACCAGGAGAAAGAGAAGCACCAGCAGGAAGAGGAGTGTGGTGAAACCTGGTTCAGTGACACACAGAGTCCCAAATTCCCAGGTCCAGCAATCTCCTGCTCTGGATTCCTGAAACCAACTTCACCCTTCACCACTTTGAAAAGGCCTTTATTTAGAGAGAGGAAGAAGGATTTAAACCCCCTCTATCTTTGTATGCTTTGGAATATTGAAGCACTAGGAAAGACCAAGTTTTCATTCCACTAGACCAGAAATATTCCAAGGTAGGTTAATAAATATTTCAAAAATACAAGGAGTCTTTCATTAACGGGTTCCTTTTCAAGCCTACAAAACTTCAGGCAACTTTCAGACCACCAAATCACGTTTCACTCTGGGTTTGGATATTGTTTTCCCTAAACTGTGGTGGGGAACTCGCTGTGAAACTTTCCTTTCAGACTGAGGGTGTTAATACTCCAGCTAAGTCTGACTGCTTAATTCTCCTGTTGAATCTGAGCCTCAGAGTTCAGCTATTTAGCTTTGGTATCAGGAGAGGTGTAAGCAGAGGGGAGCAACCTCACTGAAATCATGCAGCAAAGTTAATTTATGATTCAAATTAAAGGCATGAAACACGTCAAGGCTGTCAGTGAGTTGCAAAACTCACCTTATCTGAAACCCTTGGCTCCAGGGCATTGAGATGTCACCAAGAAAAGCTCTTCCCCTGCACACCAAGGCAGCTCCCCCAGCTGGCTCTGCAGTGCCAGCTGTCAGGCTCTGCTGCCCTGTGACCCTGGGTTAACTGAGCATCATGTCCAGCTGCTGCCCCCCTTGTTCCACACTGAGGGACCAGCTGTATGTGACACCAGCACTGACACCTCTTCACATCCACAATAACTTCATTGGTAACAAACTCGCTCCTTTGGGGACTCTCAGATTCTGAGGAAGAGCCTGTGTAATGTAACTTCATCTCAGCAATCTGCCTGTGGTTTAAATGTAATACATTGACATCCAACACACACACAATGCATTTCAAATAATTTGGGGGCAAAAAAACTCCAACAGCAAAACATGTATGTATGTGTTTTGTGTCACTGTATTAAAAGAACAACAAACCCTTGAAACTGAATAATAAGTGTACTGGCTTGAATTATTCCAGTGTTATGTCATTGTTTCCAGTGGTTTGTAACATGGTATAAAAGACAAGCATCTAGAACCATGATTGTCATGGAAAGATACACAATGTTACTACAACACGAGAATAATACCTAATTGGTTTTGATTTTGGCAATATAAAGAATAGTATTTTCTGGTTTAATTGTATTGCTTTGCTCACAGTGTTCCTGACATTCCCCTGAACAACCAGCTCACCTCCAGAGCTGCCACTTCTGTTCCTTCTGTGGTGCCACAGCAAAGTCCTCATTTCCCCACCATCCACCTGTATGGGATTCTCTGAATGCCAGAGGTGCGGGCATTACAACTAATCTCCCTACAATGGTCTCAAAATGCTACTTTAAAAGAGTAGAGAAATGTCTGTGCTCTGAGACACAGGAGAACTTCAGCAAGAGATATGTCAATCTGCAAAGTCAAAGGGGCAGCAATGAAGGATCATGAAGTAAGCAATTATTACTGTTTCAACAGTAAAAGTGTATCAGCACTCTCAGAAAAACTCAAAGGCTGAAAGGTTGAGGTTGCAGACAGTGTATCTGTGTTCTGAAGACTAGCTTCTGACCTACCACACTTGGAGGAAGAGGAGCTGCTGTTTGGCTCTGTCACAGGCACTGATGAAGCTCTGCCACACCACTGCAGCTCCACATCCTCTCACCTGCTTCCTTGCACAATCTCTATTTACTTGGGCTTCCTATGCCAAGGAGTGAATCTCAAACATCTTTGAAAAATGGGTAGGGGCGGGGGAAGGAATCTGAAAAGTAGAAAATGAATCAAATGTCTGCATATCTTTCCTCCTTTTTGTATGAAATATGCTGGGGTTTTGAATATGTGCCACTTAAGTGGGGCTGAAGCCATGGGTGGGAAATCCACTGAGTCACAGTACTGTTTCCTCAAGTTTGTGGCCAAATACTAGAAACCTACGGGAACATACAATAATATAAATACACTTGTTGTGTCTCCATAATAAATATTATGCATATAGATTTAGAAAAGCATTTTCTACTCAGACACTACATCCTTCAAAACAATTTAAGATTTTGTAACAGAAAAACGTTCTCTCTCAATTGTAAAAACTTAAGAAACCACAATAACTAACAGAAATCTTAAAAGCCTCTAAGGTACAGAAACAAAAAGTATTACCTCACACGCTCGTCCTTCAATTAACTTGTCATTTTCAACAGCAAAAATTAAATGCTTTGATCTAAACAGCAGCTACAGAAAAACAGCTATTAAGTTTCTTCTTTCCAAAAAGCAAGGATTAATATTTAATTGCCTCTTTTCCCCTTTTCAAAGCTGCTCCTCCTAATGAGCACACGCTCAGGTAATCTAAGTTTAGAGGGGAGTGGGAATGCTGACAATGACAAGCAGCCTGGCTTTGGAGCACCTGCAGGGAGTTTGGGCACGGCTCTGCGCCCGGGCAGTCAGTGCTGACCGAAGGGGAAGCTGCCTGCCCTTCTGCAGCAGCGCCAGGAAGGAACCCCCGGGAGCCTTACCTGACACAGAGACCGTGTGCGACCTCACGCCTTGCTTCTCATTGTTGGCCAGCCTGCAAGAGAGAGGGTGCAATGGCTGAAGGCTGTACATGCTGCTGCAGGGCCCCCGGCACCCAGCGCTGCCAGCAGGCTGGAGGATCTCCTGATCCTCCTCCCACAGCCCGCAGGAGCTCGGGCAGGATCCTCCCACTGATCCCACCTGGGCGGGCAGGCAGAGGGAGTGCCCATCAGCACGGAGAGGGAAGGGGAAACACCAAACCTGAGCGGGACACGCTTTTAGGGTGTGTGTAACCTGGCTGTGCTGCTGCTGCAGCTTTCTGTGGCATCTGCTGGCAACAGCCTGACCTGAGCTTTGGTCCCTAAGATCACTTATCCTGGACCATTGTCAATTAGTTTACATGTCAAGTAAATGAAGAAAACCCATCACATTTAAATGCAGTTATGTATATATGTTCATGAGGTTATGTATATAATACATATTGTTCATTATATATAATTTTTCGTTAGGTTATGTAAGTAATACATATTGTTCATTATGTATAAATATTCACTATGTTAGGTATATATTATACATAGTTCATTATGTATAAATGCATTGCTCATTATGCATAAATATTCACTGTATTAGGAATATATTATATACTGTTCATTATGTACAAATGTATTGCTCATTATGTATAAATGTTCACTAGGTTATGTATTTATATTACATATCGTTCATTATGTATAAATGTACTGCTCATTATGCATAAATATTTACCATGTTAGATATATATTATACATAGTTCATAATGTACAAATGAAGTGCTCATTATGCATAAATATTCACTTTGTGAGGTATATATTATATACAGTTCATTATGTATAAACATATTGCTGTTTATGTATAAATGTTATATATTATGTGTATGTTACGTTATGAATAAATATTCATTATCATCAGAAATGCTAACAAAGTCTCCATTTTTTTCACGTCCATATATGACCACAACACTAATGGTCAGAGAGCACTGCACTTCACACTTCCAGAGATCAGGAATTTCCTCCGGCCAAGGCAGGTGTCCCCAGACCCAAGATGCTGCTGGCTGGCAGTTCTATGGCTCTGGTAACAGCTCTGCTGCCAGACTCAGAGCACGTGTGGTGCTCTTGTTAAACAGGCTCAAGGCTACAAATTTAGCTTTGGTAAACTGTCCCAAAACCAGGAAGAAGCTTTCCCTTCAAACCTTATTTTACCCCAGGAATCCCTATAAATAAAAAAAGGCTAAACTTTATGTAATTAGACTGCTATTCTGTGTTTCTCAGTTGTGTCTATTTAAGCAAAAAGAAATTTTCCTGTTCCATGAGTGCACACTAAGTTTACCAATTTTACTCCTTCCAGCCTCAACTTTCATTTCCTTTTCTTTCCCCAATTTTAACTTCTCTCTTTCTGCACCATGAGAAAGCTGCCTGACTAGTGAGGACTGCAGCAGGACCTGTGTAGGGAGAGTAATCCCTAATTAAGGAACAAGTTGTGCTCCATACTCCATCCAGTACTTAAGAAAATAGCAGTAATAACAATAACAACAATAATAATAATTCTGGACTCCCTCCAGGAGTAAAAGAAGAAACAGAATGAGGTGACTGGGTGAAAGCAGGCACAGGCTCTGTGCCCCAAAAGAAAAAGGAAGAGGGAAGACATTGCAAAACACTGAATCCAGCTGTGCTGCTGGATACAGGTGATGCTGCTGACCCAGCCCTGCCACCAGGAGAGTGTAAGGAGAAGTCTTTGTTCAAACAGAGCTAAATAAGAAATTTATTCTTATTTACCTTAAAGTTTGCAAAGAAGAAAAATGCAGAGGTATCTTAGCACATTCTATAAGAATCATTAAATGCAGATAACATCTCAGCACACCTTGGGTACAGTCTCACAGTAAAAGGAACCAGAGGAGAAATGCATCTCTATTTGCCTCACACAATTAACATTTTGTATACATCCACAATTATTGGCAGAGAAGAGCTTTCCTATGTGACTATATTTAAAAAAATAAAGAGACATTTACTGTGCAATCTTTATTCTTTATTACACTCAACCTAGATACCAACTTAGACTGGCTCCATATGGAAGACTTAGTAAGAAAAGGTGACAGGACAGATTTCTGATGGGAGCAAAAAAAGGATTTTCTGTATTTCACATAAGCAGAGAAGGGGACAAACAAGCACAGACCGACTCACAGAGTGGAATCACAATTCAGAAACTGTTCAGCTTCACTCCTAGAGATAAATTTACTCATGGGCTCAAAAGAAATAGCCTGAATCCCAGACAAGTATTTTCCAAGACATCCTGCTTCTGTTACTGTCAAATATGATTGATGCATTATGCACTTTTCCCCTCAGTTTTCTTCCTGGTATCTTTAGTTTAATACTGCTCTGAGGCTTTTATGCACCACCTGCTACTTGTTCCAGAACCCAAAACTAACATTAAAAATCAGACACATGTAAAAATTCCGAAAGCATCACTTCAGCAAAACTATATTTTAAAACATTCTTTTTAATATGTAAGAAAGGAAAGCACAAAACTTACTTTGGTATTGATGGTAAAGCTCTTTCACCTTCTGTGTAAACGAGAAGAAAACAGGATTAAAGCTTCTACAAGTTTTCAAATAACCCCTCTCAATGTGCAATAGATACATGCCTGCAGCAATAATCATCACAATCTCTCAGGGAAACTTATTCACAAGAATGTTGGATCCATAAATAAAGAGCAGTGTAAACACAGCTCCTCCTAAGCAGTGATACAGACCTTCTGGAAAACTCTTATCTGAGGAATCAGCGTATACAGGATGCAAAAGCTCTGTTATATCCTTAACAAATAACTCCAATAAATCATTGCAGAAGGTGTGACACTATCTCATCTCTCTAGTAAGAAATGTTCTTTTATCATCAAGATGTCCTAAGTCTTAACACATAAATAAAACAATCAAGGCCAACTTGGATTTGCAAGTAAGACAACTGAAATAAATCATTAAAGCACATAACTTATCATATTGATTTCACATTGGCTTCAGATTATACAATAGTAATGTTTAATGCCAGAGAATAAGTCAGCTTTTGTACAAGTATTTTCAAATCCTTGCCAGCCTTTCTTTGATAATGGTTTTGTGTATAAAAGCTTGGAGGTAGATACTCGAGGGGTTTTTTTTCCTATCTGATGAGACATTTGGCATTCATGTGGGGAAGGATGATGGGCAAGTTATAAATTCTTTAGTGTAACACCTTTACAGTAGATTGGAGTTGCAGGGAAGGAGAGAAGCTGGGCAATGAAAATGAGTTTCTCTCTCCAGAATCAATGTAGCCCTGATAAAGTGACCTGAAATAAAATGGAATAGCCTCGTTTACAGAAAATATCAACATACACTGCTCACACAAAATCCTGTAAACTGCTGATTGTTTCCTTCCTATGTTAAAACTCCTGGGATTCCCAGACATCACAGAACTGCAGTTTCACTTTGTGCACCGAGGGACTGAGCACAGAAACGCCCCACACTCAAACACAGCACTTTGGTAGGATCCGTTTGCTGCCTACAAGTGGAACAACATCATTTGGCTCAGCAATGCAGGTCTGTTTTGATCTGCCTGGTGGGGGCTGTTGAGAAGGAAGATGCAGGAAAGAAGGGAAACCAGAAGCTGCAATTTGGAAGACCTGGAGCAGCTCAGCAAGGTGACAAGAGCAAGCACCTGATGCTGGAGGGTACAGGAAGGACAGTAAGATTATACAAGCACCATGAGGTGGGAGATAAAGGTATTGTGATAGCTCTGTTACAGTAAATTATACCTTTGGGGAAGGAAACAAAAGGCAAAGATCCTGAAAGGCCGTGTGGAGTGACAAGTATGGGATCAATGGCATGGCAATGAAAGACTGGGGGGCAGGTACCCAAAAAAGAGAGGCTGCAAGGGGCATGAGAGGATCCAGCCGGGACAGAACTGGGCAAAACAACACCAAGCTTGACAAAACAGGCACAGGAGTCCTGCCCAGTTCTATGCAGGCCTCCCCAGGGCTATGAAGAACACTCAAAAGAACCTTAAATTCTCCCTGAGCCCCACATTAGCTGGGAAAGCCCCCTGTGTTCTGGTTTACACCAAGATCTGCTGCTACTGCTGGTTGCTCCAATGCTGCTCCTACATTTGGCAATGGATTTAAGGGTTTGGAGGGTGCTGATCCATCACATGTTTACTGGTAGAACATATTCTTGTAGTCTGCTGTTTCTACAGGTTTAGACAGATAGAAACCTCTGCTAACTCGCAGTTAACTTTATCATTCTGTATTTTTAAATTAAGGTAACAGGTGCACAATTAATAAGCAGCTATTTGAAATAATTTCCCTTGCTCTTTAATATGTAGCTCCATTGCATATTAACTGCACACCATTCAAACTATTCTAAAGATGGAATTTTAATTTCCTCTAGGGCTTTTTTTTGTGTGTTTGGAGTCTATTTGGAGACTTCAGAAAGATCAGTGAATGATTTCATTAAACTTGAGAGGAATTATTTCATAATACTTGCAGGGCCACAGTGCTTTCTCTGTTCAAGGTACTGACCTCAGATCAGATCACATTGGTTCTCCCTCCTCCAACCTCTTAAAAGTGAGAAATACCACAGGTGGCAACTCCTGGTGTGTGCTGAAGTCAATACTACCTATGGAAAAGGATCTAAGGGAGATAAAGAGACAATCTAACTTTCCACTGTGGTATTAAATTTCCTTAACAATGAGAATCGCATTCTATTCCTGCAAGTCTCCAATTCCACTTACTGTCAAATGCAAAGCAAGGATCATAATAAAGCATAATAAATTGTAATTGCAAATCCTTTCCACTCATTTTGTGTGATAACGAGAGCATGGATAGGAGTGGCCTTACACAGTGAGTTGAGTAGTAGTATGATGTACGCACGACTGGAGTGTGAGACAGAGGAAAGGGACTGAGGGAGAGGTGAAGGAATTGAAGGGAAGATGAAATGAACTGAAGTTGTCCCGAAAACTGTGATGAAAAGATGAGCATGGACAGAGAAAAGCAGAGACTGACCCAAGTTAAATGAATGTTTGGTTCCAGACTGTTGGACAACCAGGCAGCACGCGTGGGTCCAACATAACCCAAACTGTCCCATCTCATCATGTTCCTTTTCACTGTCCCTTGCCAAATTCCAAGGGACACAACTGGTTTTGGCCCATCAGCACCAGAGCAACAGATGTGTCCCTTGTCCTCTGGGTGGATGGGGCTGGGAGACATGGACAACACGGGCTCAGCCATGGGAAGAAGGAAGGAGCACCCAGCAGTGCTCCAAAGCCACAGCCTGATTCCTGCACTGCCTGGCCACAGGGACAACACCCCGCACCCCTGTGACAAGGGCAGGGTCAGAAAGGGAAGGGGGAACTGGAAAAGCAAGCAGATGCTAGAAAAAAAAGGCATCCAAAAATAAAAAGCTGCTATTAGGTAGCACCAGAGACATGCAGAGGCTGCAGTACTGGAGCTTGCCCAGAGAAGCTGTGGCTGCCCCATCCCTGGAAGCGTCCAAGGCTGGATGGGCTCTGAGCAACTTGGGATACTGGGAGGTGTCCCTGCCCATGGCAGGGGGTTGGAACAACATGATTTTTAAAAGTATCACCAAACCCAAACTATTCAGTGTTTCTTTCTATGATTCTTTGCCTCTTCTTTCGCTGGAGAAAATTAAAAAATCTGCATGGAACTCCTGATCTTACAGACGCCCACGTGCCCTCTGGATCCAAACTGCTCACTTGAGGCACTGGTTCCCACACTGGTGCTCATCCTTTCACAGCTTTTATCCCCAATATTCATTAATCCCCTTGTAGGTCTGAAGTCAAAATTCCCTACTAACAGCATCCCAGGAAAAGCATATGTTGCTTTTCACAAGTTGAAACCCACAACATTTTGCCAGTTCTGTGTTCTGTTACAAAAAGTGGGATATGCAGGATTGTACTGGGGTGTGCACACCCAGGTGTTTCCACTGTGAGGAGAATCCAGGGCTGTCCCATGCTGGACACAGCTGGTCCCAGTGGTCCCACTGCAGCCTGGGGAGGGCCCCAGTCTAAACTGTTTTGATGTTGGCACCTCTCTGCCTTCATCTCAACCCATGGATCTTATCCCATCCTCTCAGGAGGAGGGAGCAACCAGCTGAGGCAGGGCTAGCCCACCTTTCTGGTGCCCAGTGTGGTGCCTCAGGAATAAGTGAAGGAGGTTTTGGCTGAAAGTCAGCGTGGTGAACAGCAGGGAGTGCACGAATTCCAGGGAGCCTGGATGCAGGTGCTGTGCATGTGTTCCTGTAAAGTGGCCATGGCACAAGGAGAGGAGCTTTACTGTGTATTCATCTGGGCTTTTGTTTTGCTTTTATGATGGTGATACTTCAGATTTTGTCCCCTGGAAGTGTTCAAGCCAGGGCTTTGAGCAGCCTGGTCTAGTGGAAGGTGTCCCATGGCAGAGGGGTTGGAACGAGACAGCTTTTACGGTCTCTTCCAACCTAAACCATTCTGTCATTCTGTGTCAGGAATTTTTGTTGATGAAGTCAAAGAACGTGCGATGAATGTGCATTTTAATGCTATTTATCAAGTCTGGGTGTCACAGAGGCAATGGGGGAACGGTGTGGAGGGAGCTGGCACAGCACAGCCTCTGGTCTGTGCCACAGTGGCCACCCCAGCAGCCCCATGGCTACCAAAACCTTGGGCACACGTGCCACCACTCCTGCCACCCTGGGCTCCAGGAGATGTGAACAGAACCCTCAAGTGGTTTGATTTACCACAATGTCAAATGTCCTCACCTGACTGAAATTATCGTGAAAGCAAAATCAGTGAGGGGTCAAATCATTCAAAGAGAATCCTAAGAACTTGAATTGTCATCCCATTAAAATGAAAATGATGCTCATGAGTAATCTGGGTGAAAACAGAACACACTAACATGGAGACTCTTTAATTTTGGTATTTTTGACATTTCCATGGATGGTGAATCCACCACTTCCCTGGGCAGCCTGTTCCAGTGCCTGACCACCCTTTTAGTGAAGAAATTTTTCCAAGTATCCAATTAAAACCCTTTAACTGGAGGAAGCTGAGGCCGTTTGCTCATCCTATTACTTATTACCTGGGAAAAGAGACTGACCCCCACCTGGCTACAACCTCCTTTCAAGGAGTTGTAGAGAGCAAGAAGGTCGCCCCTGACCCTCTCCAGGCTAAACACCTCCCAAACTAACGTTTGTATCAGTTCAACTTCTTATGAACTTTTTCACTGTTGCTCTTTGCCTCTAGGAGTGAATGTGATAATGGAAACAAAAATATTAAAAGTGAAGTTTCCACACTGGTCTAAAGGGACCTGTATATTAAAATATTTATGAAAAATAAAACAAACAGAATGGAAAAATGCCAAATGCTGTCCAGGCCTTAAACATTTCCATGCTCTCACCAAATTAAGAGAAACTGGATCATTAATGGAGAGTAAGATAGGTATCACAAAACCAGGCTCTATTAATAATCAAGGAGAGGAGACTTGCAATAAACATGCAAATTTACAACAGAGGGGCTGGGAAAGCTCAAAGAGGGGATAAAACACATCTGTTGGATCAAGAGTTGCTACATCATTTGCTTCTGATGTGTCTTATACAATCACAGCTCACTGTGGGAGGGATCTGGAAACGCAGATCATGGTGGGGACAACTCTCCTACGAAATGTTTAATTAATATGTTGAGTATTGCTATGAACTTCAAAAAAGAAAACCTCAGACAAAAGAAATCCCCAATTTATTTTAACCAGAGGGGGTCTCTTCATGGATGCATAAAGAGCAGTGTTCCCCAGGCACGACGTGGTGCTCCTTTAACTCAGACACTTGCTCATTTGCTCCATGTTAAAATGCCATATTATCACAGTATCACTCAAATAAACACACAGCATTAAATGCACTGATTTATGTTGCATTCACACCTACCAGCAAAGCTCAGTGCAAGGCACAAGAAAATCAGAGCTCCTGCCCTTCACAGAGCTCAGTGAGTCCAGAAGATGTAAGAGCTGATGACAAGCAAGTCAGGTCAGAGCAAGACAAATTAGAAAGAAGAAGTGCAAAGAGAGGGGGTCAATTTTTACTGGCAACTATAGCAGCAGTAAGTGAGGATCCCTGTGCCCTGCTGATACACGAGATGGCAGCTGCTCAATGCACCATGGCCACGGAAAATCCCATGGGGATCTGGACTGGGAGCTGCTCCCTTGCTTGAGCAAGAAGAGGTATGAAAAGAAAGGCCAGTGATAGCACTGGCAATGCAGAGTGAAGAGACCGGAGCTCTGAAATACCACCAGGGTGGAAAAGAACTGGCCATGGTCCACATGTGGCCCAAAAGGAAAAGCAGAGACAGTCAGAGCTATCCATTAACTCAGTATGGCTGAGATGAGGGGAGAGGTAACGTGTTCACACGTGAAAAAGTTTGAAAAGCTCAACTGTGGCTACAACAGTCCAGGCTGAGAACCGGCCAATCCAGTGGTATGAGAAGGAAAGTCTGGGGAGGGAATAGCAAGGACTGTAACAAACCCCAAACCATGATTTTTCCAGAAAAGAAATGGCACAAAAGACAGCTGTTCACAGGCACAGACGAGTGTAGCACAATGAAAATCTTGGTTTGTGATGCCTATTTTATTTTTAGAACAAGAAACTAACATTATCACCGATGCCAGCTTATCATTTTGGGGGCTAATTTTGGGGCAAATGCTCCATCATCACTGAGCTGTGCACCAGGTTGGCTTGGAGAGCTGAGTTTGTGCTGAGGGAAGGTTTTCATTTGCATGCAGGTAAGGCTACACTTAAGTTAGAACAAAACTGCTTGTGCTGGAGCCAAAGGTCAGTCACACACACTAAGGGTCAGAAATACCAAACCAATATGAAAATTTAAGAATAATTTGAACAATGACTAAGTAGTGTCAAAACAACTAACACCTTACAATCACACTTCTCCACTACTGAATGACCAAGTTTCAGTCTGGTATTTCTGCGCCAGCCACAGCCAGGATGATACAGATGGACCCAGGAAACACCTGAACTAAGTTAACAGTGTCACCCCATGTGAATAACTAGAGATCAGGGAAAACCTATGGCAGAAAAAGCAATAAAGGGGCTAAAGAGAAACTCAGTTTCAGACTGGAGAGATGCTGGGACAGTTTGGGTACCTGCTTGTATTACAAATAGGGAAGAGGGGAGCAGTTTATGGTTTTAGAAGGCAGCAAAGTGGGATGAATTTCCACGTGTAAAGATTAGCACACGAGGACAGAAAACTGCATTCTTAAGCAGCTCTGCCTGATGTTTTTCCATGATTAATGCTGACTGACATTAAAAAATCTGTAATAAAGTTAATTAAAATTCTCCCTGTAAAGCCAGGTGTACCTGCACCCTCTTCTCTCTGCTTCCAGCTTGAGTTGCTTCAAAAACTGAACTGACACTACAAAATGCATCTCTGCTTTAGTTCTAATTTATGAGAGAAACTCATGAGGCTTCTCTTAACGTTGTATGTTTTAAATAGAGGTGTTTTGAGTATCCAGGAGGGAGGCAGAAATTTAAAAGATCATCACTAGTCAGAGCCTCATCTAAACCCATTTTAACCAACCTCTCCAAATTCCCACTCGTGTATCAGGGAATTAGACAACATATCCTTGTCAGCAGTGCATTTAACTACAATTTACTCCTGTTACTTAAGTCTAGAATTACTGTAAAGCAGTGATTACTGGAAACTACTCTAAATTATCAGCCATTAAGTAATTTTTTATGGAGTGACATTCACCATCAGTGTTTCTCAGAGCAAAAATACCTTCATGGCTCCTCCCTGATCAAAAAAAGCCTCCAAGTGAGGGTTTTGCTGCAACCTTGTGTCTTCTATTCAAGTGTAAAATAACCTCTGAGTAGATATGAGTGTAGCAACTACGAGGAGGAACATCTCCTTACCTTTCTGTGGCCTGATGATGAAGGACTGCGTGGCGCCGTTCACCAGCCGGCAATACCCGTCGATGAGGTCTGCCATGTTCTCTGCAATGGTTAAGGATGGTGCTGTCACTGTCAGAGGCTACAGAGGGGAAAAAACAAGGCACCAACAAAGAAGAATTATTGTAGCTGCAAACACTGGGCAGAACAGCTGTGTCATTGCATCAGAACTTCACTGGCGAAGAGTAAACAGCGCTCTGGGGGCGAGCGGAGACCAAGGAGAGGTCCCTGCCTGCCCTCTCGTGTAGCACACTTATAACAGGAGGTTCAAAAAGCACAGCTGATAAAACCCCCCACCCAAATGTTAATTTGGGCTTAGGAAGTGGCTTGCCAGCTAAACTTTGAGTGAAGCCCTGTCCAGCACAACCGCTGTGACTGTTACGGCTCCAATTCGAATTCTGGAGAAGCTGCTTATTCCCTAAAGCTCATACAGGTGGTGTCTATTCTTAACCACCCTTTGCAGCCATTTATTCTTTGCCCAAAAACAACCCTTCCCAATTTGAAAAAAGATGAAAACAATAATAAAAAAATAAGATGGACATAGGAAAAAGAGAGGACAGACATACAGACAAGCTCTTAATTTTAATACCACCAACATTCCTCATCCTCTGCACAGACCTGACAACTCCCCTCAGTGCTCCTCTCCCACAGTAACTTTTCTGGAGAACTGAACCAAAGAAAAGACTGGATTTCACCTTCAGTGCTGCCTCCATGAAATATGAGAAACCAATTTTTCCCCTTTCACATTTTGTCTATTCACAAAAGTGAAATTGCTCGGTTTCCTCTTTGGGCCACAGTGTCATACACAGCTGTTAAACTGCACTTAAGAGCTAATATTTCTTATATTATTAATATATAATTCTTTTACAAATATCAAAGTCTACAAAGCACCAGAAGTAAAACCTAAAACATGTAATGAATTCTGAATGGATTTTAAAACCAAACCCAGAACAAAGGTACAATACACAGAATATCCACACGAAGAGCACACCAACCTCCCCCCCTTCCCAGGAAACCCAAAGTGAGTAGGACGTTTATCACAACTGCCAATAACACACCTCAGGTGCTCCTGCTATCTTGAGTTGCAACATCCCTTTCCTGTCCTTGTCTTCACTGTTGGAATACTGAATAGTCTGCACTTGATTGAAGTCTGCTAGATGAGTTGGCTGCAGACAGGTAAGAAAAAAAGTGTGGAAAAAATCAGAATTACAGCAAAATACTTTGTCTTCATTCCAAATGTTGCAGAAGCACACGGAGACTTTGATCTCCAAACTCCACCTGTAGAAATCTCTCCCTCTGTTTCCTCCTACAGTTCCATTACCACTGGCTAAGAACACACATGAATATCCACACGATCTGGAAAATCATCCCAGCACCTCTGTGCCCACAGAGGTCACTGTTGAGCAACTCCAGGCACATCCCGAAGTGGGAACAACCTTTTGGGTGTTCAGAGTTTTCAAACTCCACGGATAAACCACGTGAGCACACTCACCATCCCTCCACACTGCTGGAGAATGTATGTTCTCATCCCACCCCACCAGCTGGATGTGCTGAGCTCCCAACTCTCCTGTGTTTAATTCTGTGCCTAACCCAGAGGTCAGAGCTGTCCCTGCCCTTGGGGTGACCTTCAGCTCACAGCAGGTCACGTTCTTAGGACAGCAACTGAGACCAATCCCCCCCAAAGAGCAGCACTTACATTTGCCCCCTTGTCTGTCAGGTAGCTGATCCCTTCTTCTGGGCCGATGGCCAGTTCCACTGAAATGATCCAGCTTGACTTCAGGAGCCAAGGAGAAAGACAGGGCAAAGTGTCAACAGTAAGACAAGACCTCGCTAAGAAATACTACCTATCCTCCATCGTTACAGCTACAGGTTTCAGTAATTAACATCTAGAAGCTTTGAAATGGCTCAAACATTTTAGAAATGTATTAAAATCAAGTAATTCTGTAAGTGGCAAAACTCCTCATGACTGGTTTCCTGGGGATCCCTGCCACCCAAAATGCATTTCCATGTGGTTTATCTTGGGTCTACATGAGAACTATGGATTTCCTGTGTTTCCTCTGCTCATGGACAAGGATGTTCAAGTTCTAATTTCTACTTCAGTGTCCACTTTCACAAAACTTGCAGACTTACAGACCCTCCTCAAAATTTGTTTGAAATGGGTAGAGATTGACAAGCAATAGAGGAAAATCTACAAACAGAAGCAGCTGAGAAGTCTCATTTCCTCACGAAAAAGTGCTTGACTTTCACAAGCAAAGCACCAATAAAAATATTTAACAGCATACAATTCTTACCCTACTAATGAATGGGGCTTTTTTAGAGCAGTCAGTGGAGAAAGTTGTAAATAAAATCAATAAATATGTTTTGTGACTAATGAAACCCAACTGTCCCTGCATCAAAACAGGAACTGAGCAAACAATTCTTGCAGGATTAAGCAAAGCAACTGGACCTGTAAGTCCAGCATGTGCTGTGTGAGTGTCACAGCCCTCTACTTACACCCAGAGCACACTTGAAGCATTCCTTGTCAAATCTGTACACTGGAGAGAGGATCTCAAAGAATTTCAAAATACTTTCTTCTCTGTTGAGGTTGGCAAACTGTCGAAAGGTTTGCTGGATTAATTTCCGTAGTGTTTTGGCCTGGGTATTAAAATATTTGGAGAGCAATTATTTTAAATCCCATCAGTTTCAGAGTTATGGTCACTTAGTAGCACTAAAGGTGCATTTATCAACAAAAAGCAGACAATTCTCAACACACACACACGAAAAAGAAGTTTCAAAATATAAGTAACAGTTCTGCCTTTCAACTTCTGCTTAGGATCAAAATTGTTTCTGCTATATTATAGAGGAAATATGTAACTAATAATGTTTTTAATAAATTATAATAAAAGACAGCATGTTGACCTTTCCAGGAATATTTTAGATTCCGCATTTCTCCCAACTTCTGGACTGAGTGCCAATACAAAACCACAGCAATTTCTACCTTCGTACAAGTTTTAAACCTAAATCAGCATCCTCTGTCTCACCTGGCAATAACCAGGCAGCTGTAGCTGTACCTTAATCTCTGCACACAATAATTTAAGACTATCCATTATGCAGTGGAGTCTTTGAGTCTGATAATATGCAAAGTAACTTCCATATAAAAAGGTAAAATTTAAATGGTAAGTGAAATGTAAAAAGTAAAACAAATACACAGATTAACCATTTTACCTATATGGCATATAATTTCATTGACTGTTTTCAGGGTATGAATAACCACTTAGAGCAGTACAAATTATCCTCTCAACATCTGGGACAGAGCAAGACACCTCATTACACATCCTGAAAAGGAAAGCAGGGAGAGGACACAAGAACTACATCTAAAAAAAGGACAGCTAAACTAAGACTTAGGAAAAGTGAAGTATCTGTCTGTATATAATGTATAATCCCTGGAAAGGCTGCCACTCAGGAAAATGAGAACAGGATCTGAGAAGAAATCTCCTTAACACACCCCCAAAGTGAATCAAGAATCCTGAATAAAAACATCTGCCCAAAGTGACTGAACGGGCTTAAAACCCCTTCAGTAATACCATTCCTAATACACCTTTCAGCGAACAGTGAGAGCAGCAAACCCAGCTTCTCTCTGCAATATGCCCAGGATAAAACAGGAATTACCACTATTCCTCCACCCAAACTTTTATTCTTTCACTTTGCCTGTTAACAGCTCCAGGCATGACACAAATAGCAAGTTCCTTTTCTCAGCAGCACTTCCAGCCACATCAGGCACTCACTTTTAATAAGCCTTTACTTAGAAGCCAAAATAGCCAGAATTTTTTAGAAGGAGTGTTCAGAAGGAGTTCCTGCAGTAGCTGTGATCCAAGGGTGTTGCAGATTTACATCCAAAGTCACCAGTTTTGCAACAAGGCATATCTAGGTTGAAAAAACCCCTCGTCTCTGCACATACCATGTTGTGAAGCTGACAAAGAAATCTGTCACTTTGATGTAATTTCAAGTTAGTGTGTCAATTTAGCAGAACCTGATACCAACGACCAGGTGGGTCATTACCCTAAGGAGGCTGCAGAGAGCTGGGTGGGGCAGGAGAGCAGCTGGCACTCAGAAAGCTCCAACTGCTCCCAAAGCTGCCTCAGACTTTGCTGGGACTCAGGACATCCTACACTGGACCTTCCTGTTATCTTCATTTTTACAGAGAAGAGAACTGCAAACCTCAGCCTTACCCTATCACCTGGCAAATACCAGGAGCAAGTCACTATAAAATAAAAAGAAATAAATCTGCCAGCTGAAGTTGCCCCAAGTGTTTCAGACACTCAGTTGCTGAAAGATCCTTTATTCTGCCCATGGTTTGTTTTCCTGACCTGCTCCAGCATCACCTTTAGTGCCAAGAACACTGGCATGTGTTATTAGGCTTTTTCCAGTCCACCAAGAATTACTCCCCATCCTAACGCTGAGATCATTAGCAAGGTGTAAAGAGGGAAAGTCAGTGAGAACCAGGCTGGTTTGGGCTGGAAAGGACCTTGAAGACCATCTAGTTTCATCCCCTGCCATGGGCAGGGACACCTTCCACTAGCCCAGGTTGCTCCAAGCCCCATCCAACCTGACCTGGGACACTTCCAGGGATGGGGCAGCCACAGCTCCTCTGGGCAACCTGTGCCAGGGCCTGCCCAGCATCACAGGGAGGAATTTCTTTCTAATATCCAATCTAAACCTGCCCTCCTTCAGCTTAAGGCCATCCCCCCTTGTCCAGTCACCTGCCCCAAGTCCCTCTCCAGTTCTCCTGGGAGTCCCTTTAGGCACTGGAAGGGGCTCTGAGGTCTCCCCAGAGCTTTCTCTTCTCCAGGCTGAACTGCCCCCAAAAACCCACTTCTTCCAAAGGAGAAGGGAGCCATCCATCAAAAGTATCTGCAAGAGGCAACTTCAAGGGAAATGCACCAAAACCTTGCTCTTAAAAGCTTGTCTAAGAACCACTTTTTGTTCCCCCTCTGCATTTGTTCAAGGCAGAGAGCATCAAGAGTAGTAAGTAATTTTGTATTTCACAGCCATCAGGAGCCCTCCTTTGCCTACCAGTTCAAAATCAATGGTCTTCATAAAGTGCACGAGTCATTGAAGAATTTGGACCAATCCTAGATTATCATGAATAGGGATTTAATTTTCACTAAAAAGCAGACCTGGCTTTCCCTTCCCTCATTTTTCCTCTTCATACACCCAACAATTGTTTTCACATCTTTGCAAAGTTCCACTCAGCTTCACCTTCTGGCAATTCTTGCTGCTTCTTCCTGCCATTCTCCCCCTTTCAGGATTTCTAAAGAGCAGTTTCTTGGTTGCTCATTTTTCTGGCTCCTCAATACCATTTCTGAGACATTTATTCATACTTTTACGTCTGGAGCCTTTCACCACAATTTCTCTTGCTAGCAGAGAATAGTTTCAGATAATTACTTAAATTAAAATGCAGAGGGATTACTTAAATCCACTTGACTTCATTAGCTACTGATTTTCAAGTCTTTTGAAACAAAACCCTGTCATGACAGACCTTTTCTATTTACTCATTTAAATCACAATGCAAATCTGAAGCTGAATTCTATTATTTCTCTAAAGCACCCCTGCTTACCAAACCCAGCTCCAAAACACCAACTTATGATTTATACTTGCATGTATGAATAATAAGAGATATTCCTATCAAGGTGGCTCTGAGGCTGTAAAATACTTGGTGACCATTCCTAATCCCCTTTTTCAACACATGTTGAGAAAAATTTGCATTTTTTACTCTGAGAACATATGGACTTCAATGGGAGAGAGATTGAAGTAATGTTTATAGTCTTAACTAGGATTAACATAAGGAGAAATGACTGGAAATCTTCCTTGAACGAGCTGGATGGAGTCTGGAGCAAGGAAGGCAGATACCAAGCTGCCTGTAAAATATGCTTTTTTCTTACATGTCCCTTTTCCTCTTTCTCCACAAGTCTCATTTTTTTTTTAGGGAAGGGGAAGGAAAAGGAAGTTATTTGACAGATGAGGACCCAAGGGCCTGTTTTGCCTTCCTGTGCCCCAGGTGAGAGAGGCAGAGCTGTGCCCCTCTCACAGCAGCTCAGCAGGGCCACGGCAATCCCTGTTTTGGTGTATTCCTGGGACTGAATCCCACCAATCCCACAGACACCTTGGGTGCTTTTCACCAGGAGAAACTGCACAGCAACTCCCTCAGGACTATACAGTGAAAATGATAATGCCATTTTCACATTTCTGACACTTTTTTCTTTAAAGTAGTATAGGATTGACTGGAACTGTAATTACCTTCACTGAATCTAGTAAACTCTTCGGGAAAAAACGTCTCAAACCAACATCTTTCCTGAAAAAAAAATACACACAGCATTAATATCAAAAACATTGTGAATTATATATATTGCTCTTTATCAGGGTGGTGTTTTGGGCGTGTTTTCTGTTTGTTTTTGTTTTTAACTGGCACATACAATACAGCAATTGTTTTAATAGTATAACATTATTTTCACAGTAAGGTCCTTGACAGTCTCAGAGCAACACAAACAGTACCATGAATCCTCTCACCACAGCCACCCCATGGCAAATGTGGCATAGCAGCACCTTCTAGTTCAAACCCAAAAGAATATTGCATTTAAATAGGTGCCCATGTGGAAAATCTGTTATCTGGAATGCTGGCTTGGGCACAGAGGAGTTTTGAGAATAAAACCAGTTCTTGGTAAATGTTTTAAAAATTTGAAGAATATTGAAAAAACACTCTTACAGCATTTAGTTGGGTGAGAAGGGAACAACAGGAACATGGAAAACCGATGAACCTCTGTCAGAATAGAGCAGGAGACAATCCAGAACCATGGAATGGTTTGGGCTGGAAGGACCCTGAATGACCATCTGGTTGCCATGGGCAGGGACACCACCTGTACTGGGTCAGGTCACTGAGAGACCCAACCTGGCCCAAGAAATCCAGCAATCCATGAAGGAAACCTCATGGTAACCCCTCACCAGGCACACTGAGTGCCATTCCACTACTGCTCTACCCTTGGAAGCACTATAAATCAACATTTTCTTTTTAATTTCTACTGTAACTTTTCCCTCATACTGAGCATCCAGTGTTAAAATTCCCAGCTTTTTTCTTCCAAGTAATCTCACAAAATGTTGCATTTGTAAGCCAGGACCCCAATCCTGCCTGTGAACTCGAATGCTGCAAACTGAATTACACCAAGCTCACTTTGACACTTATAGCCAGGGCTGGCTTGAAAAGCAGAGCCATTAAATCTCCGCGTGGCTCTGATGTGCAGGACACAGTTTATGCCTAAGGGGTGTTTGTGCCACCACAACTAAACATCAGCTCCAAAAAAAGTGCCTGAGAAGTAGCCAGAGGTGTGTTGGTGTGACTGTGACCTGCAGTGTTGGCAAAAAATCCGCATGTAAAGGAAGCAAAAACTAAGTGAAAAGTGTAAATAGGAAAAGACTTTACAGCCTTTGCCTCTCAAAGACTTTTTCCCTTTAAATTTAAGAGGTTACCATCTCCTTCAAACACTCTTATCTGCTTCTGGAACAAGGAAGAAAGCAAGCTTTCCATGACTGCATGCTTTGAACATACACAGGAATACATCTGGAATTCTTACATTTGGCAAAGGGAGGGACAGCCCGTTAGCAGGCAGGGATATCCAGGATTTATTTACTGCTGCCTATTTACACAAGAACAAAGGTAACATTAAAGTCTCTCAAAAAAGAATAAGCCAGGGTATTTTTAAAGCTCTCTGCAGAGGAGGAGCACACAATTTCATCCCCCAAACATCCTCACTACGAGGAGCAGAGCGTTCCTGAGCACACCAACGCCGGCATCTGTGCAGTGACAGTGAGCTGCAAGATTATAAAACTTCCCTAAATGCTCATCCCTTTGATGCATTTCTTCTCAAATGCAAATGACACGCAGTTTATCATCCCACACAGTTAAAATGAATCTCACACACTATTACCATCTCAATAATACGCAAAGACACTTTGACAAGGGATGCATTAGTTTAACGTTAAGCATTTGAGGGAGAGATGGTGGTGTGGAAATGAAGCCCCTGCACCACCCTGGTACTCCTCATCTGAACAGTCCTGCAGCACCTGGCTGTGACAAACTCATTTGATCCATGACTAAAACAAGTTGTGGAGTAGCCTTTTGTACAGATCTGAGTGCAACAAATTGAGAAGAAATTCTTATGCAGAGCACAACAGACCACAACTCTTCATAACTAAGATTTGTTAATAAACCAGTCTTTAGCTGAGACTGTAGATTTGTTTACTGGAGGAGAATTTAACATAAGAAGCACAAAATGCCCTGGCCCACAGCAACCTATGGATACCTATAAATAAGAGAATAAAGACTGGAATAAAAATCAGTTTTAAACACACAACCTACACACTCCTGGCCAGCTGTGCTGCATGGGGTGAAATGGCCAACAAGGGGACCCCAGCTCAGACATCTGGTTCCTGATGGCAAGTAAGAGACAAGGAGATCCTGGTTCACACAGCTCTGTGTTTAACCTCCTCTACTCCAGCCTTCTTGTGGGCTTCAGTGTAAATCCTTTTCTTTTTAATGTATAAACTTCAACAGGATTAATAAAACACCAGCTACAAATAGAAGCTGTCACATAACGATAAGCAGCTTTAGGCAACATATATCTTTGCTTGTGGTTTTCATCTCAATTGAAGTTACAACAACAAAGTAACATTAGATTAACATAATACACTTTAACATGCTTTTTACCAAATTGTGGCTGCAGCTGTTCCTTCCTATAGCTCCCATTTCTGCAGTTGTAATTACCCCTGTTCTGTGTTAACAGGCTTCACATTTATTATGAAAGAATTCTTCTTTCACTCCATGAAGGCCCAACTATTAAAGGCTACTTAAGAGTTTGATTTTATCTACCATTTCCCATCCAGATCTGGTTTTGTATGACAATCTGATCAAAGACAAATATACATCAAATAGACATCTGACAAAGACAGGCAAGGAGCAATCACACCCCATGCAAAAAAAGGGCCATTTAAAAATTGCTCTCAGCTGGTTAAGTGCCCCCTGATGAACTCAGAGGAGCAACCCCCCTCTAACATCAACAAAAAGCCTTATTGGAGCAATAAATATTACTTGTGTGGCTAAACCTTTATGGGCTATTAAGGTGGTACGATCAAATTAGTGCATTTTGGGGATCACTGGCACTTTTTGCAGGCCATTATTAGCCTGTAATTATCTACAACCTGAAGGTGATAGGTAGATATCCTTCATCCCTCCCACCTCAATCCCAAACAAATCACATCTTGCTTCTCAAAACCAGGATATTTCTACTAGTGGTTACAGACAAAAAGGTGAAGCCCTAAAAGACAAATCAAATCTTTTAAAATTCTGCATAGATAGAGGAGCACTGCAGAAATAGCAGGTACTCTGTAAATAGGCAGCCAATTTGTCAAAGTTCTCTTTCCCTATTAAAATCATACAGTGGGCTCAAAAATGCTTGTGAACTTATTCACTGGGGTGTAAAATCTTATCTTCCACCTCCAAATGTTCTAATTTCACACCTCTGAAGTCGGCAAGGTAAAAAAAATACACATTTCACTGGCACACCAAGATTTTACCCCAATTTTATGTTAAACTGTACAGCACCTCTTCACAAAGGTAATTAGTAGTGACGAGTGTATAATTGGTGCACATTTGTCTGAAACTCCTTCATTCCATTATATAAATACAAACAAACCCAGGTTTCAATCCCTGGAGCTTCTCAAGGCCTTTGGTTTGTTTGAACTGAAGCCATGATTAAGTAACCAGAATACTCTCAGTATAGAGATGCTTCTTGGTCATCATAAAATACAAATGGGGCAAATAAAAAAAACCAATACCACAAGTATTTACAAGGAAGTCGAACTCTTCCACAGCTGAGGAATTCAACTGGGCACAGGAAAAGTGAGGAACAAAATCACCTCAGAACTAGAGCTGATGAACACCGTAAGCATTAGCGAAACTGTTAAACCATCATAATAAGCCAACTGATCAAGTTTAAACAGCTCCAAACTTCTTTCTCTGGACCAGAGTTAAAGATGTTCATTCTACTTCAACACCTTCATAGGTTTCACCACCATTTTCTTACATTAATGCATCTCAATACACTTGATGGAATTGAAAACCACAGCAGAAACGTTCTGATATTGAAGGGAATTTCATGTTCCTGAGGAACAAAGCGAGTTCAACCCTCAAACTAGAACACGATACTTACTCTAACACTTCATAGTTGGACTTCTTTTCTAATGCATTGCCTCTCATCTCTCCGTAGGATCTCCTGAAGTCAGGAAAAATATTTGAAAGCAACGATTATTGGATGATCCAGCCTAAAACTACAACATGAACTTAGTCAAATCTTTCACTTACCATTAGAAAACATTGCCCGAACGAATTAAAATATGAACAGTAGGACATTATTCTTCTACCTCAACAGAGAAGATTTTTATTTTACAAATAAATTGCATTTTCAGGACCACTTCAAACCACTGCTGCTACCAAAAGCAGTGACCTAACCTGCCCTCCTGCAGCTCCTTCCCACCTCCAACAGGACCTTCCTTCTTTGGAAGAGCAGGGAGAACCAGAATTAGCAGGGAATGGTGAAAACTGTTCCAACCCAAGCATGTTCACATTAAAAAAATAACTCCATAAATAAGACAAGCTGCTATCAGGAGAGGGCTGGGACTGGTGTTTGCACTGAGAAGGAGGACCATGGTAAGAGTCTTAGTGCTCATCTACCAGAAATGTGTCCTGAAAATGCTCTGAGGAGCCACAGCCTGGGCAACAGGGAAAGCAGGGCTTGGCTGCCAACTCAGTCATGAACTGTAATACTCATTACATGGTTTGAACGAGGCACCAAAGATGCTGTTGGGACATCAAGAGTTCCCAGCTACACCAGGAACTGGTGTTTTCTCTTTTGTTTCGCTACCAGCAAAACTTCCAACAAAGACATCAGGTTCTCCTGTGGTACCTGGGAAGCTTCACAAGCCTCAATTTTGCTTTAGTTTGGAAAGTATTGTTCAAAGGGCACTTTTATTCTCCGCTAACAGGTTTACATTTGTCATTCATTTCGTATCAGTTTTACTTCTCCCCTAATCTCCCTGTTCGAGACATCAGCAGAACTAAAGCAAATGTTTCAGGCTTCAGATTCTCCATAAATTAGCAAAACCCAACACATGCATTTCAAAGCTGGGAACTCTCTCAAGCATCTCTTAATCTGATATATTTATCTTTATTTTCCAGCTGTCTATACAGTTGACAAGAACATCAAAAACACCCAAAAGGATCCTTAAGATTTAATCATTTCAAAACAGCACATTAAAAATTGAGTAAATACAGAGAGGAAAGGTAGCAGCATTTATCTATAATTACATTCTTTAGCTGTAGGATTTATATATGCAGAATCACAAGACTATTTGCTAAATAACACCACAGATGCAATTTTTTTTTTGAGCATACTTCAATGTACTTTACAGGCCTTTGAATTATTCAGATGAAGAATTCACCCAAAAGGCAGTATCAAGATGGAATTAATTAAAATTTAAAAATAATGTTAATTTGAAAATCACTAGAAATTGGTTACAATGCAGTCTATTCAGTTTTTCTTCAAATTACTTTGTGGCAAAAAAAAAAAATCTTATGATGTTTTATTCAACTCTACTGGTCAGAAATTGATTAACTATAAGCAGTTTCAAAATTAATGTATATATTTTGTCAGAAAGATGTTGAATAATAAATGAAATTATCAACTTACCGGATTTCAAGGCAACCTAGTTTCAAAGCAATTTCCTGGTCCACTTGATCTGCTATTTCTAACATATAGTCATTTTTCACCTACAGCAAAAGAAGCAGGTCGGCATCACAGAAAGGTCAGATCAGTTCCTACACAGACTTAAACACTGCCCAAACTGCTTTAAAATAAATACATCTTAATTCTTTTGGAATGACCTTTCACAGTGTACGGAGTTGTGCTCATATTCGCTACAAACGAGCTGCACTTTGGGAAGAAACAGACTAAAAAATCTCTTATCCACATCAATATTATCTGTGTTTGGTTAAACGCAACCAAAACCCTCACAGGAGGCTGAGCAGGTGGTTGCATTCCAGCCATGGGAAGGCAGGCTGTGTTCTTGAACCATCGTGGGGAAAGGATTTTGTTCTGTAGGTGGGTCTAACCATGCAAATGAAACGCAAAAGTGCAGTGAAAATAAAAATAGAAGTAAAAAGAGCAGTGGGTGCAAATTGTCACCACGCTGACTGGAAACTGTGCTTGAACCAGCCAGAAGAACCAGCAAGAGCGAAACCAGACTGTCACCATCTACTTTAAAGGTTCATCATGTGTCCTGCACTTGTTTTATTTACTAATGTAGGCACAATCCTATTTTTCAGGCAGTATTTTCAGCACATTGGAATAATTAATTCATACACTAACTAATAACAACAAACCCCCATCCCGTAGGAGAGAACAGACCCAGAGCTGAAGAACTTCACTCTGCAAATCCTGCACACCAGCTGCTTTCCATGAGTAACAAATCCCTGCAGAAGCACAGCTTTTCCTCAACAGCTCGTGGCATCCTATGGAATCACAGTTTTTATTGGGATTCCAAAGCCTGAGATCCTGAAGCTGCACAAAGCCCCAGAGTATCAGAAAATCCACACGACTGACTTGCAGATCAAGGAGATGATACACCACGACAGCAACACCCTTCACAAAACGGGGGGTTTGAGTGATGGCAAGTTGTGAGAGAAACTATTCCAAAGCACTGCTGCTGTGAAATCCAGGATTTAAAGGATCAGGGAGTAGGACAGAGGATTCAACAGCTGGGGGTCCTCCCCAGGCTGCATCCCCCTCGCAGCATCCCCCAAAATGCTCCCTCAGCGCCCTGGGCCAGCTGGATCCAGCCCCTCACTACAGGGCAACAAATCCCTGAGACCCTCCTTGTCCTGAACTGCAGGGAAAGTTTTGGTTTAAAGGATGTGAAAGAAGAAATATGATATGCTGAGCAAGAGGGAGAAAATGAATTACTACGATGGCTGAGAGAAAAAAATCTCCCTGCATTTGAATCCTTGCAGGAGCTCAGCATGACAGAACAATGAGCTTTTAACTCTTCTAAATTCTATTCCTTACAAATACTAATGAAACAGGAGAATAATTGTCCTCCAGCATCATGTAGTGTGCTATTTGTATACACATATGGAAATAATAATTCTGTATTCCCATGGTGACAATACACAAAACATGCAAAATTCATAATTCTCTTCATTATGCTCACAATTTTAAAAAAAAAAACAAACAACATGAGAAGGAGACTTCAGTTCAAGTTTTTCTGCAGGTAACAGGTAAAAAGGTTTATCTGACTGAAGGTTAAAACAAAAAGCAACCACAAACCACAGACATTTTGTATGTCTGGTAATTCCAATGGCTGTGAGTGATAGAAACTGAGAGATGCATCTTCCAGGAGGTCGGGATGTTTTGATTCTGCATTTTCATTCAAAACCTTGAGGGTCCCAAAGAGCAGAGAGTCCTGAGGTAGCCAAGTGCACTGTCATTGCTCCAACGGAGGGAGCACCTTCTAATTTATTAAATATTTTACAAACCGCCACGGATAAATTAGAACAAGAGGAAACTGCCTCAAGCTGTACCAGGGAAGGTTTAAACTGGGTATTTGGGAAAATACCTTCACTGAAAGGGTGGTCAGGCTTTGGCACAGATCATCCAGGTGGAATCACCACCTTTGGAAGCGTCCAAAAAGAGTAAGGATGTGGCACTTGGGAACAAGGTTTAGTGTTGGACCTGACAGGGCTGGGGTGATGGTTGGAGTCGATACTGGAGGTCTTTTCCAGACTAAACGATTCTATAAATAGCAAAATGTAATAGCTCAGATAATTAAATCAGCACTTCAGTGCATCAGTAAGGGCAGGAAGTGGCCCTGCAATGACATTTCCAGGCTCCACGGGCAGTGACCTCTGCAATCACACCCTGGTGTCAAACACCAGCACAGGCTCCTCAGCCTCTACACGGGGATATTTCCAAAGGATGGAAATTCTACAGCAGTTCACATCACATATCGACACTCCTATTCCAGAAATTCTTCTGTCCTTTCTCTGAGAGTTCACCGTCACGTACAGCCTAAGTCCCTTCATCCAAAAAGCACACACCTGTTCACAAAATCCCTCCTTACACCCACCCAGATCAAATACCCACTGCCTAGATCACTTACATTTAATTAAACATCTTTTTTTTTAACTCTACATTCAGTTTTTTGAACCATTTCAACAATTTTGCACCACCAGGAAATTTCAGAGCTGTTATCTGTCTATTCCTTGACCTATTCAGACACCCAAAAGAACTGGCTGCAGAAAAGTATTTTTTCAACCCTGACATATAAAACTTCCCTTGCAGAAAGGATGCTAATTTAAGGCCTAGTGTATCATGATCAAATGTGTTCATTTATCTTCACAGCTCATTGCCTTGTGGATCCCAGCACTCGAGTACTTCATTTGTTAAACTAAACAGCCTAAGAACATCTCCAGTTTCATGCAAACATGATTTTAAAACACTGCCATCCTCAAGAAACTACTATGCCATAAATAAATAAGCAATATTACTAAACATTTGTTTTTTTTTTATTTCTGGCTTGTGAGCTTTCATAAATTCCACTCCTATTTTCCCCAGTCTGACCCTGAAACTGCAGGCGCAAGAACACAGGACTAAGAGAATTTAAAAGACTCCCCCCAGTGCAACAGTTTGGAAGAAAAATTAAGTATTTTACATTATATACAACTATTTATATTGGTGTTCAAGTTTTAGAAGGTATGCAAAGAGATCACAGGGTTCAGGAAGCCACTGGCCATAATCTAGTGGTCTAGACTGAGCAGTGTCCTGCTGTGGATTGCAGAGGTAATAAATGGATAGAAGGAATTAATTTTATCCTTTTTCATAAAACTTGCCTGCACACGTTCTTTAAATTTCAATAAGTAAAAAGAAAAAAAAGAGGCAGATTCAATTTCTACTCCCAGAATACTAATGAGAACATCTCTTATCTCCTTTAACTTTGCTTGACTGTTCTCTTTGAGATGGCATCAGATCAATGCACGAACTAATGCTCGTGCAGAGGTTAGATAAGAATTTTGTCAGAGGCTCAGCACAACCTCCTAAGGAAAAAGCCTGAACAAATATTAAGTGGAACAGATACGAGAGATAATTTAATGCTAATTAAGTGCACTGCCACAGGCAATTGAATAGTGCTCCTAGATGTCTTTTGTGTTTGCTCAATTATAACTTTTATTATTATGATTATTGTTAATATAATTAAATGAGAGAAATGAGAATATTTTTTGTCTGTTTCAGACAAAAAGGGTCCCACCCTCAAGAGTATAAAGCCTATATACATACAAAGGCACAAAAATAGAACTCTTAGAAATTTAACAAGATCTATTGGTTTTTTTCTGTTTACTACGAATTCAGAAGTATGTTAAAAGGGAGTGAATCCTGATGTGGGGGGGTTTGGAGATCCTGTTACACCCGCAGAACTGCCCTCCTTGGTGGTATGGGCAGCCCTTCACTGATGGCCTGGAAATTCAATTAACAGTGTGCAATGCCTGGTAGAAGGCTCAGGAATTCATCAACATAAATATATATATTTATACACCCACACAATAAAACTACACGAAGTCTGTAGTTACCTCAAATACTCCAAGCTCACAGTATTATAGCAATAAAATGCCCAAAGTTTAGCAAGGCAAACACTTGGATTTACACTGGGATAATGAACTCCAGTGCCACACTGCTGAAAACCCGTGTACCTTTTATTTGGTGACAACCAAAACCCCAAAATGTGATGCCTGCAATGACCCACTTTGGTGAATGTCTCTTGCAACACATTTCCTTCCACTGCCTGATCTGCTTTGCATTCCACTGTAATGTGCTGATCTGAACTTACAGGGAAAAACACGCTGCAAGAGCCTGGAAGAGGAGAGAGACCAAAATAATTCCTTGCTGCAAACCGTGGCATTCATTTCAAGCCCCTTTTCCCTCGGATTAATTATGTTTTAAAGTTCTAACAAGTTTCAATCAGATTCACAGTCCAGCAGGTGTATGCTTTGGGGGGGGGGGAAGGATTAGTGTCCTTAAGTTCTATTAAAGGGGGTATAATGGAAATGCAAACTGCTCCAGGCTCCCAGATGAGCAGCAGGGCACACAGGAGGCAGCTGGACCCACTCTGGCTCATCCACAGCCTGGCCAAGAGGAATTACAGTGACCTGCACCCCACATTTGGAGCAACCTTCTTGATCAGGACAGCTGCAAACAAGGGTACTACAAGAAGGGATGGGAAAATAGGAATGCCAAACATAAATGCACCTTTGGGAGGTAGTAAAAGAAGTCTTGAAGGTGTCCTGGTAAAATAAAAAGTGAACCAAAACTGTCACCCCCCACCCCAACATACACCATCTGTGTTCAGTTTATCCATGCTCAGAAAGGGGAGCAGGGTTTGAGAAAAGAAGGATTTAGAAGTCCAACACAATCCTACACCAGAATGTAATTCCTGATTTATTGTGTCCTGATATTCGATGAGAATCCACTTTATTCGCTTTCCATTCTTATCAATATTTTTAAAATATTTTTTATCACTATTCTTCATCTTTCAGCCAGAGCACAAACCTCTCTTCTGTCTCTCCAGTCTTTTGGGCATTAGAAGTCCACAGACACTCCCAAATCCTAACAAAAGAAAGGAGGTGAACGCTGAACCGTGAACTGAGGAGCTTTTCCCACATGGAAAACGGGCTCATCAACACAAGCCCAGTTCCATTTCTGCTGTCAGGCTTGTAGGATATTTGTTCTGTTACCTGAATGGGCAAATCACTGCTGGTGTCACTTCCAACTCCTCAGAATTCACTAGGAACTAATGGGCAGTTTCCCAGCTACGGAAATGGGCTGCAAATTCCACACGGAGCAATTGAAAATAAAAACTGGAGGCAGAGGGAAGCCCATGTTTGTGGAGATGGAGAAATGAGAGAATAGCCCCATGCCAGACACATGATTTAAGGAGAAATCTATCACTGGCCTCGTATTTTCTATCCCAGCTGCTACTTTCAAAAGCCATCTGCTTCATCTCCCTGCACACGACCTTTTCCTGCAGCTGCAGGATTTCAGGAGAAGGTTCACCCAAGCTGACAAGCAGTTCATAAAAACACCACGCTGGGTCGAGATTTCTTTATTAAGAACAGGAGTAAAATAATTCTCAACTCAGCAAACGCTTTCCAGGAGTTCAGGGATTTAAAAAAAAGCCTCGTGTACTGTGTCTTAAAAAGACAGTTTAGGCTTAAATTTGTTTATGGCCTTAGAAATGATGAAATAAAATTATCAAACTTCACACTGAGTTTTGAAGTATGAATACTGTGGAAATTCTTCAGCAACAGAACGATCAAATGGTGTCTCAAAAAAGGGCAAATACCAATAATTAGCCACTACACTGGCTTTCCCAGCTCATTTAATGTTACCAAGAAATTTCCCACAGGATAATCTCCAGTTTTTCAGGAGGGCAGTTTAAAAATAAGCAATCTATTTTTCTTGCTTTTCTTTCAATGTCTATGACCTACTTACACAACTTAGTCCTTTTTTATTTTATTTTTCCCCCAAATTTGCATTGCTTTGAAAACTGCACTTAAACAGCCCTTCAGTGATTAAGTATCCCCTGAAGAGTTAAGTGCCTAAGCAAAAAAATCATCACAACATATAAGATATTTAGATAAGCAAACAAAGAAACAAAATGTCTTCTGTACTCCATTTAGGACACAGCGCATGAATGGTAATTATAATCATTTAACGAAGCATGGAAAAAGAAGATTTGCATTACAACATTCTCTCCTTATCCATTTCATGTATATAGATATTTGTAGCTGGTGCTTTCATATCTGCAGAAATTATGTACTTGTTTAGTTGGTGTTACTTATGTTAGAAAAATACAACTTCCTCTTAACCATCCTGGATATGCAATAATTTATTTATTCTCAGTAATTTCTCTTATTTTCCACAGCTCAGGTGTGTTCCAGCACCTGCTTCTAAACATCCAGTTTTCTAACACTGACAGGTAATTGGTGTTTGGTTTTGAATGTTACAGTTCAACCTCAACCAGGACCTTCCTTTCACACTAACACCCAGCACTTCTGGTGACACCCATCCTCCCAAAATGCAAAGACATCACTCCTGTGATTCACCAATTCCAGCTCCTGTAACACTAAAGACCAGAATACTTCAATATATCCGTGGGAAAAGCCAATCTTTGGCAACTCCTTATGTGACAGGACAAACTGAAGGACACAGCACCTTTGTTGTCCCCACAATTTCCCACTCAAAGTGCAGGGTGCTGCTCTGTTCTGCACATGCAGACACATCCATGGCACGGCTCTCCCATGCCATCCCACCAGACAAAGTCACCTCAAATACTCCTACATGCACCTCAGAAACACTGCAGTGCCCCCTGCACAGCCCTGGGTCAGTGTGGAACAGTCACCCCAAGCAGCTGCTCGTCTCTAATCACCAAACTGCTAAAGGAGGTGGCTCCTCCATCCTCATTTTCCAGCAGCACGTTCTAGAAGGACACCGAATTTTCATCCCTACAAAAATCAAAACAACCAGCTGGAAGAAGAGGGTCTCAACCCACATTTATTACACCATCGGAAACCTGATGCAGAGTTAACCCTGGAAGATTTGTGCCTCATCTGCTCTGAATGAAGCCCCCCATGTGCACAAAAGCCCAGCCCCTGCTCTTAATGTCATCAGTATTTTTAGGAGGCACCTTAATGATGGTAATGGCAGTTTTTACAATACACACAGGAGGGAAACACATATGTGTTTCCACCCCTATTTACCCATCTGATAATATTAGACTTGCTACAGGAGATAAGTCAACATTAGGGAAAATTAGGGCTTTGGCCTCATCTAGGGGAGTTAAAAGCCCAGATCCAGTATCAGAGTAACATTCATCTGCCATCTGCCCTCAGCTGCTCCTCCTCTTCTTCTCCCAAGGTCATAGACTCTGTA
Source organism: Dendrocincla tyrannina (assembly GCA_035047865.1). NCBI lineage: Eukaryota > Metazoa > Chordata > Aves > Passeriformes > Dendrocolaptidae > Dendrocincla > Dendrocincla tyrannina. The sequence goes on from JAWWMP010000081.1 coordinate 146,778,318, forward strand.
TTATCTAGAGGTGATCTCTGACATCCCTAACTAATTTTGGAAGCTCCTCTGTTAATAATAAGGGCATTAGGGATGGGGTGGGGGAGAGCAACTTCTGAGGAGGCATTGTTAGGGACAGGCTGGCTAAAAATGACCCCGTCTGTGCGAGGGGGCCGAGCTCCAGATGTCACTGCAAGGGACGCCACAGCCCTTGCACAAAGTAGGGCTGTGCTCCTGGGAGCCACGGAGTGCTCAACCTCCTCAGCATGCCCTGCTCTCACCTCATGTTATACTTCTCCTCTCCGCATGGAATTTGGATTTTCCAGAACAAATGAGTCCAAGAATTAATGAGAATCAACTTTTTTTTCATTATATACAACCTAATACACCAATTGGAGCAACATTTTGTACGAGACTACTAACACAGACACACCCACGTGGCACTACATGGGAACTTGTCCCAGGCAGTTCAAATTTATCCTGTTGAATTAAGAAAATATGATTGCAGGAAAGCCCACCAGGATTATTGTCACCACTGCGGGCGACAGGTGGAAATTCTAAATCAAAGCAGCCCTTCCCCTTTGGCCTGGGCTTGGCTGGCCATTTAAGAGGTGCTGAGGAACAGGAGTCACTCTTACTTTGCTCCCACAGAGCACTAAGGGAAAGCAGACACCAGGCACACGTTTGGAACATACCGAAGTAGCTGCACGTCTATACGAAGAGCAAAGCCTAAAACAAGAATGTCAGCATGGTTTTCAGAGGGTAAAGCAACTTTTATAGGTAAAAAGGAAGTACTTTACGGGGTATTGTGAATTTCAGCAACTTCAGGAACCTACCTCTGTCAAGGAAATCTCATTTACAGTTGCCTTTGCAAGCTGGAAGGAGCAGGCAGATGTTCAATTTAATGTATATTCTTATCGTTTTTTCAAAAATTGTATTTTTTAATGTCTTTTTAGGCAGCTGCAACTCTTACATTTGTTACTACCTCCCTGTAGGGCACAGTTTATGTGTCATTCACTAACTCTTCCTGAAAGATATGGTTTGATTTTTTGGTTTGGTTTGTTGTTTTTTTTGTTTTGTTTTGTTTTAAAAAGGCTGCCAACATGATGAACAATGCCAGCTTCTCTCCCCATGTCCTTGATTTCCCTCAAAGCTTTTCCTGTCAAAGTCACTTGCTGTAGGTCTCCTATTTTTATTAGGGTGTAAGAGATGTTGTTATTTAATTAGGTTAAAGAGTCTAATTCCCACCCTGCACTTCAAATTACATCTCATGCACCTAAGCCTTATAAAACTTTAATCATTAAGTTATTACAGTAATTGCTTGGACTTAAAATTTCCTACATGTCAGGGACAGAGTTATAAAAATCATTTCATTTGCATGATGTATTCATCTGCCACAATAAAAAGATATTTTCCTGTAATAAAATACATTTTAAGTGTGAACATTATTTTTACAGACATTACAGAGCAAAAAATTGCTATTTGTCCACAAGAAACTTCCTCTTTCTTCTTCTTTTTTTTTTTGTTTTAAATAAGAAGCAGCATTACTTCTTTCTCTTCTTACAAACAGTTTTCCGATGAAAAGGAACCTTGTACTTGTCTGATGGGACATAACAGCCCTTGTGGCACCGAATTCAGCTCCATTCTATCAGAGCACCACTCATCTGCCCTAACTCAGAGATCATTCTCTGCCTGCAATTCCTTCTCTTGTGCCTTACACAAACTTTGGCTCATTTTAAAAAGCAGATTCAAAGCACAGTTCAGTCCTGTGGTCTCCTTTTTTATACATATGAACACCTCCAGGGCAGCTCCACGCTGCAGGCTACACGAGGCACTAGAGACAAATTCTGTACTGATAAAAACAACCTTTCCTTGTTTGTTGGGATCTAAAAAAACACCCAGAAAGTTACTTTAAAAGTCTTGTGTCTGAAGCACAAGGACAGCAACAATGGAACAGCTGATGCCCAAGAGCTGCCCCCACCCCCCATACAGATGCTTACTCCCTTTTCATCAAGGGCTAAACCATCTCCAATTACTGCAGGCTAACATGTTATTCAAGGATAAATGTGTGCAGGCTCTTGTCCCACAATAAAAGGCAGGCAATTCAAGTAGCTTACGTCTGATTCTCATTACGTGAATGCTTTTAAAAGTGGTATTCTTGATTTGAGATATGGCTTTCTCTCCCCACTAAGGCAAAAGAGAGAAGTCTGTTCTCTTTATTTCCACTTCCCAACAGCCATGTCACAGGAACAGAGGGAAAGGGAGATACAATGAATTTCACCAACACTTATTTAAACCAACTGCAAGTGCTCCTAAAAAGCACAGGAAAAAGGTGAAGTTCCATTTTCATCACACGAAAACTCCAATGTTTAATTTTCCTTTTGCATCTTTTTGCTTGTTTCCTCTGAACAATATCCTTAAAAAATCATACAAAAAGCAGGTGTGTTTATTCCTTTGAGACTTACAAAACAGTCAACAGAGCACACGCACACACAGAAAGGGCAGTTCTTGATAAAACTCAACTGACAGTATTTTTCCTCAGTAATCCTGTGTACTTCATGTTTAAGGATTTGGGGGCGGAATTAGAGTTCACTCTGGTTCAGACTTGGGTTATTCAATACCAGGGGACACAACCGAAGGCTGGCATGGAAAATCTGTGCAGTGAGCATCTGCCAACTGTGCACACAACCATAAATCTGGCTTCTGATTTTTGAATCCTTCAGCCTCACAATTCCAAGAGCACTGGGTGGGATCCAATTTGGCTGGAATTGTAAGCAGTTGGGCCCGAGGGAGCAATGCAGCCCATGCAGAATGACCACCTCAGTGCTCCACTGATGGGCAAAAGGGAGGACACACCTCAAGACCTGCCACTTACTCCCTCTGACACCTGCTAAAGAGAGCAGGAACAAACAGGACACACTTTTACCATCATTCTGCTGATCAGAGCTCCCAGCTGGGACGCAAAACGACATGATTTGAACACACAGCTCCTCCAGTCGAGGGGAATGACCCAAACTTCATCCTGTCCCCCACCTCCGAGAGCACAGCCTGGACCCTTCAGCACACCACGTGGCATCAGCGTCAGCAGGGCCGGTGCTGATGTTACTGACAAGTTGTGTGGTTTCTCCTCCCCACACACAAACACACTCTGATTTTAAGCCCTTGCTGTACAGATTGCAGAGCAGGGCACGCTCGGGAAGGTCTCATTAAGTGCCCTGCTTTGCACTCCCAATTAGGGCAGCTCACGCCCAGCGCAGATGGCAGAGCGACCGCCACCATCGAGCCACAAACACGGGGGCTTCGTTTGTTCCAGGCTCTCGGAAATAAAGGATACTCAAAAAAGCAAAGAAAGGTCACAGCATCCTTGAAACAACCCAAAACAAGGTAAAAATAATGACTTCCCGCATTCAGTCCAAGCTGAGAAGCCTGAAATGCCGGGGCTGACGCCGGGCAGCGCTCTCGCGGCGGTGAATGGGACAAGTCATGCACGTGAAGGCACAGACCCGTGCCAGTGCTGGGTTGAACAGCCCAGCAAGTGGGGCTGGGCTGAACTGGGGGAACAAACCGCGTCTGCTGACAGTGATTAAGGTAGCATGTGGCTATCTTTACAGAATGTTCTGTGCCTTTCTGGGAGATGAAGATCACTTGAGAATTTCAACTTTCAGCTTCTTTTTCAACAAGGTTTCTGCTCTGCAGCTCAGATTCAAGAAAATAAATTGCGTTTCCAAAATCCACGGGTGGCAGAGATCTTCTTCTCCTTCCCCACAAACTTTTTAATTTGACGCTGTATATTTTTAATAAGACAGTCAACACGTGTTTTGATGGTAGCAAGCCAGCAATAGGTTTCCAGCCTCATCTTGAAAAGGAAGTCACAGGCAGCATCTGGCCCTCAAAAAAAGTCTTTTTCTCATTTATGATACACAAGACAGCAATGTATTTGAGTTTTACATCTACAAAAATCAACTGGACTACAGAACACTTTCTGCTGGATTTTTAAACTCCTGTAACTTGGTCCTATGTTCAGTACCTCTAATAGTTATTTCAAGAAAGCTTGAGATACCTCTGTACCATTTCTGTACATTCTGTTTTTCTTGCCTACATACAACATGATGTGTCTGCCCAAGAGCTGTGTTAGCAGAAGAGGATGCTAAAATGTCGAACAAATGACACAGGAACAGAATGTGAAAAATCATCTTTCCTTGTTTTTTCACCCCCCTTCCCTTGTAGGTTTATGATGCAGTGTCACCACTGAAATTCTTCTCTTGCCTTCTTTTCATATATCAGTGGTGCTGCCTTAACACTTCACCAGATAAAAGCAATTGCCCTAATTTAACCAAGAGGCCAAGTGAGATTTATGGAGCAAAACAGAGTCAATGACAGAGCTCTGGAAAGTTCTGCACCTGGTTTCCATGACAACAGAGACCCAAATACCTTGCAGCACCCCAAATCAAAGAACTGAATTTAGAAATACTTCATGATAAGGTGAAGCAAAAAGGGGGAGAGAAAATAACTGGGATGGTGTGCAGAGCAAGGAGACAAGAACCTCTGATCTCCTCACTTTATAACAGATCTGGGATTCAGGGCACTGTCAGACACAGCTTTGCGTATCAGTTCCTAAGCACCTTCACCAACCTTCCTGCTATTCTGAGCCATTCTGTCTGTTTCTAATGATTTCTCCACGTTTAATTAAAATGTTCACAAATATTCCTCCGGCTTTTCAAACTCCCTGCTTGAAAGAAACAGTTCTCCAAGGCAGAACTGACAGGACACTGATTTCCTGAACACTTGCCAAGTGTTGAACAGGTAAGTGATGGAGTTCAGGGAATCATTTTGGAGCTCATCACCCACTTCTGCCTCATGGCGAACACAGATCCCCTGTGTTCAAAGCAACCAAGAAGGAAGTCGTTTGCTGCTAAAGGAAAAAGGAACACCATTTGGTTGTTTCTGCAAGAACCCCTGGCAGTACTAAAAAGTTGCCAAAATCCAGGTATTTTTAGGCTGAAACCAGCACATCACTCAGGCCAGTTAAACCAGAATGCCAAGTCCAGAGCAGCACTGCAGAACTGTCTTCCAAGAAGTCAACTCCATCATTCATCAAGGCAAACACTGCATCTCACACTAAAAAAAGAAGTCATTTCCCTAAGACAGGCACGTGTGTGTGTGTGTGTGTGTGTGTGTGTGTGTGTGTGTGTGTGTGTGTGTGTGTGTATGTGTGTGTGTGTGTGTATAACTGTGCTTATTAAAGTCAGGGGACACAGTAACCATTCCAATCCTGACTCCCCTAAAAGACATCCCCACAGTTTTACTGCGAGCTTATCAGTCAAAAAGCAGATTAAAATCATTTAACTGAACAAAATGAAAATATAGGTGCTGAATTTATGAAAACTTTGACTATTATGCAGTTTCAGTAATCCATAAGAGATCCTCAAACCAAGAAAATAACCTAACAATATAAGCAGAAAAAATATTTGATGATTTGTAGTGAAATTGTCACTTATTTAAACTGGCAAAAAGGGAGAAATTCAACAGTATAATAAAATGTGAATGAACTGTAAGAAGCCAGTGGAACAACAGTCAATTTTATCTCAGTTAAGACAACTGCGGAATTACCTTGTCTTTGGAAAATATTCCTCACTGCTCCTCAGGGAGAAGATCCCACGGGCTTCACGCTCTTTCTGCTTTACATATGCTACCTTACATTTCTTTCAGTTTCTGTAGTGGTATGTTACCCACAAAAACAAACCCAGAGTTTTCCAACTGAGCAAAATCAGCAAAAGACAAAGTAGTAGAACTGAACATACCTGCTGATAGAAAAAATTTAGAGTTGGCTTGTCCTCAGTGAACTGGTTTAGAAATCCTTTTGGCAAATACCGAATTCTCAATTCATATCTGAAAAGCAAGAAAAAGAGAATTAAAACTGCTGAGCAAAAATTAAGAGCTAAAATCTGCTCCCAAATAAAAGATGCCTTCAAACTTTCTTAAAACTAAGGATAAAATCTAAACAAGCTTAGACCAGTAATGGAAAATTTCCTCTGGCCAATCAAGAGAACTAAGCTGGAATTTGGCTGTCCCTGACATTTCCTACAGATGTTCACACAGGACCTTTGTAGTGGAAGCAGACAGAGCCCTGCTGCCTTCCCAGCAGCATCCACACATGGAGCAGATAAGCTCCAAATCCCGGGGAAGGGAGGCCCCAAGTAGGTGACAACAGTGGATGAGCTGCCAGAACCACTGCCATGACCCCTGGCAACTGCTTTTATCTCTGGCTATCGTAAGTAGGTACTTAAAACACTGATCCAACAGTGGCAAACAGCGTCACTGCCCAGGGAGCCACATCTACAGCCAGAGCAAGGAACACACTCTGCTCCTTCTCTCAAGTGCTCTCACATTCACCTCTGATTTTTCCATAGTTTTGATGGGATTTCTCCATAAAAGGGTTTCCTGCTCTCTTATTCATCACCAAGGCACATGCAAAAGCCAAACAAAACAGTTTTCAAGGCATATTTTTCAAGTTAACAGGACACCACAAGCGAGGGAATTCAGAAGGAGCCTTGGTCCATGACCTACACCAAATCTGTGTCCCTTCTCAGACCGAAACTTCTGCTTCCAACCCCTAAATTTAGTATTATTGCTTGTCTGTGGTAACAGACCACGATGTTTGACACACTGCTTGCTTCCTCCTCTGACACATTCTTTCAATGAAATTCTGATAATAAATGTCTCCATCCCCTTGGCTGTGTCAATACAGCATATCCTAACTAATACTCTTTAAAGTCCTTCCCAAAATAAGTATATTTAACAATCTGCTCATGATAAGAGCAAATATTACAACATTTCAATCTGTTGGCTTCAGCAGAACAAGAACTTCTTTTCAGCTTTGGCTGCCTGTAATCAAGATTTATACTGGGACTTGGTAAAAAGTCACTAGGAATAAGTGCTGCTTAGCATTCCACTGCAAGCAGAAGTTGCAATACTCTTATTTGCTTTGAAATCCTTGAAAATAAATTGTCCTGTCAGAAATCATTAAAATAAGGACAACATTTGGAAACCATAAACACATGCACACGTGGTATACAAATGTGAAATATCGAGAGGGGTGTTTTTGTAGTATGGCAATTTTATTTCATAATTCCTCTGCACCAAAAACATGTTATTAAAGAGTCTTCAGAGTATAGGATATACAGGGAAGGTTGAGAATACCTGGGAGAGAGCAGATTTAGACTGGACATGAGGAAGAAATGTTTTGTGAGGAGGGTGGTGAGACACTGGCCCCAGACTGCCCAGAGAAGCTGTGGATGCTCCAACCCCTGGAAGTGTCCAAGGCCAGGCTGGATGGGAACTGGAGCACCCTGGGATAGTGGAAGGTGTCCCTGCCCATGGCACAGGGTTAGACTAGGTGATTCCTAAAGGTCCTGCTCAACCCAAACCATTCTCTGATACGACGAAGATCGGAAGAGCG
>JAWWMP010000081.1:146785855-146882111 GCA_035047865.1 Dendrocincla tyrannina
AACCATTCTCTGATACGACGACAGATTCAAAGTCACAGTTCAGACAAACTCTCACAAATTATTCCAAGCTGTGAAGGCACACAGGATCACCTTCTATAGCAGATCAGCCTGTACTTTCCATGACACACAGAACATATCCAATAATTCATTAAAATTTTGAGTATCAGCCAAATTGTACCTCCAGGTATTTACGTGCCAGTGAGAGAGGGCAGCATGAGCACATCATCCAGAAGATCAGAGCCTCCCCTGCTGCCTGATTCTGCCACAGCCACCACACTCCACTGCTGCACCACGGCCGAGACTGCCATGGAATAAAACAGGTCTGTGGAAAGGAATTCCTTGCTTGTTTTTTCGGGGGGCTCTATAACCCAGTGTATTTTAGAATCATAGAATCATTAAGGTTGGGAAAGACCTTTAAGGGCACTGAGTCAACGCAGCACCACGTTCACCACTAAACCTTGGATGTCCTCAAATGCCACATCCATGTTCTTTGAATGCTTCCAGGGATGGTGATTCCATTATTTCCCTGGGCAGCCTCTTCCAGTGTGCGATCAAAGAAAATGTTCCCAATATCCCACCTAAATCTCCCCTGGTGCACAAATCTGATGAGGAGCAGCTGGGGGGCTCATCCTGGAGAAAAGGAGGCTCAGGAGGGACCTTCTTGCTCTCCACACCTCCCTGACAGGAGGGTATAGCCAGGTGGGGGTCAGTCTCTCTTCTCCCAGGGAATAAATGTTAGGATGAGAGGAAACAGCCTCATGTTGCACCAGGAGAGGTTTGAACTGGATTGGGTATTAGAAAATTGGGTAATAGGAAAAATTTCTTCATGGAAAAGGGCTATCAAACATTTGAACAGGCTGCTGAGGGAAGTGGTGGCATCACCATCTCTGGAAGGGTGTAAAAGACATGGAGATGTGGCACTTGGGGACGTGGTTTAGTGGTGGCCTGGGCCGAGTTGGGTTAATGGTTGAAGTGGATGATCCCAGAGGTCTCTTCCAACACAAACAGTTTGGTGTTTCCAGGATGCAGAACACCATCAGTCCCCGGGAAAAGGAGGAAAGGCAATCTCTCTCTTTTACAGGGACTTGCCTTCTTCCCTGGGCAGCCGTGAGAAGTTGCTTTTTGCAACAGGATCTCATGAGAAAATCAGGTTAAGGCCAAACAGCTTGGCTGGGACAGTCACCTCGAGTGACCCTCGTGACCTATTTATAACCTAATCCCTGACAAGGCCTACGGGAATAAAGAAGCCAACGTCCAAAGGCCAGCTCAAGGATGGGCTTGATTTCAACATCCTCCAAATTTACTGTCTTTGAAATGCAGCCAAGTGATGAGGATGGCAAGTCCCCTACAAACCAGGTCTGCTCTTGGGAAGGTATCTCAGCTGGTGATCCCTTCCCTGATGTTTGATGAATTATTACTTGACCCCTCTCCTACTCACTGCTCTGCATCTATACTGGAGTACAGAAGTGTAGTGGAGCACTCTGACACACACTGGGCCTCCACCCCAACCTCAGGAAGGTGGAAATCAAGAGATTTCACAAGTTGTACGATGAAGTGACCACAGTGAACATCACTGAGCTGCTCCCAGAGCTTCCCTGTGAGCTACAAGCACTACCTGGACCAGTTAGTGGAGCCAAAAAAGAAAGGATCATCCAACTGTTTAATTTTGTGCCACTGAAAGAAAGAATCCCACTGGTCCCAACCATGTAGGATGCCTCCAGCAGATTCCAATTCAGTTCACATCAACAGGAAAGTAACCAGAAGAGAGCACACAGCAGTTCTGGAGACATGAAGGACAGCACCTGTGACTGCTGTTTAAGGCTCACTATCACAAAAAATGATCAGGGTTCATGCTATTTGTGATTTAAGAGTTCCCCATCCAGCCAACCTCAATTCCCCCAGATGCACAGAGATCAAGGTAAAGGTTAAGGGAGGAAGGCTCTCTTACCTCTCCTCCTCACACCCTTGGAAACATCCAATCATTCAAATAAAAGTAATATGACAAGTGAAGAGGGATTTCCTCACTACAAATGCGAGTTTAACATGTCTTACTAGCATAAACACTGAGAGGAAACCTGAAGCAAACCAACCCACCCCAGTGTTTACTGCCTTCCCATTAAAAACCTCTAGGATTTTGTTTGTATTTCACCTGTCACCCAGGATCACCTCACAAGCACAGGTACACAGGCCCTCAGACAAGCAAAAGTTTAAGTAACAGCTACAATTTATGCTGCTAGAAGCTAAACCTAACAGCAGCAGGGTTACTGCAACCCAGGAAGGAATAAAACTCTCAGCCTGCATTTGGAAGACTACAGTTATTCCAAAGCAATTACATGGAATTACACTCAAATTATACCAGGCTTTTGTAGTGCTAAGTCTTGCACAACTCAAAGAAATAAGTCACTATTACCCAATGTGACATAAACCACAGCAGACCCAAGAATTTCCTGAACAAACTGCTACAAACAAACAAGAAAGCAGTTCCACTAATTATAACTCTGATCATTTCTGGCACCACCATTTAGACACATTTGGAGCTTTGTGATATTGGACAGAGTTATCTTCATAGCCAGAGAGTAAAATAAAATGGAAGCAGGATATTTGGGTTGATACACTTAACTAGCATGAACATTCTTAGACTAAACATAAGTGAAGATGCAGAAACAGTCAATGAAATGCTTCTTTTTGACCTTTAGTGCCCATCTTTCTTCTCTGCAGGAAAAAACAACAAAGCATTAGGTCTTTACTGATTGCTACTTAAAACAAACAAAAAATCCACCACAAGGCAGCAAAGGTTTGAACCACCTCATGCTGAATAGAAATCTTTTTATGGCACAAAGAAGGTCAGACTACTATAACACAAAAGAAACGTGAGTCTTTGCACACTCCCAGGGATGAGCAGCCACACTTTCTTTAGGAACCTGTTCCAGTGCCCCAGCCCCTCCACAGGAACAGTCTGCTAAACCACGTCTAAGCTAAACCAGCCCTCTGGCAGTGGGATGCCATCCCCCCTTGTCCTGTCACTCCAGGCCCTTGTCCCAAGTCCCTCTCCAGCTCTTCTGCAGCCCCTTTAGTTACTGGAAGGTGCTCCAAGGTCTCCCTAGAGTTTTCTCTTCTCCAGGCAAGGATCACCCCAGTTCTTCCTTCACTGACTCATCTTCTGCAGGATCACCAAGAGCATCCGACAGAAGCTCTGCATTACAGGGTATGGATTTTATCCTGCTGACTTTTGTGTACAGCCCACTGACAACCCATGGAATTTCCAGTACCTGGATCAGTCCAGGAGATTCCCAAGCTCTACTTTCTGAACACTGTGAATATACAACCCTTTTAATTTAGATGATTAAAAAACCAAATGACCACATGTGAGGCACTTAGTGGTTCATTAACACTATAGGAAGCTTTTCATTTAAGAACCATTCCAAGACTACTTCCCCTTTAGCAATCTAAATATTTCTACAAGTACTGTCATATGATCTTAGACACTCTGTTCTGGTATTACAAATATGACAGGAGCCTTTTGATTATGCACAGCAAATCTCTCTGGGTTTAAAAGGTATGTCAAGCTGCATGGATTCGATAACACATTAAATGACACTTTGGAAAGGTATTGAATAATTTACATCCTATCACAGCTCTTTCATGAGTATTTTATACCATTCCTTCCCACAAACTTCAAAACAATATCTAACTTTGCTTTTAAAACCAATTAAACGTGTTCTGCAATGTGTAAGATGCAAGTTGTACCGCCTAATAAAAATGGAACTGACACTTGTACATTAGGTAACAAATTTCCACAGCATAAATTATTCACATCTTATCCACCACCTGATAGCACACACTATCACAAAAGGATTCAGGCATCTCCTCCTTTCTAAGCTCTGATTTCACAGTATTATCAATGAAAAATGACTTGTGATCCATGCACATCCCAGAGACAAGAAAACGTAGCATGCACAGAAGACAATGTGCAACATTTCTGAAACCCAGGTTTTAAACATTCCTAATTTCTTTGAATGTGTTAAAATTGGGGCCCTAAAGAAAATTCATAAACTGAAGACTGCCAACTGTGACATCTGCTAGACTGAAACTCCACTGGGGAGAAATTAAGTACAGACTATTTACATTCTGCAGGTCTGTGCAGCCTTTAAAATAACCAGCAGCTTCTGCATGAACTGTGGTTGTGAACATAAACCACAGGAATAGATGCTCAACCTCCCTGCCATGAACTAGTAACCACCAGTTTTGGTGCTCCCATGATGTTTAACAGCATTTCAACTCTGAGCTCCCTGCCTTCTCTAGCAGACTAGTACTGTTTTCTGCATAAATAAACTTAGGTTTTAAATAAATTTTAGTTTTCTCCTGTCCTTCTACCAAGGAAGAGGACAGTGTTTCCCTCCTTTCTCTCCTGCCCACATCCTCTCTGAACCATCAGCTTACCCTCCTAAAAAGCTGAAGAAACCAAAGTCACACCACTTCTTTTAACCAACTAACCCTACCCTGAAAATATCTCAGCAGATGTTATGAAAAACCCCTCAAAATTCTGCAGTGACCTTTCTATTGTTCATTGCTCCTGGTATAAGTTGAGAAGATCAGGCAGAAGAAAGGCAGATGTCACTCATTGCTCTGGGCCTCAACATAGAGTTTAACAACTGAAAAGTTTTTCAACAGCAGAGGGATAAACTGATTTTTGACCACATTTCACTCTTCAAATCACATCTTCTAGTTATATCTATATAAAAATATTTATATATATATTTTTATATATATACACACAAATATAACCAGTATTTAACAATAACCTTTGGGCTTTATTTAAATAATAAGATTTATCCTTTTAAAATTGCAGCAGTGTGTTATACCACAAAAAGGAACAGCTTTTCTGTCCTAAAACTTTTGAGATGACAAAGCTTGCAGATGTCAAGACAAATGACTAGGAGATTTCTGTTCCTATTTCACGTTTCCTCTAAATCCCAGGTTTCTCTTGAGTTTGTGGGAAACCCCTCATAAAAATAAAACCCCTTAAAGCAAACAAACCACTTACAGTTATTAGTGGAAAGTTTGGTGGGTTTATTTCCCCCACTGTTCCACCATCTCTGTTGCACTACAAGAGGATCTTCCTCAATAAAATCACAGAATATTTTTCAAAGACAAGGCAAAACGATTGACTGAACAGACTTATACTCTTACTTCCATTCTTCTGGAGGGTGGGCTAGTTCAAATTTCTCTCTCACATTGGACACCCCCATGTCCAGGTGCAGCCAGTGAACCTCCTCAGACTGCAGGTGGCTGAGCCGTAACCCATAGCAGGCCACGTTTTTCACCTTGTGACTGTCCACAATCTTCTGAATTATGCCCTAAAACAGAGAAACACACACTCCTTACAAGCCGTAAAATGCAATAGAGAGATTGAAAAATTTAAAATATTACCGTGCAATACCCTACATGAAATGCTGAGCAACAGATCAGGTAGCACCTTTATTAAGAATACTAAACATATTTCATTGCAAGTTGCTGTTTCAGACAACCATGTACAATTTGTGAAGTTTCACCAGCACAGCTTCACAAAGCATCAGAAAATATCTCTGTACATTTTAAGAGAATTAAGCCATTATTTCCTCTGTGTAAAATAGAATAACATAAAAAGCAGATTTGCGGATGAAAGCAGGATCTATCTGTCAAAAAACATCACCACCAACCTTCAAAAGTCAGTCTCCACTTAGAACTGAAAAATCACCTACAGACCTTCAACCTCTTTAGTGCCCCAAGAGCCAGGCAGGTCACACTTGTTTCCCCTTGCTCCCTCACTTCCCCCACTCATCTTGTCCCGAGATTCAGCATAAACCCCTTACAAAATGATGCAGAATACAATTATTTGGGAAGATTCTCAAACAAAACCAATGTCCTACTTGTTTGCCCGGAGGTAAATTTCCAAGTTTGGGGATCTCCTGCCCAAGAAAGGAACCTTTCAAATAAGACCGTAACAGATGCCACTTCCCTTTGTGCCAGACACTCCTTCCAGGGATCCACAGGCTGGAATGGCCTGGAATTTTCCTCCTGAAGTGCTCATGTGTGAGTGTGCACATGCTGACATACAGATACACACATACATGCACACACTGATGCACAGGCTGCTGATTCTTGGTGGCTGGGTTCATGACCGGACCTGGTCACCTTAGAGATCTTTTCCAGCCTAAACGATTCCGTGATTGCTCCCCAGAATTTTCTTCTTTTATATCCCAAAGAAATTGTTTAAGCCTCTGACTCTGCAAATTAAGCAAGCAGAAAACTAGCTGCAAAAAAAAGACAATTAAGGCAGCTTTAAATCGGACTCGAGGGGGAAGATGACACGTGTAGGAGTGGAACCATGCTGTTGGTGAGGTGATACCAAGCTGTTAGATCAGCTCACACATCTCCTCAAACTGCAACCTTTAAATAATCTCCCAGAAGCAGCACAGTGCACAGTGAAATGTATAACAAAATATTTTAAAGCCCACACCAGGCAAAGAGGCAACACCAGGCAAGCACACAGGGCACTTCCCAAGTGCTCTCCTAACCTCGGACTATTTTTATCCCAGTGGATTTCCCAAGCCAGGCATTGTTTCTGTCATTCATCAGCCTGCAGTGAAACTCCCGCAATTACTCATTCTGCCTCCTCTAAAAGCAGTTCACTTTTTGCAACCTTCCCCGGCAATTCCAAAGGTCTATTATCAGGTCAGGGAATGAGTTTAAATCTGAATTAAATGTAAATTGGTTAAGTTTGTTTTTTGCCTGCATCTGAGGGTCTTTGTATCACAGGAGAACAGTTGCCTGTATCCCTGGAAACACACACCAACCACCAAGCCCTCTCAGAAGAGACAGACACATTTAACCTCTTCTTCACCCAAGGCACAGTCTCTGCTTAGTTAGTAAAGCCTAACATTTTGGCAGGCGAGCTCCCACCCCAAGGGAACACTGCCAGCTTTTCCACATACAAACAGAAGAGATTCATTCATTGTCATCTCTTCCTGCACCCTGCACGTGACATACAGCATCTCTTTTTTGGAAAGCCACCCCTTCCCCTCCCTCTGACACTGCCAGTTGATAATGGAAATGGAGGTAACATGTTCTGAAATGATAGTTATGCCTGCTGTGATAAGAAACAGCTTTGGTAAGGAAAAAATTAAGGCAAAACTATCTATGGCCATGAACCCCCGAGACTACTGATGCAGAACGCATTAAAGGCATAAATCATACTCGGGAAAGAATCAAGCTGGACATCTCAGACCCTCTCTAATCTTCAGGCTGGGATTTCATAAGGCTTGAAGAAGCCAGATGTCCTAATTTGCACCAAAAGCGAGAGAGAATTTTTAAGCCTCTATCCTTTTTGTGTCATCAATCCATTCTAAACCTACCACAGAACCAGAATTACTGTAAACATTATGTAGGAAGGGTACACCATCCCTTCTGGCCAGGTAGTGGTGTCACCCCCAGAAAATAATTAGCAACAATTAGTACATTCTGCACCTCCAGAAAAACTCAATGCAAACACAAAGGAGAAGCAGCATGGGTGCAAAGGAGGCCAAGTGCAGGTGTTTGAAAATATATTCTAAAAAGTGATGCATTCTCAGGAAAGAAGAAGTGATGCTTTATGTGAAACAAACACGTTAAGTGGCTTCTCTTCTCTTCTAGAAAAACCACAGAGATTATTCCAGGTGCTGTCAAACCATAACCAGAAACCAAACCAGAGAAATAAGGAAATCTAGTGATTAGGACACTAGAATAAAGACACTCCCTTGGGTTGCAGGGGAGGCCTCTCAAGTAAAACATCTATTTGCTTACTTAATTTTTTATTAACAAACCAGAGAATTTGAAAACATTTAGAGGCACATCTTCCACCACGAGCACCCGGCAGCACAACACACAGCCAGGACAGCGAGTTCCCCTGCAGCACCATGGGGTTTGTTTTATCTGGCTCCTCCTTCCAAACAGTCCAAGACTCATCTCCAAGCCCTGCCCTGGCACTGCAGCCATCCTCAGGGCAGTGCTCTGAGCTCTGACCAGTGCCAGACAACACCCTGAGCCTCCCCAAGTCCTGCACATCCTCCACAGACCCAGTGCAGGCGCCTGGGACGTCAAACAGAGCCACTGCCATCTCTCCAGGGTGGGTGACAGCCCCTCTGCCGTCCAGGGTGGCACTGTGAGGAGCCCTGCCAGGAGCAGCCTGATGCTGTTCCCTGGGGCAGTGACCAGAATGCTTAATCACAGGTTTCCAGACAAACACTTTAACTGCTTAACCACTGCACAACAGTGACTACAGCATCCTGCAGAGACATTGTCACCACAATGCTCCAACTGGAAGCACAGCCAAAGCAATCTGAAACCCCCCCAGACTCTACCACAACCCGCCCTGTAGCTCAGGAAGCTCCTCAATGTGGAAAAAACCCACGTAAGGAACACCAGAGTTTCAACACGGGTTACAAACTTCTGCCCTCAAGTTAATCACAGCCAGGACACCAGACTTGGAGCTTCATTTCAGCAGGAACCCACTGGAGAAGGAGCCTCCACCGTGGGTACGTGGGGTACCTACAGGAATATAAATCCCTCTGAGGAGTCTTTGCGTGTCCCTTGGCAAGTCCCTGAACTGCAAGGCACGTGCCACCTGAACGCTGTTTACCGTAATCACATTGCCTTTAATTAGGTTCCCAAAGTTGACATTTACATCCTCAACATAAAACAGGCTGGCACAGCTGAGCAAGGCAGAGTGGGAAGACCCTGGAGGAACTTCCAATCCATAACAGGCACGTTATAGGTCACCTTTCCCTCCCTTTACCCCAGAGGGAAGAAGAAAAAGCTTTTTCTATAGCTACAAAACTGGAGAGCACTCATTTTTAATCATTTGTCTAAAGAACCCACAGATATTCAACACAGCTAATTTGAAGAATAGATTAATATTTTTCCTAAATTAGGAGAACGTGGCAAAAATAGAATCTCCAGTACATTGTATTTGAATGTTGAAAAATGAAGACAGAGCAGAGGAAGGCCGAGAGGCACAGGGTACCCTTGGCTCTCCCAGTATGTACCAATAATACCACGTGCTCCTGTAAAGGAGTGAAAATGAATTGCTTGCTTGTAAATTAAGAAAGCTGTTGTGCTACTATGAATAAATTGAAGACTGAATAATATATTCCCAGTGTGACTACAAACCTAATTTCCTTATTTAGCCGGAAGGAGAAAGTTTCTTGCACTAGAAAAAGTCTTGAAGTAGCTCCTCTGACATAGGGACAGGGTGCAAATGTTTGTGCAGTGCTTCAAGTATGTCAAACACTATTTATATATCAAGTATTGTAACTCCTGATGAGAGATTTATATGGGGAGCTTAAATGAAATGCTGGACAAAAGTAAATGTCAGACCTTTGATGCAAATTAACTGAAAATTTCTACAAAGGAAAACTCTGGAACATGCTCACAACACCAGAATCTGGTTTGTCCTCAGATAACACCATGTCTGACATTCAGAGAGAACAGCCCACATCTTTTTCTCACTGTGGTGTGCTTTCTCTCTCCTGTGCTGATCCAGCAAACACACTTGTAAATGGTATGATGAAAAGCCCAGCGAATTTATACTGAAAGCCCCATGGGAAAGAGGCTGTGCTGGTGCCCAGGACCCTGTCACCACTGCAGCCCAGGGACAGGCTCAAGCACCTCATCCACTGCCACACACAGACCTGCCATCCCAAGCACCTCTCCACACCCACACGTCATTCCACAGGGAACTTCCAAACACACGTCCACATCAGTGACAGAGCAGACCTGGGACAGCCCTGCTTTCCAGTCTCTAGGATTAATCAGCACTTCTCTCATCCTACTGCACACTTCCCAAACAAACATAACGGTGTTTTAAATGTGGACAGGAGGTCTAGTTTTCCAGAAGCTTAACATCAAAAGGAACGTGGCAGCAGGTCTAGGGAGAGGAGTCTGCCCTTCTATTCCCCTCTGGTGAGATCCCACCTGGAGAACTGCATCCAGCTCTGGGGTCCCCAGCACAGGAAGGGCATCAAAGGGCCGGAGCCCCTCTGCTGTGCAGACAGGCTGAGAAAGCTAGGGCTGTCCAGCCTGGGGAAGAGAAGGATCCAGGGAGACCTTACAGCACCTTCCAGTGCCCAAAGGGGCTCCAAGAGAGCTGGAAAGGGACTTCTTGCAAGGGCATGGAGTGACAGGAAAAGGGCAAATGGCTTTAAACTGAGAGTAGGCTTAGTTTAGACATTAGAAGGTTTTTTTACACTGAGGGTGGTAAAACACGGGCACAGGCTGCCCAGAATGGTGGTGGATGCCCCATCCCTGGAAACACCCAAGGTTAGACTGGGCTCTGAACAACCTGATCTAGTTGAAGATGTCCCTGCTCATTGCAGCAGGGCTGGAATAGATGACCTTTAAAGGTCCTTTCCAACCCAGATTTTATTGTGATTCTGTATTTCACTATTCCCTATCCTCAGCTGCACTTGCAAAGCCTAAGAGCTCCCTTGGGTCCAGTCCTTGTATGGTTAAGCCCTGATGCAGGATGCGCTGCTCACCTGAAGCCATCTACAGGGTCCAGGTTTGTTCACCTCATACAACTCATGCAGGTACACAGCACAGAGAAGGAGGAAAGGTAAATGGCACAAATTTTCTAGCTCCTACAATAGATCAGGAATGATTTTATACATTTTTACACATATCTGATTGATGCTGGAATCAATGCACTCTAGACTGCTTCTATACACCAAACAGTTCCACTGCCTCAGTGCACATTTATTTCTACTGTGCACATGTAGAAATTAGATTTGAATATGCAACCACTGCTGGATAGAGCAGACTTCACCAAAAATAGCAACCTGGTATGGTTTTGAGTCCTGCCAGTGCTCAGACTCTTTCCACAGAACTTTTTCCACAGGTGTGATCCACCTGCTTACCCTGTGACTCTATTAACCTAAGAATCTATTTTAAAAGTGAAATCCAATAGATAAAAACTTTTCTGATGCATACATTTGCACCTCCTTTACAGAGAGCAGTAGATGCATTGGGGCAGCTCTACCACATGCCCATTCTCCTACAACTCTTCAAGCTTCTGGTGGCTTTAGGAGGAACCAGGCAGGAATAATGCACATCTGGCCCATTCCAGAGTTGGGATTCAGGGAGTTCAACTCCTGGATAACTGGTCCATCAGAACCAGTACCATGTAGACCAGCTCTGGCCCACACTAGCCACAACAGACTTTTGGGACCTTTTGTGCAGATATTGGTACAAAATAAGGCAGGTTTGAAAAAGGGGGAGAGAATTGGGAGGACAGAGATGAAGGGCAATGGGTGGAATCGTGGCTGGAATTTAAGTCTTTCCCATGACTGAGGCTGGACTGACAAACCTCTTGCCCTTTTTCAGAACAGGCATTATCCTTCCTGGGAAATGTTTGGAAACAGGAATGCTGCTCATCAATAAGGCTTTACGACTATTCACTGGTGGTGCAGAACACTGCAGTGCCAGCACAAAGAGGGATTTCCTTTCTTCCCGCAGCCTTCTCAAGTCGTGTCAGCCTGCAGGACGATGCAGCTAACAAGATTACAGAACTGATCTGGATTAAAAACAACAGTGAAACAACCATTCATCCTAACTTGGGCTGAGTTTGCCAAACAGTCACACCACCTATGCCAGCACCACTGTGCTGGGAGCAGGAGAAAACAAACAGCAAGAAGGGAGCTGGCACAGCTGCCAGAAGAAACATGTGCCTAATGAGGAGAGCATTTGAATCACAGACCTTTGCCCTACACGATGCTCCCACTCCTCCACCACAAACTGCACCTCCAGTCAGGTACTCTGGTCTCTTGTACTAATAGGTAAACTACACCATGGACTGAATGGGAAACAAAGAGGAAAAACCAAGAACAAATACTAACACGGCAATGCAGTTGAATAAACTACTTTAGTGATGACTCAGCTGAATGTGCCTCAGCCTTTCTCCTAAAACGTTCAATCTAGGCAACAGACTGGAATACACAACCTCCCAACCCTGCACCCACGCCTTCTACCTGTGAAAAATAAGATTTTGCAGGTGGCTAGGGAAGCTGATGAACTTGCTCTTGTCTTTTTCCATGATGTACAGATGGGACACAGCCAAGGAAAGCTCCTTGAATTCAATTTCTTTTAAGGTTAGATATACTCTTAGCTAAGGATAATGTTCTTTTTTTATTCAGTTCTTCTTTCATTCATTATTTTTATTGAGTTCTTAGTCTGTCAATATCAAAGAAGCTGACATTTTGGGGTGGTATAGGATAGAAAAGGAAAAAAGACATCCAAAATATGAACAGGTTAAGAGAGCCCTGGACACTGCACCTCCATTTATTCAAGAGCTCTAACCATGCTTCTCTGAAACTCCAGAATTAAGGACAAAGCTGACAGCTGCAAGTTTTAAAGCTGTCTCTATCCAGTTTAGGCAGTGTAGCAAAACTGGAAGAAAACAAACCCATATGAGAATCAAACTACAGTGAATGTCTGGCAATACCCTGCTGTGACATCTGTGGTTATTATTTCCACTGAAATAATGCCACCTTTACTTGTCACAGCAACTAGTCGGGAATCAAGGACAAGCTTTAGGGGCTAGAAATTTAAAAGGCGTAATTCAAGCTCAATACCTGTGGGGTGGGGAAGCAGACCATGCAGAAGAGCTGCACTTCACCAAAATCCAGCTGTAAGGGCTCACACAAGGTTTCCAAATGCCTCTTTCCTAAAAATGCCAACCTTTCCCCACCCCTCAATCTGCTAAATGCACTGCACTACTTATTTTTTTTTTTCTGTCAAAGATGGCTACAATTCTGCTCCAACCACATCTTCTGAAAACAGAGAGGCGATTTACTCGAGGTGCTGATCAGGATGTGGTGGCAGTGTTTACCTTCAGGGTGCTCTTGAGCCCAAAGAAATCCCATGCCATGCCAGCAACACCCCCCTCCTGACACGCCAGCCTGGGGCTGTGAGCAGGGCAGAGCACGCCCTGCCTTCCCTCCCAGCCCAAAGCCTGGAAATGCCTCCCTGTGCATATGCACCAAGCCAGCCCATCCAAATGGAGCCTTACCAAGATAAACAGGGAAGATAAACAGTCTCCCTGGAAAATGCAGGGCTGTCTACATACACATTCACAGGAGGACACCACTGTTTGCACATTCATAAAAACCTTTTCTTCCCTTTTGGAAGTGAGGCATGTCCTTAGTACAATACCAAAGGAAAAAAAGGGTAAAGAGAGAATGCCTGTTCTTAGAAAACCAAGAAAGCTTTTCCCAGAATTGAGAAGCTGCCCTTGCATCCACTGCAGAACACAGCTTTCATCCCTCTGAGGAAACAGCTGTCTTTGAGGGACTAAATCCATCCAGAATAAGCAGAAGTCCACAGCCCAAAGTCCTCCTCCATGGAAAGCCTACGTGTAGTCACACTGCTGTCTTGGGGAAAGGTATTTTAAGGCAAATAGCAAGGAAATCACAGTCTAGCCTCTTTAGAGACTCCTACAGAAAGCTGAGTTCTGCCCCATGAGCTTAATAACATGAGTTTTAATGAACTTAATAAGGTGAGTTTCAATGAAAAGTGTCCCCTCTCACGATCAAGGATTTGTGCACAAGGTATCCAGCTAAAGCACTGTTTCCACCCTACTCTTGGAAAGCAATAAAAGGCCCTTTCCTCACTTCTTTGACCCTCAAACACACCCTTTCCATGCACAAAGGCAAACCAGTCCTTGTTAGCAACAGAAGATGCTACAAACCACAGCTCAGGATTTACTTTCACTTGATATTAGTCCTTTCCATAAAGTTCTCTGCTTTACCAGCAGAAGTACCTTTAGGTGGCTCTCCTGGAGATTTGAGACCAAGCCTGACCTCCTCTGAGTATGGAAATGTCCCCCATCCCAGCAGCTGTGCTGACTAGGGAGCAATCTTCTTAAAAGACCTTTTCCCTTTAAACTGCAGAGCAGTCTCAAAGACATTCACGTCTGAATATTCCTTCAGAGCTCCCTGGAAACCAGCCAGAGGCCAAACCCAGCTCCAGTGTCATCCTCAGGTTGTAACTGAGAAGAAATGGAAGCTCTGTGGCAGACTCTCTCCTCACAAAGGGAGGGGGGGAGTAAAACTCAGGCAAGGAAACCTTCAAGGCTATTTTCATCTTAAATTATTCGGCTTGGTCGAACAGCAGTCATTCCAATGGAATGCAGGCTTGTACTCCAACAAGGGTTTACTGTTTCTAAAAGAAATGTCATGGCAATACATCAATGCCAGGCCTTTACTATGCAGTACCTGCACATTGAAGAGCCACTGTCCCAGTCTAACAAAATAAAAAAGAAACCCATTTGTTAAAAGAAGGAAGTTTGAGCAGCCTTCCCATCACCCTCTTAGTCAGGAAAGAACAACACAAAAACTCCATTCCTTTTGGAAACAACCATCCAGTTAAATGCATATATAAAAATTAAAATTTAAGGCAAGTCTTAAGGAACTGCTACTTGCCTGTTCTTTTGATCCTGCTTTTATGAGAAAAGACACATTCTTGCTTAAAATAAGGATATGTAACTGCAAATTGACCTCAGCACTGAATTTCTTACAGGGAGTGTAAGTTTTGTATCCTTAAAATCCATAACCACAGGTATTTCTGGGCTGGAAAAAAGCCAGATTTAATCTCTGCTTTTGTTTCTCAGGGTTTTACATAGTTCTTTGGAAAGAGAGCCTCCATTTCAAGTACCACATTAAGGACCCTGGACATTCATTCACAGGAGAGGTTTGCAAGGTTAAAAACATACCAAGACAGTTTTTTCTCTCCTTATCCCAAGTAAGGCACTTTATGAAACTAAGAAATCAGATTACATAGACCAAATCATTATACTTAAGCCAGGGAGCAAAAATGTTTCAAGTGGCACCCAATAAACCCTATTCCATGTAAAGTAAGTGCATGCAGTTGATGATAATGATCCCTGTTGCTGTACCTCTAACCTGCCCACTCACCAAATGATCCCTAAACACAGATATGAGCTTACCGAACTGACAAGAAACAGATTTCCTGATCATCAACAACGAAAATCCTTGGATTTCACAGGTCTAAGATCAAGGTCCCAAGACCTGTTCCACTGAGGAATGCTCCTGGGTCTGTAGCACAAGCAGCTGTGCTGGGAAATAAACAGCAGCAAAGAAGAGCAAAACTCCAGCACTCCTTAGCATGGTTTTCACTCAGTCTTCTAGTGGGCAGAAGGAGACAACAGGTCACCTTAACTCTGACAATCCCCTCCCTTCAGCACCATCCCATCTTTATAGTGGAATGTGAAGTCCTGTTGGAAGGAAGTGGCAGATGGGAACCTCACAGCAGAACACAACTCCCACGCCACCTACCACCATGTAAGAGTCTGCTCTTGCAGGGTAATTAAAACCCAAGCAAACCACTAGGGCACTTGATATGTTAAACTGAACTTCATTTCATCTAAAATGCTGCAAAAATACTTCAAAACTTGAGAGAATAAATGTAGCAAAGAGTAAAGATGTCAGTGTTAGAGATGCTTCAGAACAAACTGTTTCCACAT
Organism: Dendrocincla tyrannina; assembly: GCA_035047865.1. NCBI lineage: Eukaryota > Metazoa > Chordata > Aves > Passeriformes > Dendrocolaptidae > Dendrocincla > Dendrocincla tyrannina. Next base: position 146,801,409 of record JAWWMP010000081.1, read on the forward strand.
ATACATAACATTTCCACACACACCTCTAAGATTACAGATACTGACTCTATGAAGAATCGTTTTTTTCCACAGATGAACTGAAGGACAACATTATGAAAACAGAAGAAGTAAATAACTACCAGGAGGAAGGAGAACAAATGGACTTACTGAGGGGAAAAAGGACCCTTCAGCTTAACTTCCCCACACTATGGCAGAATGAGTTTCCAAATAATACCTTTTTTCCCCCCTAAGTGATGCACATAATTAAACATTTTAAATGTGTGAATATACACATCTTACTTTTAAATACATTTTTAATGTTGTATTTTTTTAAACATGAGAAGGGTAATTTAACGTCACCTCCATCCCAGCTCTAATTCCTGCCATGAGGTGTCACACAGGCTTTTGGGGAGTGTGAAGTGGCAAAAGTCAACTGACAAGACATCAGCAGTGGCACCTACACTGACAACCACTATTCTAAATTTTAAGTTTCTGTTCTGCAATAACGGGAACAGTTCTAATTTCTTTAAAATATTACACAATCACACATCAGACTGGTACCACTCAAAGCTTCTCCTTCTGAAGTGACTCACAATATGCAACAGGTGAAGATTCTTTGAAAACAAATGATAAAACTTTGGAGTTTCTTTGCTCCCAGACCTTTACCTCCCTTTTTTTTAAGTTAACATTTAACCTAAACATGGCCCCAGAATGCTAAAAGCAGACTTACTCGGACATCAGTAGCATCTCCATGCCGGATAATGCTGGCCCACGTTGTGGGTTCACTGCTGTTCTCAAAGTAGTGGAAAACCTTCAAGACTCGCTCCATGGCCCCCGGGGAACGCTCCATCCCAGTACTGAGGTGTGTCTTTGCACTTGAACTTGGCGTGTGATTCAAGTTTGGATCAAGGTAAGCTGCTGCCATGGTTTTGCTGGATGCTAGGTATCTGTCATATTCTAGGAAAGGGAAACAAAGAGGGAATTAATTGTACTTATACCTGAATCTTACACCGATCCACGAGGCATTTACCAGAAAATCATAAAGGCTCCTTCCTTACCTTTCTGGAAGGCATTTAAAACAGTTGTGTATCTACAAACACAAAAAACTGTCCAGATGACAAAGTACAAGCCCCTCACAGCAAGTGATCCGAATTTGAACAACACAAACATTTACAGAAGTGGTATTCTCAGCAAAACCTCTTCTTTTACTTTCCCAGTGACTTAACTCAGGTACCTGACAAAGCCTTCAAAACCAAAAAGCACCTTGCAGTTTTAACAGGAGTTTCCATCCCTAAAATCTGCAAATCTGGTCTTGTGGAGCCTCTCCACTACAAAATCAAACACTAACACCAGGCTCTCCTGCTCCAGGCTATGACACCATCACATCACTCATCTGTGTTATTTTGGGAATCAGTGTGACCAGAGCTGAATTCATTATTTGCTGAGGAAGCATTAACACTGCTGTCCCTCCTCTCATCAACTCCAGAAAAAAGTCACTAAGTTTTATCTTCAACCAGCCCCATTTCCAACTCTGGTGGCAAAAGGCATGCCATGGTATGAGTCTGCATCTCCCAGGGAAAAGCAGCAACTGCCTCTTGGCTACTGCTCCTAATTAGTCAGCCACAAGCAGATGGTGTCTGCGAAATCAATGCAGTCCAAGAGAAAAAGAGCAAACAGTACCTCCTCCCTGCCTGCCAGTCTTGAGCATCATTCCAGTCTGCTGGCTGCAGAGAGCAAAGGACTGCGGGGCTTTGCTCCAGGGCTTGGACAAGCTTTCCATACCTCCTCCTTCTCTTCACAGCGAGCAGCCAGTGGGGAGGCAGTTTTGAAAATGTGGAGAAGTTAAAAATAAACTGAACTCGTTCTTTTTGGCACAGTGCTCTGAACGCCTTTCTGGTAGTAAACTGAGTGCCTGAGCCTTGGGTTTACTTCACTGTGAGGCAAGAGACACATCCCTGATCCCAGCTGAGCTTCTGTAACACCTGGCTGCCCCTTGGAGCCTCAGCCACCAACCTGCCACCTGCCACAGTGCTCTGCTGACATCCCCAAAAACTGGTCCAGGAAACTATCAGGGGGAAAAAAATAAAAACACAAACCAAAAGAAAAGGTGGTTTGGATTTTAGGGCTGCCTTAGTCTATACCACGGCTGCCTGAGCAGCAGAGGCAGCGGGTGGTCAGGGTGAGCATCTCCCTCCCAGCAGCAGCTGGTCCTCACACCAGCAATGCCAAACCACACCATGAGCTCAGCTAACAGGAATTAGCACCAGCAAGATCAAGGCTGGAAATCTACAGACTGCAGATAACAGCGTGTGTGAGGCTACAACAGGACTTGAGGGCTTAAGCATCATCTAATTCAGGCCAGCAGATAAAGGGGACCCAGCAGCCCATCTGGGCAGGATGTCTTTACCTCTTGAATAAATGATTGAATTGCATTCACCCCAGAGAACTGTAAGAACTCACTGCTGGGCAGACAAAAGGCCTGTGATGTCCTGCCCTTGGGGAAGGTGGTAAGAGAAGCCAAGGAGACACTTCTCCCAAACACCCCCCCACTGTCCCAAGCTTGAGAGACACTTCCCACACCTGCCACAGTTTTGTATCTGGGAAAACTCAAGAAACAACTGCAACTTCATTGTTCCTCTTTCTGGCCATCAGTACAATTGTCTTAAGCCAACCTTATGTGCACATTAAAGCTGGTGCTCCTCTCCTCTCCACCCCACCCCAACACAGACAAACCTTGAGTTCTCCTCACCAAAGGAGTCTGCCAGCTGTTTTCATATAAACATTGACTTTAAAGCTGAAACAGGCATGAGAACCTCCCCTGTGGCACACTAACACCAAGACAACATGACCATACAAGCTCCTAACTGCGAGGCTCCTTTCTTCTAAGGTTAAAATAGCCACAGGTCCACTCTGAAGGTCCACAGGGTGGGGATAAATCCAGGCAGCCAAAGCCCTTGAACAGTACAACTGTTTAGAATGAAATTAGTTTTCAGGCTCAGACAAAGCCACTGACCTTGAGCAGGATGTTCTGCCTCCTTCAGGACATCCCACCCTACCTCAAGGTCACCAGTGAGACCTCTGGGCTTTATTTCAAGTTTACACATGTGAACAGCAGGGAAATTTGCCACAAACCAAAGCGAGATGAGTCATTTCTTCACAGAGGAGAACCCAAAGAGCGCCCACTTTAATATTAATTCACCACACTCCAACCACTTAATACACACATTCGTCAGGTTTTATGTGGCTGAAAAAGGAGAAAAGCTATGGGGAAACACCAAAAAGATCATTTAGAAGTCTTAATGTGGACAATCTCCATCCCTTGGGAGCAGCAAACAGAAAAGTGATGCAAGGCATCAGTTTCTACTCACAAAGTGCTCTTAGGAGGTGCAATTTCACTGGACAGGCAAAATACTATTATAATTTTTTCCATATTCATCACATCGAGGGGAAAATGTGGAACTAAACATCAGACTGACAGTACTGGGTATAGGGTCAGTTTTCACAAGATTTTGTTTCATAGAGCTTTTTGAAGGCAAACCAACCCTCTCTGAAAAATTAGAAAAGCAGTTGTCCTTCAGAATTTGATCATCATTGGGTTCCTTACAACTTCCTTGAAAAATCCCAATGCTTACTTTATGAAGCACCAGAAGAGCAGTAAATCTGATAGCTCGAGGTGTAGAAACACATGCCATATCTCTGGTTATGGACCTATTAACATTCTCATTAAAAGCAGCCCCTGGGTTTGAGTTTGCAGCGTGACTGTAAAACTCTGCCCCAGGCCAAAACTTTGTAAAACACAGCTGCTGTTAAACAGCTACTTTACAAGAGCTGCCTGGTCGTTTTACGATACAAAGAAAGCTCAGACAAGACCAGGATGCTTATTTGGGCCGTTCTAAATTCAAACCAGACCGGTGTGTAATCCTGCCATTACAGAGCTCAGTTTCAACGAGCAGCTTTAGTCCTCTTGGTATTAAAAAGAGCAGCAGTGTGTGCTACCATGGAGCAGAAACCAGGTACAGTCAACCAAGAAAAGGCAGATTTAGACTAGATACAGGGCAGAAATTCTGAGACACTGGAAGAGGTCACATCTGTGGATGCCCCATAATTGGAAGTATTCAGGTTTGGACAGGGTAACCCGGTCTCGTGGAAGGTGTCCCTGCCCATGGCAAGGGTTGGAATAAGATGGTCTGGAAGGTTCACTCTGACCCAAACCATTCTATGATTCTATGACTTAATTCTACTGTACTTTATTGGATATTGTGCAAAAAAGAGCTGGGGCACTTTCACACCAACAGTCTGAAATCAAGTGTGCTCAAATTTGTACGTGAACATGGTGTGCCAACATCCTTCTGAGCTTCCAGATTGTTCTCCCAGTGCTTGCCCTTTGGAGAAAACACACGGATTTCTCAGTACTGTGCAGGATTAGCCCAAGCCTGTGGGGAGGAGTGAAGCAAACCAGCCCTGCCTGCTGATCCTGAGTGGCTCTGCTGAGATGCTCCAGTTGTTATCAGACTACAACACCCATTATTGCTCAGGTGATTTCCCTTCCTTAGGCTGAGGCAAGCTAAACCCTCCCAGAAGTCATTTCCAGACATTTCCTGCTCAGTGTGGCTCCTGCTGACAGGTCCCCACATTTGCTGACTGTATCAAGAACAAAGTCGGTGTTATGACTTCCAGTAGCACAATCAAAGTTCAAAGACATGTTTCACCACCACCTCTGAGGACTTAGGAATTAAATCATTTCCACTAACGAGATAGTCAAAAGTCATTAAAGAATATTTAAATCAATTAACTACAAATTGATTAATAAACTGATAGTAAAGTCAAGTAGTCTCAGAAGGGAAATAGTTTCAATGCCAATAACGTCTTCGACATCAGCAGTTTGATAATACAATTAAAAAACCTTAAAAAGATAAACAATTCCTCATATTAGTGTTGGCAGATGGCCAACAGCACAGCACTAACAAGTTCATGCTACAAGGAACCACACTGTAATCCTCACACTGTGACTTCACATGGTCCTTTGGAGATACCATGGAATTTTATTGCTCCTCAACCTCTACATTCTGATCCCCATCTCAGGCTTGAAGGCACTGACACCTGTGAGATACGAGGTTACATTTCTAAAATAATAACTTGGTCCATCTCAATTCAACCCTATAAAACTCTGTAAGAATCTATAAAATCTATTTAAAAATAGAAGAACCCATAAAAAATACAATAAAAATTCAGAATTCAATTCTTACACTGGTTCTACAAGACCTAAAATGCTCCATATGTTACAATTATTGAAATATATAAAAGACTTCAGATTACTTCCATCCTCAATAAACAATGCTGCTTTAATGGACATGATGTGACAAAACAGGACTTTTTTCTTTTAAGTAATTTAGAGAAATATTAAATACTTTAAATATTAAGAGAAAGCTTTTGCACTACACAGGTGGGTGAACAGTGCAACAGGCTGCCCAGAGCATGTGGAGTCTCCATCCACTGAGACACTCAAATCACAGGCCTGAACAACCTGCTTGAGCACAGGTGCCTTCCAACCTCTGAAATTTTGTGGTTGGGCGATGAAAACTAAATTAGGGATTTATTTCACACTCGGAGTTCATAAATGATCCATAACACATCTCGCATCAAACAGCAACCATCTCCTGAATTTCAAGCTCAGTCCAGCTTCACAGCCTGCATTAAATCCTGCTGTAACTCACCTTGCAAACACTGACTCGACTATCTGACCCTCACAGAGGGCCGGGATGTGACGTACAATTTTAACCACGATCCCCATGACAAAGCGTGTATTTTCGGGGTCTGTGTTAAGAGCCAGAACACTGCTGACTTTTGAGATGTCACAGAGATGCCACAGGGAAGAAGCAGCAAACATTCCAGGTGTGCACTTGACTGATGCCAACACCTCATTACACGCTGGAGGATGCAGGTTTAAGGATGAAACTCTGAGAAAACCATTAGGTTTGTGATTTCAAATCAGGAACATTAAATACAGAAGGAGAAGAGAAGGAGTATTTTTTCCTTGCATCATCACTTCAGCCTTCAGAGACAGTCAATAATTTCAGCTATTTCCATAAGACACGTTGGAATGCCCCTGTTCGCTCCCCGCTGAGCTTATTTTTCTTGTTCTTATCCTTCCAGCTAATGTTGATGTTCAAAAGCAGGAGAAAAAACCAGCAATCCTTTGTTCTTCCTTTGACACCTTTCAGCTGCATTCCCTGCTATTGGTAATATTTCCTATGACTACATCCAAGAACACGGTTATTTATTTCTCTTCCTATCTCTTCTTTGATCCCGTCCTGGTCACTGCTGTCTCCTCACTCCTCCAGATATATGTATTTTGAAGCATAATATTTGCAGCCAGAAGCATTTATCACCGCTACCAGGTCAAAGTCTAAAGCCATAGACATTAGAACAATTTAAAACCCGAGTTCTTAGTATCTATTTTAGCCTAAACTGACTCACCAAGTATTTCAGGATATCAATATGAACTGGAAAAACAGGACTGGCAATTCCACTCTTTTCCCCCCAGAGAATATTATTGCCTGAACAGTTACTAATTCTATGTCTCAATACAGTTCAAACATAATACAGACCAAAGTCAAAACAAGTTTAGCAGTACAAGTTGCCAATGTGGGAAAATTTATTTCAATGATATCAATGTTTTAGGAGATTAAACATTCAGAAGAGCATGAAGAAGAATTCAGAGTCAGCGTGAACTACAAGCCCCACATGAACCGCACCAACACGACAAGCTTGGGGCTGACAAACACAAGTGTAACAAAAATCAATCACTAAATAAATGTATCACCTAAATTAAATGAAGCAAGGACATCTTCCCCATAGAGCTGTTGCGGACAGGGGCTGCTTAAGGACTTGGGAGTGGCTTTTGCGAGTGCCAGGGAAGCGGTATTTGTTACAGGGGAAGCTGCACCTTGGGATAAATAAAGGGATAAAGAAAAGTTTCAGTGGCCTGACAACTGGCTAAAGTATTTGTAGTGTCAAGCAGCAGTTTTTCAGATTTCCCAAAAGTTCTCACTCACTGTAAACCCCATGACATTGAAAACAGTACCCATCCTTCTCCCTAAAAATCCCATAAGATTAAGCCCTAATGTACCTTAAACACTCAGTTTAACCCAATTTTACTGAAGCATTGCATAATCTGCAGCACCAGCAATTCCCTTTGGAGTTGGCACCGTTTTCTATTTTTAATATTAAAAAATTTAATATTGAGGAAACATCAGCTGTATTGGGAATACAAGAAAATCAATGTCTGTACATGTTTTAATTAGAACATGGTATCCAGTTAGATACTTGCCTAATTTCTCAATAGCACTCTGAACTTTCCCTGTGGTCCCCTGGCACCACTGAAATCCAAGTAAACACTGATCTGCCCTTGCATTTGCTGCTGCTTGCCTCTAGCAACCTCTAGAGAATTACAGGGGTGCAGTTTTATTTCAAAGGGCACCTCAGAAACGACCAAGCAGTAACTGTGCAATTTTAAAATAAAGGTTAAAATTAAATTTCATATATTTTGAAGTTGTACTACTGGTTGGCAGCAGCCCTTGCCTGTGAACATCAAAACAAGAGACTGAAATAGGCTGTATGAATTCAAATAACCTTTTTTAATGCTCCTGACTGAAATGCTGCTTCATGGAGGACCCACACAGCACAAGCTCTTCTTCTAAACAGCTTTAGAAGGAAATACAGGCAGGGAGAGTTTATTTTCCTTCTAGAACAGTAAAAACTAATGAGAACTGGTGATGATGCAAGTGTGGCTCTCAGAAATCAAAAACTACAAGTGCCTGAAACTAGAGGCAGCTGAGGAGAGCACCAAGGTATTCTGGCTATGCACTACCAAGGCTTACAATTTGGGTTTGGCTGCTCCTTGACTTGAACCCTGCCTTCCCCAGTTCTGCATTGCTGAATGATGCCATTCCAGTCTGTAAATCCAAAATGCCTTTTAATTTTTAATCCCCCTTAATGGTTTTAACCATCAGACAAAAGGCACTTAAGTGCTCAAGAGGAACAGCATGACAATGGCCTTCTACAAAATTCAATGACCTGTAAAAAGTTTTCCTCAAGCCTATTATGGCTCAAGTGTTTTCCAAAGCCAGTAATTACAGCCTCTGGTATATAGGTAGAAATTAGGAATAAAGTGATTTTTATCCAAGTGATTGAATGGAAGGTCAGCGTAGGCTGACCATAATAATTCTCCTACTCACAAGCTTTTTGAGATGATACTTTTGTGTATCTACACACACAACACAAGTATCAGTGATTTTCACAGAAAATGGAAACGGGCATGTACCATTTGTGTCTCTGCATTCTCACAGAGGATGCTGAACACCAGGCTAGGTAGTGACATCCCCTTGGATCCCCCCTTAGGAATCAAATCTCTTGGCTCCTCAAGACTCTCTGCTATGAGGACCTAAACACCAGCCACAGCATTCACTAGCCTGGCATTTGCTTCTCCTAAAAATCTCCATTTACTGCACCCCGAAGAAGCATAATCAGAATTAACTTCATTTGCCAGAGAGGCAAAACCTCAAATATGGTATTTGATTTAACAGACAAGTCAAAGGCATCACACCTGGTGATCACCAACCAGTTGGTGGCCTGCAGGATTCATGGACTGACACCATCACAAGTCTCTAGTAAGTCTCAGTACTCTGGCTAAGCCAAGCTAGAAACAGATACATAGACACTGCACAGTCCACAATTAGATTTTTTTCAGTAAAAAAAAATAACAAACCAACCAAAAAGGAAAATAACCCTCCCACACACAAAACCACACACAACTTGATACAGCCTTAGAAAGGCAATTTAAAACAATTCATCCACTCACAATATCAGAGCCCTCTCAAGACTTCTGCAGTCAATACCAGTGATTCCATACTGCTTTGTGGCAGGATTTGTGGAATCTCCACCAGTGCTTTCATCCCAGGTGGATGCTCTTGACACACTGTGGAGGGCTGAAACTAAGCCCAGGACCTCTGCCCTGCCACTCATATCTTACTGCAGCTGGGATTCTCCCTTGGACACAGTCCCTGTCCCCACAAAACTGGGGACTTCTGTACTGTGACACTGCACATCTACTGCGAGGGGATTTTGCTCTTTTTAATTAATCCCCATGAAGTTCATACCGCTGATTTTTGTGGGGTTTCCAGTGAATGCTCCCTGAAGTCTGAACAGAACCATCACCACTGAACAGTTCTGAAAACTGGCATCATCTAAAGAAACACCCTTGGCCTCCACCAAAGGCATTTTTCAGTCTTTTACCTCCAGTGTTGTAACTCAGGACTCCTGAATCTTCCCTGCATTTAGATTAATTAAACCATGTTTAAAATACTGCAGGTCCTCATGTTTGACATTAAGGAAGTCACAATTTTAAGGGAAAGCTCTCACTTCGGTACCTTGATTATGATATAAAGATACAAAAAGAAGGTGTGTTTTGGGTGTTTCCTCAACGTGCATAAGTGGGGACAGGGAACAGACAACCACTTAACAAAGAACTGATGCTAGAAAAACTATTTTTAATCTTTTTTCTATAACCCTCTCTGGCCCATACATCAGAACACCCAAACATTTGGCTTTGCATGAGATACAAACCACCAAAAAGGTTAAAACTTCTGAGCTCAAGAAGGAAACACCTGCAGTTAGACCGTTCTACTTCTAACTGAGTCACTATTTGCTTAAGTTTTTAAACAAGAAGGGGAAAAAAAGCCATTCCAACGGGTATTAATCAGCTGAAATACATGTACTTGAGGGCTTCCTTCAACAAAGTTCTCTGAAAGTGAAACCTAATACTTGAAAGGATAAAATATTGGTCTGTGGTAGAAAAATTAACTGGAACCTGGAAGACCTGGGTTTAATCGCCTAAAACAAGACAAGTTTTGATACAACTGAGCTTCACTGGCTTTGTCACTTCAAATTGAGGATGAAATCATGCAGGAACAGGACCAGAACACTTGATCCCGGCGCAGGGCACTGTTTCCACCTCCCCTCCAGCCTCCCACGACAGGGGACAATCCTGGGTCAGACCCACATCATGGTCTGCAACCCATGAACGATGAACCCCACACGGCCTTTGCCATGACCAGCTATAAGAGCAACTGTTCAGTCCATCCCATCCCAGCGGGGAAAACCCAGACATTCAGCAGTTACTGACACTTACCTAATTTCAAGCAACATGGAATGGGGTCAGAAATATTTAATTCAATCGCTACACATTTCAAAAATGGCAGTAAAATTCAGTCTTGGCATGTTCCTTGACAGCCTGTCAGCAGGTGAATGAGCACAGAGGTGACTACAGATGTACTAAAGCACCAGTGTGTGCCCTCCCCAGGGGAGGGTATCACAGCAGGTGAGGGGTTTAACATCTTCGTGGTCAAGAAATTGGGGCAGACCTGAAGACACCAAGTAAGCAGGTCTCACTACCCCCACAGGAATTTACTGCACCTTTTTATAATATATTAGATCATGAATAGGTACTAAGGAGCTCATAAAGATGGAACTTACTTTATAGCGCATTTTTATTCTATTCAGCTATTTCCCTGGAAACAATAAATCAATTCCCACCCTCACAGTGATGAAATACGCAATTTGTGTGTGACAATCTCGCCATTTGCAGAAACAGCAGGTGGTAATAAATTAAGTTGGTGTTACACAAACAAGACATCTCTGTAAACCAACAGCACGTACCGAGCTCTCAATCCATCTTCCTTCAGCCCTATTAGAACATACAGGAATATTAATTCGGGGGGAGGAGGGGCTGCTTCAATCCCTGCAGTTTATAAATGCTGAATTGTACTTGGGTGAAAACACAACCTCTTACAAAAGGATCTGGTAACTAAAACACCTCTACACACGAGCTTCAGGAAGCAGAGATTTTATGCACTTGCAATCTGTGCTCCCAACATGCTTACTTTCATTTTAAAATAAAGACTTCATTGTAGCTAGAGAGAAAATCAAAACCTGACCTCTTTCCATCCAGTTCCAATCCCCTGTCATGGGCAGGGACACCTCCCACTGTCCCAGGTTGCTCCAAGCCCTGTCCAACCTGGCCTTGGACACTTCCTGGGATGGGGCAGCCACAGCTTCTCTGGGCAACCTGTGCCAGGGCCTGCCCACCCTCACAGCATTGAAATTCTTCCTAATAGCTAATCTAAACCCACCCTCCTTGAAAACCACAGTGCCATTCTCCCTTGCCGAAGTCCCTCTCCAGCTCTCTTGGAGCCCCTTCAGGTACTGGAAGGTGCTCAAAGACTCCCCCAGAGCCTTTTGTTCTCCAGCTCTCTCAGCCTGTCTCCAGAGCAGAGCTGTTCCAGCCCCCTGAGCATCTTCATGGCCTCCTCTGGACTCCTTACAGCAGTTCAAATCTGACCCTCAGTGCCTCCAAAAAAGATCAAATGAAAACAGATACACCAGCTCTGCCAGGTTTCTCATGCCTTGTGTTTTATGGGCTACATTTATCAAGCCAAGAGCTGCCAGTGCAAGATGATCATTTCCAGGCCTGCAAAAGACTGATATCAAGTCAGAAAACTAAAAAGTCAAGTAACATTTTTATGATAGAACAAATCAAAAAATAAAACGACCCTGGAAAAAAGCACACGTATGAAGGCATCCAAAAAGCCTACAGTGTGTATTGTGATCCTTAAAAAGGTTCATATAAGTGTGTTAAAAAAATCCCCAATCAAGTTAAAGATGTCCCATCACTCATGCAATATTTTCTGTGGTTTTTTTTTTTTTTAAAAACAAAATATTTTCTTGCACACACTTCAAGTTCTCATGTATAGTGCAAGGGTCAAATATTATTAAGGGATTTTTTCTAGTTTCTCAGATCTGCCTCTGTAAGAAGCTACAGGACTGACATATGATTATTTCTGAAGAGTGTATTTGTACAGAGGTTTGAGTTAATTTGTCCAAGGAAGTACATTGTCACCACAGGCTGCTTCACCAACTTCATGATTCGTCCCTGCTGCTGCCAAAGCTGCAGAACCTGCCACCCCCCCTTTCCTCCCTGCCAAGGGTTTCCTCTTCCACTCTTCCCGACCTGAATCCCTTCTGTGGCCTCCTGGAGCTGCTTAAATGATTTTTGAGTTGCTTTTTCTCATTAAGACAAAAGAGATCAGCCCAGGCTTCTTTTTTTTCTGGTTTTGGTGGGGGCTTGGGGTTCACAGTCCAAATCTGACAGCTCTGAGCCTCCGACACCAAACTATTTAACTATTTTCAATACCTGGTCAAGAGAGAGGTGAAAAGGAGAGATGAAGGGAGGGCAGAACATAAGTAGCAGCTACTCTATTTAATGATTAAAGAAAGCAAAAATAATTTGGTTATACCAATATTAACAATTTGAGTGTCATTTTCAACTTTAACCTTATTTTCCTCTTCCTTTAAAACCATTTACCAACCCTGGGCAACTAAGTGGGCACATTTGAAACAAAAAATACCACGAATCTTTAACAGAGGCAGAAGTTGATGGAATTCCAGGGGAACAGGATAGGCCAGGAAGGCTTGTTTGCATCCCATACCAGGAAGCTGGTGATGAGCACCTGTAATTTGCACCAAAATCATGGAAGCATCTCAGAGTTGACTATCCTGGCACTATCTCCAGGTCTCCAGCCAGAGACTGGAATTTGGAGAGGTGGTTGTTACCTTTAACAGGTAAAGTGGTGCTCCTTTTAGGCCAGAGACCATCAGAACACAGGACAGAACAAGGAACTGCAATGAAGTGTAAAGGAAAAGGTTAATTTGAGAGATGCCTGGCACAGTGAACGGCAGCATAAGCACATCTAACCTCTAATTATTTCGCAATATTTTGTAAATGTCAAAGTATGGTCTTTAAAGATGCTCAGCATTTGTCAGAAACATGATGCCATTACATTTTAATCAGCTGCAGAATATTCCACTGAGCCAATGAGTTTCATGGCTGACAGGAATTCAGAGAGAAAAGCTCCCTCCAAATGCAGTTATTTCATTCTGTCAAAGACAACCCCACTCAGAGGCAAATCTGAGACATTAAGAGTTCATGCGATTTGCTCCGAAGAAATAAGCTGCAAATGATTCACACTCCAGAAGGAAATTACTTTTCCCACTTTAAGAGGTGAACAGAAGAATCCTTCGCTAATACAAAGAGTACAGAGCAGCATCCTTGATGAGACTTCATGGTTTGCCCTACCCCTTTGGGCAAAACAAATGAAAACTTTAAAAAATGAGAATAAAGACCAAGACCAAACCCCTAAACAAACCTTGACACATTTGAAAAGTTTTAAGAAAGAGCAAATTCTGATTCATTAACGTGGAAGACTAAATCCTTATTTGAGATGTCAGTTAACAAAGAGACTGGAAATATCCCTTTTCCGCTCTTCTTGTGGAAAATGTACTTTTCACAGCAAGAACTTGAGCTGCACAGACTGTGACACTGCTGCACTTACAGCAGAAGTGAGATACACACAAAAAGGGTGATGCTGGAAGAAAAAAACCCTTCAGGAACAAATCCTGGCACGTCTCCTCCCTGCGAAAGCTGCAGCTCAGCCCTATTTTCCCACTTATCTGAATGATCCTCTACCACGCTCAAGGTCAGAAAGCTGCATTTCTTTCAAGATTTCTTCATTACACTGAGGGTTCTGTGGCCAACTCGAACTGTGGGAGACTTTTCTCAATGCCAATCTGTGCTCTATTTTTTTACAACTAAAGATTCTTCTCTTTTTAATGAATCAAAAGAAACCCACAGCATAATTCTGGAGATGAAGACAACTAATACCAGAATGAAACAAAACCTTGGTTCAGATTCTATTTACTTTATATTTATGATATACAAAGTAATCTGGTAAAAAACATCTCTTATCCACCTTCCCTTCCACATTGTAATAGTAGGAGAGTGTCTGCCTTCATTGTCAAATTCTATCCTGTAAAAACCTCTTGATATAAAAAACCAAAACACCTATAATGAGAATTGATGCTTTTAGAATTCAGACAAATATCCAGAAAAGACAAGACCAAACACATTGTTTCTTATTTTCCAGATATAAGACATTTTTGCAACTGGATTTGTTCTTTCAGAGTCTAATTGAAAAAAAGGGAATATATTGCTGCACAACATATGTTCTTACAGATTTACCTTAATAATATATTAAAAGGCATTTAGCAAAGGTATACACCAATATAAGGTATTTACAAAGAAATTATTTCGGATAGAGTTTGCCAATTCTTTCAGGGCGTCTTGAAGGAGAGGCTTAAATTCCCTGTTTGTTTGTTTCAATGCAACAAAATTAAGATTAAAGAGAAATAACAAATTATGCTGGGAGTATTCCTGAGAACATGTTGTTTTGACAGAAAGCTCTGAACTATAAATCAAGTTATTATAACATTTATATAATCTACTCTTACATGCTAAACAAAACAGTTCACAGCGCTAAAACAAACAGCATCTCTGTGGCCTGAAAGGAGCAGGAGGAAAGGGGAAAAAAACACAAAGAAGTGGTAATTAAAACCAAAAATAATAGGCCATGTAAAAACTCAGTGCCAAATTACCCAGTACCACCAATGTCAAAGGAAACACAGGCCATAATTAACAAATCAACAACCTAAAGCTTCCAGATCCACCCATTTCCCTCAGTATGGCCTTAATTTCTGCAACTCCCTCTGGATCTGCAGGCGAATGGCAGCTCTGAACACACAGGGTGTTCAAGGGCAGGAGGGGAGAGCTGGAATATTCACATGCATGTGGATAAGGAAGGAGAAGTTTTCACCACCTGAAGGGATCTGGCCATACAAAAACCGCCCAGTCGGTCACAAAGGACACATTTTATGAGCAACTCTATTTTACTACAGTAGGGGACTGTCCTTGCCAGAACAGAAGGGCAGCAGTTTACACCCTGCCTACTGCCTGATGGGAAAAAGACTTCTCCTAGCAGAGAGAAGTAGTAAAACAGCCTATTTTTATTCCCATTTCCAACCAAACTGGAGCAACAGTAATACAGAGGAAAGAAAGTCTTAATAAAAAGAAGGAAAAAACATTTCCTTCAAGAATTTTATGGTACGAACTTTAAAAAAGTTATAGATTAACTCCTGCATCATATGATAACTCTTGGGCTGAAGCATCACGTGTGCCACAGACGGAAACAAAATTCACAGCACTTCCTCTGTCCAGGAATCCTCCACCCCAGGGAAAGGGAACGGCTCCCACTCCCCAAAATGTAGCATTATTCAAAAAATTGAAGTTCACTCAACCCCTTGTTTATGTTCCTATCGCTGAGCAGGAAAATGCTGACTGGATTAGGGCATCAGTGACTGATTCTTTAAAATAAAATTATTCTTCCTGGCAGAAGTGAGAAGGTGAGGTTTAGTACTCTACCTCTTGTTTTTATGTCTGCAAACACTGTGCTCATACTAAAATCTGAACTGCCCAAAACGATGCTGTAGAAAGACACAGGAGTTGTGAGTGCCAATTTCAAAGCTGCCTTCACATCGCCTTCTCCTGAAGATGCACAAGGTAACACAGCCACACAAGGAACTGGAGGTGCTTAATGGCAAAAATCCTTAAGCCTGTATTTTTGACCTCTCTGTACTCATAAATACAGACCCAAGTATGATCCCATCTTACAAGCAGTTTTTCCATTTTAGACGATTTTTTTTTTGCCTTGTTCCTGAGATTTTTACATCCAAACCCTTCCACCCTGGTTTACTTTACTCTGGCTTGACTGTGATTTCAACATAAAAACCCCAAATTGGAGATAAACCCAGATTAAACAGAAATCAGTGGTTGCCATTGCTTTTCTACACTGGATAACCATTAGTGTGCTGCAACCTGCCCAGCTTTTCCTGCAGTATGACACAGGAATAATGAACATGACCTTGTTGTGTATCCACAGTGTGCTTGTTCCTGGTTCCAGGGAATTGTTACTCCCAGCTCATTCCCACTCCTTTCTCCATCAGTCACTGCTCCCTTGCAGAACAGACCAGACACAGAAACAGCACAACTGTTTTCCCTTCAAATTTAGGCATGAGCAATTTTGGAGACTCGACATCGATTTGAGCACGAGCAATAAGGACTTTGATAATCCTGATAAACCTGAAGGGGGGTTTATCACAGGAATTATCAGGCAGCCACAGCCACATCAAGTGCTGCTGTTCCTGCTCTAACACCTTCCATTTCATCACTGCAGGGCACCGTCCCGAAACTGCACAAATGTATCACACCCAGAGTTCTGAAGAGATAAAAGCAATATTCCAAACGAATTTTTACTGCACCTCCAGATTGACAAAAGATATTTAAATTATATTGAGATGTGCGAACTTGGTAGTTCAGAAGTCCAACACTCCTGACCAATGCAGGACATACAGCTTGTTCCAGTTAAACTAGATCAGTGCACCCCAAACCAGCAAAAAGTTTGTTCAATATCCCATAAAGCCACAACCTATACCAGTCCTGAAATTACTCTGGAAAAAAGAACAAGCAGTGGACATTTTCTGACACAGGCACTGATTATACCTTGTGCCCATTTATTCACTTTATATATGTCTATAAAACAGTGTATATACATATGTATCATATTCTATATACTTTATACTATATAGTCTATGAAACACTGTGTATATTTATAAAAAAAAAAAAGTAAAAGCAAAGAGAGAAAGTGCAAATCTTTCATTTCCAGGGCAGAACAGAAACAGGTAAGAAATTCTTTACTCTGAGGGTGGGCAGGCCCTGGCACAGGCTGCCCAGAGAAGCTGTGGCTGCCCCATCCCTGGAGGTGTCTAAGAAGAGGGTTGGATGGGTCTTGGAGCAACCTGGTTTAGTGGAAGGTGTCCCTGCCCACGGCACAGGGATTGAAACTGGATGATCTTTAAGATTCCTGCCAACCCAAACCATCCTATCGTAGTGTGACATTCTCCTAACACTGTAAGAAAGCCCCAGGCATTCAGTTCTCCAATTTGTAACTAGAACAAAATCCCCTTAATTTTAGGTTCAGAAACGCATACAGAAAAGCCTACCTTCTGCTAAACCTAGAGATATCTGACAAAGCATTAACTTATTGACTGACAGGCACCACCACCATCTGCCCATCCCACCTCTGTGCTAGAGGGCACTGTGCTCATGAGGTGCAACTCATAATTTATTTGCTTCTCTCATGATAAACATGAGGCAGGAATTGCTCTGGACTAAGAACAGACACAGCTCCCTCCACCTGAGTGATGCCCTCACCCTCTCTCAGGGGCTGGATGGAATCTGCAGCACCCACATGCTCCCAGTTTGACAGGCACAGCTACAGACAACCATCAGCCAGACCTTCCAACTCTGCCAGCCCGAGCCCAGACACTGCAATCAAACACCTGAATGGACAAAAAGCTGCTGTTCAGGCCCCTGGCAGTGCAGGTCGTTGTATGGGAATCATTTGTTAGGATCAAATTGAAAAGATTGCTCTACTCTAAAGTATCTTTGTTGCAATTCTCCAGATTATCTTGGCCAACCATCGTGTCACAGGCTAGACAAAACCCCCTTTGAGGTGAACACACTAGGATTTCAGGAATCTGATTCCTGGTATCTCCCCACAGCAGCAAGGACAACGATCATTGCTGAGTTGCAGCCATAAGAGCAGAAGGCCTATGACAAGAGCTTAAATCTCACTGCCCCTTATCTTCCAGGAGCACACCCCCTTCCTTCCCATCCTCCTTCCTAGAAATAAAGATTTAACAGGACCACAGGCCATTACTCACCCTGCCACCACTTGTGATAAAACTCTTCTTTGCCACTATGACCTTTCTACAGTTATTAAAGGAGAAAACTCAGCCAGGATGGGGATCCATGACCAAACAGTGGCAATAGAGTAATTAATTCAGCTCCATCGAGAAGGATCGTTCAACTGAGGAAAGTCTGGTCCTACTTTTAGTTTCACAACACGTCAGAGTGAAGTTAAAGTTTAGCTTTTGGTCTCCAAATGCCACTCCCATTTCCATTTATGATGCCTGTGATTGTTGATGTGACACCCTGTACAGCTCCCCACTGAAGGGCTCAGTTGCTGAGCAGCTGTACCAAGTCATGGCAGGACTGACAGTCACACACTGATTTTCCTCCTGTACTTACTCAAGATGAGGAGACTTAGGCCATGGGAAAAGCTGCTTTTCCTTAGACATTTCCTCAGTAAAGCAAGGGACAATATGGAATTCACAGAATGAGTCCAATTTAAACAGAAAAGACAACCCAAACCTCGGGTGCCCAGTTATAGATCTGAAATCATTGGCAGAGGAAAAACTATTTCAGAAAGCAACAATGGTGCCTGGGAAAAGGATAAAACAACCTCTCAATTGTCAAGGTAACAAACCTTGGTTATCAACTGGGTAAAAAAACCAGATGGACAGATAAATAAATAAAAGGAGTTTGTTTACAGATGATTTTCAATTAAACGACTCAGCAGGACTGAATACATACAGAAATACTTTCCATTACATCTATGCTAAGTTACATTAAATATCAGAAGAGGTAAATCCAACCCTCTCCCTTTATGTCACCCAAGTGCTGGGCAACCACCAGTTAACCTGCACAACCTCAGCAACCCACACTTCAGAACCTGCCAGGAAAAAGGGGCATCATCAATTGTCACCATGAATTCAACAGGAGATACTGCAGGGAGAACACTCCTCTTGGAAGTCAAGGAAATCTTCATGAATGCTACAGGTTTTTTTAATAATTGCTATAATCAAATACATTTATGACATGCTATACTTAGGCTTGCTTTAATGTAACATTTACAAAGACATTTACTTCTGTCTGGCTTTCATTTGGTGTGCCAGCTCATGGAATTCAGCAGCTTGTAGGGGTTTGCCCACTGTAATGTAACATTTATAATGTCTCCAGTTTTTAATAGATTACCATGAACAAGTCCATATCAGGTCATGAATTTAAGAATACTAGTGACGGGGTTTTTTCACACTATTAATGAAAAGTACATACACTTTGCTGGCACATCAAAATTTTTACAAGACATGAATGTGCAACTATTCTATATTAGCAACACTTCAGCAAGCAAAGGATTGAGACAAGCTGAGATACTTCTTAAAATGTGACATTAAAAACCCCATAAAAGCTCATTTCATTACCACAGTCCTTGCAATAAAAGCTGTGCATGAAGATCAGTCACCCGAAGAATTGTGTTTGCTGAAAACACAAACCCAGGCAAGAGATGATGTTCAGTATCCAAGGATGCTCATCCTGAAATACTGCAGCTGTGGCCAGGCTAGCTGGGTAAGGGAAGTCATACTCATGCCTGTATATGTATTTACAGAAAGTAAATATATACACACACAGTGGGGCTTGCGATCAAACGTTTCAAACATGAACCGAGTAAGAAAGCTATTAGGGCCACAAACTTTTCAGCTTAATGCCTTATTTCCATCAATGCAACATTCACTTAAGCGCTGACTCCCACAGTTTGCTCCTCAGCCTTTTCCTAATGCATCTTTAAAAGGATATTTAAGCATTTTGTTTACCTTACTTAAGTTTTAGGCTTTCCCAGGCAACTCAGAATTTAATTCCAAGCCTGTTCACTGGCTCATTACCAGGGGCTACAATTGATAAGATCACACATCTCCATTACTCAGGGAACACCAAATGCTCCCCCAGCCCTTAAAACAATCACTTTCCTTTCTTGTAAAATTATCTCGAGCTCCATCTTCCATTCCAGTCGTCCTTGACTAAGGAACAGATCACCCTAATGGGAATACACCAGTTCTCCCATGGCTGCAACAGTTCCTGTATGTTTTAAAGAATATCAACGCTACTGCATGCTGTGCTGTAACACTGAAGGGAACACTCCCTCCTGCTCTTCCAGCCTGCTTTCCACTTTCAAATATACACAGGCATTTCAGGAATATCCTACTCTTGAGCAACCTCGTCTAGTGGAAGGTGTCCCTGCCCAGGGCAGGGGGGTTGGAACGAGATTATCTTTAGGGTCCCTTCCAACCCAAACCATTCTGTGATTCCATGAACTGCTTTTAAACTGCCTTTCAACATTCGTGGTTTGATGAGAGTAACATTATTTTTCTTTTCTTCTACAAAGACTTTCAAAAAGAAACCCAGGCACACAGGAATTAAAAGATGCTTTTTATGGTTTGCAAATCTCACAGCTTAAGACGTTGAAAAGTTAAACAAAAATTTAGGCAAGTTTATGATTTGGAAGGAAAGGGCTGATGCAACCAATGTAGTAAGTCAACAACAGCCTGTCAAAAGACAGACTGGACTTTTCCAAGTTGCAGTGCCCTCACACACCAAGGAAAAAGCACTTCAGGGCATTCCCAAACTACACCTACAGATGCACAAAAAGTGCAGCAATGGGTGCTCCCCTCCAGCCACCTCGACTGAAACTCAGGGTGAAGATGCAGCAGAACACTCATGCTAACAGAATGGCTTTTTTCCTTTCCTAAAACATAAGGGCAAGCATATTTCTATGCTATACATGCAGTGTCTGCATCAGAAATGGAAATCTTGGGCTACAGATTATTTATCTGCCTACCTTCATAGCACCAGCAACTTCCCTTACTCCGTTTTCCATCATCATGTCCCTCCGAGTGGTTACCTAAAAATCTAAGGGTCTCTTGGACTAAAAATTATCACTCTACCGTTAACAAAACATTACAAACTTATGACATGGAGACAAAGGAGAAACACTACTGAGCTTTTCTCTTAGGTATCCAACTATCTTGCTGATACTCAACAGATCACCAGCACATCCCATGTGAACACACCCCCTGAATCAGCAGGGCTCGCCAGAGAATATAACAACATTTAACTTGGAACTGCTTATCTCTTTATAAAAAGATTGCAACATTAACAGATTGCGATAGACAGGGCAAAATTCTTTCCCAGTAGATTAAATATACTTCATAACACAGCTAGCTTAATTTTTTAGTATTTATTTTAATCATGACAAGATTTTTGACGGAAATGGGCTTGATTATCTTAAGCCAGTATAGACCTTTCCATGTTAGTGAGAAGGGCTGAGTTCAAGGACTGTGATCACCCTGCACTAACAACTCACACTGCACACATTTAACAACATCATGTCCATTAATTGCTCATAAATGACTAAACAGAGCTCTTCACATGGAAGATATTCTATGAATTTCCTCCTCCTTGGGGTGCCTAATTCACAGATCTACAGCAGAGCTGCCCAACTATCCTCAGCTGTCACATTTACATTGCTTTCACCAAGATATGCTGGCAGGAATTCACAGGGAACACAGGGAAAAAGCTAACCAGAAAAAGTATCTAAGCCAAAGTACAACACATTATACCACTGATAGTTTTATCAAAGTTCAGAAATATTAGTGAAAATACTTTGATGAGCCATGACCACTTTCTAGTCTGCTGTTAGAGGCAGGAAGCAACATCCCTGGATGGTACCAGCACAAAGTTTCAGCACTTCACTGGCAAACGAGTAGTGCCTTCTCAGCCATCAGGACACCCCAAGTTGTAACCAAGCTTGAGGATGTTTATTCCACAAGACTGGAGATTTTAAAAGTTTCAAATTACTTAATGGGGGGAAGAAGCAGCCAAAAATACCTTACTATTACTACTAAAGTAAAGTAATACCGATTTACTGCAAAGAAATATGCCAGGATCAAAGCACACACTTTCTGCTTCATTCACCCATCAAAATCCCCCCAAATCTGGAGCGTGCAGACCCGGACTAAATCACTGAATTCAGGAACACTACTTAGACTGGAGTTCAGCATGAAGAGGAGGCAAAAACCTGACAACACAGACTACACAAGCACTTTGTAAGTCAGGCAAAGATCTTATTCTTTGATGCAGTCCTACAGATACAGCCACAGAATTGGCTGCAATTAGGTCATCCCGAGCTATCGCTAAGAAGATTTGACAATTTTAGATTTAAGAATGCTAAAAAAAAGTAGGAGCTCTGTATGAACACAGACTCACTGAAATATTTCAAAGCATTTTCAGAGAACAAACGTTTCCTGAGATCACACCTGATACACAGAAAGCTTAATCTGTCCCATTCAAAAGAGAACAGACCACTTAGAAGTTCTGGATAACAGAACATACACATCAGGATCACGTTTTAAGATGCTATAAAATACTTTCAAAAGTTTTATCAGTTTTTGCTGCAGGTAACCAGAAGACTTAACAGAAAAAAAATAAAGAGCCATCATAAAGATATTCAAGTAAATGTTTCTCTCATTAATATATTACCTTTCTTTGACTGCAGATATCTCACAGCCCTTATCAAAGTAGGCCAGATCCGTCTCATTTCCCTAAGGTTAAGCCGGTGAACAGTACACTGAGTAATCATCGACTAAGGCATGGCCACCATTCAATGACAAATATAGCTCAAGCTATTTCTCATCTGTCCTATTTTTTGGGAGCCTGAGGTGTAGCTTTTTCTAGAAATCATCACCCCTGGCAGCTGAAGATGCTGGTACCTTTGTCCTCTTACACAACTCCTGGTGTCCCCCTTCGCCCCCCAACAGGCATCAGAGAGATTCCATGGCTGCTCTCCGTATCTGGGGCAGAGGGGGATGGATAAGCAATCTTCCTGAAGTTGTGTTCTGAGAACACAGGTGACCAGGGCAAGAGTGGCATCATTCTTCATTCATTTCAGTTGTGGGAGTGGGTGGGGGGGAACCAATACCTCTTATTGTGCCCCAGTGCAGCCTTCCCCAGCCCTGCTGTGGCACCCTCTGGGGCTGGAGCAGGAGGGGCAAAACTGATACCACAATACTAGATAGCAACAACTTGCTTTTGCTTTAAGATTTCTCTTCCCTGCTTTTAAAAGTTACTCTCTGAGAGGCACCTTCATCCTGACCCTCACAATAGTCCAGGGAGACCAATCCAAATTTCATCTAATGCTTTTGTTATCCTATCTATGACACACAGGATCTGGCATTGTTATTACCTCTCCATGGTAAACAAGTTTAACTAAAAGCAAAGCACAAAGCACACTCTGTTTTAGCTTTGTTTCCAGCTACTGTTACTCACTGTTTATTAACTATTATTCCCCAGAGAGCTGAGAGATTCTGCACTTCGTGCGAGGTTACCACGGTGTGGTGTCCCAAGTTCTCCAATTTCTACGATATTTCTACTCTCTGTGCTACTATAAGACGTCCACGTGTGGCAAATACCAGTTTAGCCTGAACAGCTCAGCAAGGTGCAGAAGGCAGGCAAGACACAGACAGTGTTAAACGCTGAATAAAGAGACAATAAAAACTGCAATCAAATTTAGTGTCATTTTTTTCCAAGACAACTAATCATCAGCTGTGCCTACCAAACCCTCAGTTCAGATACATTTACCCTGAACTTCTGAAGGGAGAGCCTGTGTGTGCTCCAAGATTACAGTGACGCAATAACTTCCCTGCCAGCTTCTCTTCCAAAAAAGAAAGTACACTGAAATGAAAGCGAGCACGGGGAAAGTTATGCTTCCGACCAGCAACACTCAACCTTTTAGTTGTTTTCCATCTAAGGAAGGCTTGATACTTTGGCTACCACCAGAATTTCGAGCTTAATCCCTGTGTACTCACACCCACAACTCCAATACACAAACACCGGCTAGATTATAATAGGGTAAATATTAATGTCTCGGGGTGCAAGTTACGATTATCACATGAATGAGTTTCCCATGTCCATCTAACTATTGTTAAACCTCAATTTCAAGTCCAATCCTCTCATTGTAATAAATGCCTGCTCTGTGGCTACTTATTGTCCCCGGTTTTGGGGGTGGATAATGGGGGTGGCAACTTGGGAGACCTCGAATGAGATGATGTTAGCTTTGCCCTGCTACTCCTTCCAAAAGGTGAGCGAAAAGCAGAATGCACCCCCTGCAGCAGCTCCAAAACACGCAGAGATCACAAACAAAGCCGTCAGGTCCTCACATCTGTACAAACCCAGGCGCTCTTTCATTTCGAGTCACTCTCAAAGGCAGAAGCAGGAGGGGGACTGCCAGCCAAGCCCACAGCCCGCCAGCTGTCAGGTGCAGCAGCTCCTGCGGAGGGGCAGCCCCGCACCGCCAGCGCATCACCGCAGTGTCTCACTGCCTGCCTCTGCTCTCACAGGTAAAACCCCCTACACAACCACAGGTGGTAAAGGTTACCCGAAGAGGGAGGAAGAGATACACAGGTATTCATATAGAGAAGAAAGAGAGCGTTCTACAGAAACGAAAGGCGGTGTACCTTTGGCCCAGCACACGGGGAAGGGGCTGCAGCCGCTCCTCTCCATGCAGCCCGCACCTGCCCAGCTCCAGCAGCCACATCCACACCCGGGCCGGCACAGCGCGTCCCCGCAGCCTGCCCGGGCAGCGGCAGGGATCCCCGGGAAGGGAACAGAGGCGGAGCAGCGGCCGCAGCCCGGAGCGGGCTCAGAGCCCCCGCCCGGCCGGGGCATCCGCGCCGGGGATGCTGCCCCGCTGCCTCATCCTCCCCCGCCCCGCAGCATCCTCCTCAGCATCCTCCTCCTGCTGCCGCCGCCGCCGCTGCTCTTCCCCCTGCTCGCCGGGAGCGGTGCCGAGGCGGGGTGAGCCCTGCGGAGGAGGGCGGGCAGGGGCGGGAGGCGATTACCCATTAATATGCTAATCCCCGTCTGCTGCCTCCGCTCCGCCTGCCCTGCCGGCTCCCCCGGACACCCCCGGGTACGTGCTCGTGTTCTCCATCCCCGGCTGCTGACACAGAAAGCCAGGAGGAGTTCCCCAAAGTTCATCAGGAATTGGGGTCGCCCCCTCCATCAGCTCCCGCCTCCCCAAGAGCAGTGATGGCAGAGCCCTGGCAGTGATGCTTTGCCTGGAGGGTGAACATCACAGCCCACTGCTTGCTTACCCAGGACCACTTCCAGCGTTTCTTTATCTCATCAGAAGGCAAAGGTCGCCTCAAACACACCCCCCAGATGGTGCACGGCCTTTGTGTCTTCTTAACTTTGCAGCACCGAGCATCAGAGCTGCCTACAACTATTTTTCTTTTAAAATTGGGAGTATAAACACTGCAAAAGCCTATGTTTGTAAACACACATCCAGGCGGAATGCGTGTATGGAAATAAAATTAAAAAAAAAGAAAAATCCATTTTACACCCAGCAAAATATTTCACAAAAATTATAAATAACCGATTCCGCTAAAATACATATTAATAAAAGAGAAAAAATCACCAGGAACAAGACTCACACTGATCATTAAAGCTCTTTATATATTCCACAGTAATCTGTTCTCACTCCCAGCCCTCAGCAGTAAGGCGTAAGGCTTATCCAACACTAGCACCAAAAGGGAATTAATCTAAAGCCAGCAGCCTTCAACTTAACCTATCTGCCTACTTGTAGCAGCACGCACTCGGCTACAGCATATGTTTAATTACCATTCTTTACTGCCATCTCATTTCTCAATACACTGGCTAGGCAGAATTAGTGGGGTATGGCAAAATTCGTGATGAAAAAGAAAAAAAACAAGCGAACGAAGCAGCAACTGCATTTAAGTATTGTTTTCTTCTCTATTTAAAGGAGAAAAAAATATTCACTGGGAAAAAAAAAGAAAGAGAGAGATTAGGCCACAACCAGGCCCATCAGATGTTCTGCATCACTGCTCAGGCACAAAGCTCTTTCTGGGGCTGGAGAAAGCCAAAGGGAACTGAAGACATGCCTGGGTGCCTTCCTCCCCCACCATAAAGTTTTCAAAGCCCCTCAGTGCTACACAGACAGACAAACATTTTCAGAGGCAAGGTCGATTATATTTAACCTTCAGTAATAAAGCAAAACATGCTACAGTAGTGTTTTAAGATACCAATTACTGTATTTGTGTGGGTACAGAAGAGGCACAGACAGGCTTGGTGCCTTTCCGGTTCTGCAGCTCAGAAGGCAAAGAAGCTGCTTTTACACATCCAGCCCTGGATGGGTTTTCCTTGGTGACCTTGAGCAAGTCAGACTTGTCTCCTCAGAAAAAGGAAAGCTGCAGATAGTTCTTCAGTTTTCCTTAAGTTGGTTTGATCAGTGCTCCAGGGTGTAAAATAAAAAATGTATTTCTTCCATAAAAATAAAGTGTTTTGCAGAAAAGCTGCTGCAAAAATCCAGAAGTAAAAAGGGGAAGGTCTAAATTAAATTTTATTCATGAAAACAAAACCCTTTCAGTATCAACTGGTAAGTGCATTACCAAGGAGAGTTTTAATAAACAGAATGTGTGGACTCACATTTTTCTTTACACTTTTAAAGGATGAGGCTAATATAGATTATCAATCCAAGTGTCATGAGAAACTGCCTGCTCACATAATACCAGTATTATCATCATTCTCCTCAAGGACATGCTTTCTTGTTGTATTAGGCTACAAAATGAAGGTGAAAACAAAGTACTTCATAGCATGAGAGATTTTTTTCATTCAATTTTAGAAGCTATCCAGCATTTTACACTCTTAAGTATTTATTTTTTCACATAAGCCAGGTGCTTCCTTGATGCTAAGATGTAAAAAAAAAATTACTTAATTTCTTAATTAAGAACTGTTACTGTAAGAAGTACCCAGTAGACATATGCTCATTATCTTCCTTCAAATAACATGTTAATTTTTTCTGCACAAAAAAAAAGGCCAAAAGCATAAAATTCATGTTCATTCAGAAACCCCCAAATTCCAAGCTGCAGGAAGGAAGGGAGGAAAGGATGGAGCAGAAGACAAAGCATAAAGTAATAAACAAACTTGAAAAGTTAAATATGTCTCCAGTATACTTAATATCAAGTATTTACAACATTTTATAAATACTGCTCATCAAGTAGGTATCTGAGTAGCATTTATGTAAAATAACCTGTTTTAAGTAGTGCCAATCAGATTATACCATTTCCTGAGGTAAGAAACATCTCTCAGAAACGAGGACTGTGAAACAGGAACATCAGTTTTTGCTGTGCAAGATGCACACACTGACTTACACTGACAGAATGTGCATGGTAGTCACTGTGTGAGCAATAACACCCACCAAAGATGATTCTAAAATAATATTTATTAAGAAAAAAGAATGCATCAGTTTCTACTGCGAACATGTAGAAGCACTGGCTCTTTTCCTAAAACACACACCGTAATCAGAAAAAAGCTCAGACTACACCAGTAACAAGAGACAGGCCAAGGTCTTCAGCTAAGAAATGGCATTTTGCCTCAAGGAAACTCAAGTTAAGACTTTTCTGCTGTGACTATGATTGTGGTTGCACAATTTCAGCCTGGTTTTAAAGACTACTGGATATCAGCATCAGCTTTTGGAAAGTGTGTGTGTGGGGGAAGACAGAAGCTTTTTTTAGGATTGTATCAAGGCATTTAGTTTTTGTTTTAATTCTGCCTGCAGTGCTGATCCTGTCTCATAGTGAAGTCACCAGCAAAAATCACAAAGCTTTGGGGAACAAAGGGTTAAACAACAGTTTTGTTCAACTGGGTTGCTCATAAAAGGTTGTCTAACATTTTCCACGCAAGCTTATCCAAACAAAAATAAAAGATGTAAACCCCCTGGCAGACAAACTGGCAAAGCCTGGCTTTCTCCAGGGCTGTATGCAGAGCCTGAGCTCCCAGGGGTGTCCCAGAGATGCCACCAGCACAGAGCCAGCCACGGCCTCTCCCTCACTGAACAGCAGCATTAGGATCTCTCTGCTGTTCAGCTGATTATTGGCACATCAGTTAATATCTCCATTCATCAAGTTTTGATCAAACTGGCACGGCTGAGAAGGGGACCAGGACAGAGCCAGACACAGAACACTTGTCCCAGTTCCACTGCCCTGAGAAATCAACCTGAACTGGGTATTTGGAAACTGTGAAGAAAGCAGCCAGGGCTGAACCAGGGCACTGCTGGACAGCACAGCAGAGATTGGTTTTCAGCTCCTCTTCTGCAACACCTGAGCCACCATCAGATGAACATACCAGCAACAGAGATCTCCAGCAGAGAGAGGAGCACAGCCCTTGTGGTCACTGCCCCAAACCCCAAGAGCTGCAGCCCAGAGCACAGCAATCACAGCACCACGAGGGCTGCCAGAGTTGGGGTTCTTCTGCTGGGAGAAGAGAAGGCTCCAGGGAGACTTCAGACCCTCCAGTACCTAAAGGGGCTGCAAGAGAGCTGGAGAGGGCCGTTCCACAAGGGTATGCAGTGATAGGACAAGGGCGAAGGGCCCTGGAATGAAATAGAGTAGGTTTAGATTAGATATTGGGAAGAAATTCTTCCCTGTGAGGGTGGGCAGGCCCTGGCACAGGTTGCCCAGAGGAGCTGGGGCTGCCCCATCCCTGGAAGTGTCCAAGGCCAGGTTGGATGGGGCTTGGAGCAACCTGGGATAGTGGGAGGTGCCCCTGCCCATGGCAGGGGGTGGAACTTGATCTTGAAGGTCCCTTCCAACACAAATGAGCCTAAGATTATTATAATTTTAGATTTGGTAATTCATCTCAGCCACTTCACAGCTACAGTTTATCCCTCCAGCAGTTACTAGAAGCTGAAGAACAAATGCATTGTTTCGAAGGAGATCTGCATAGTCATGCAGGAGATGGAAAAAGAGTTCATTGCATTCACCTTGCTAATAAAGAAAGTTTCCAAACCAAGTATGCCCTCAGGACAAGTGGAGGATTTCTTTTTTTCGTAAAGCCGCAAATTCTTTTTACTGAGACAATTGCAGAAGAGCCTGTAAAGGTGAGAGTGCCTGATGAGTGTTCTAAAAATTAAAATATGTTCATTGATCATGTGACAATCTTCTGTATCCTAATTAATTTGCTTTTCCGTGTTAGTACCCAGAATTTTGCAAACATGCCCTCCAACCACTGAAACTGAACTGTAATCTTCGTTCATCTTCATTCTCTTGAGTTTGTTTCTTATGTTTTTTTCCTTAATTACTGTAATTACTTTGTGTGTGCCTGCATAATATTTAAGGGTGCAAAGGATGACCTGCCCTGAATTTCCCTTTAGCAAGAGTCAAACAAGCACCATCTTTGTTCACAGGAACTATTGAAAAGTGGTGTGTCGCCACCACATCAAATCTCAAATTATGGTTCCTCACTCTAAACTCAGATCTGCTAAGGATGTCTAGGAAATCTACCCTGGATTACTTGGGCTCTAAATCTCTCATCCCTGCCCACTACCAAGCTCTTCTCTAGCACAGCTTTCTCCCCAGTACCCTTTGCCAAAGGGCACAAGGGTGATGGGCTTCATGTCCTCCAAGGCTCTCTGAAGGCCAAGCAACTCAGTCATCATTCTGCTGTCCCCGGAGATGGTCTGTCTTAAATATTTAACTATGAGCATTCCGACAGACAAAACTGAAGGAAAAATTACACCCTGAGTGTCAAAAATCCAAGCCCAGTCCCTCAAGAGAAACAATGCAGCACAACTGGGAAGCAGCATCACCTCCATGAGTTCCTTTGACTCTTGCAACATGGACGAACTCCAATTCCACTCACTAGACTAGGTTAAGCCATTTTTCTCTTGAGGTTTTAAAAAGGTGGAGAAGACTTACATAAGCTCATTCTAGAATACAAACTGCTCAGGAGCTCTGCGTAAGACATTGTTCTGTCAGAAATTCAGGCCAATACTGAATTTATTGCTACCTTTCTCCAACTGGTGAGCTTTATGGCAGGATATATCTTGGGTACTCCCAAAAAGTAGAGTTTTAAATAACACTTCATCACCTTCTGGACCACAGTCATCTGTTTAGCCTTAGTAACCCTCTGAGCTACAGTTTAAAATAGTAGTTGTCAGAATTTGGTGGTTTTGTTTTCAAATCTCAACCTATTGGTAGGGAGGAACAAAACAGAGCAGGAGGAACGTGGTGGTAACGAAGGTTGCCGTACCTCCCCTTCCCCACGGATCCTCTGAAGTGCAGCACAGCAGACAGCACTGCAGCCTCCCAGCCCATGCTGTTAAGACAAGAGATGCCAGAAGGACCACCAAGTTAACTTGATTTTTATTATTTCATAAATAAAGACTAGCCATTTTTTAAACCCATATGGGTTGTATTAGTTTTCAGGCATCAAAGTTGTAGCAGATTTCCTTGTGGGTGGACTAACCCGCTCATACTCTCCCACTTCCTTCCATTTATTTCTTGAAGGCTTTACTGTAGAGAAGGGTAAAGTCAACACCATGAAATCTTAGAATGGTTTAAAATTACTCCTGCCTTAGGGCACTGATTCCAGTCTTCTGTCTCTTCGTGTTCTAGGCTATTTACAAAAAATCCAACCAACAAAACCACCACTATCCTCAAGACATCTTTGAGAAGCTCCTTCACAATTCCAGTGCTTAAAGCTAAAATCTGCTTCATGAAGACATGGAAAGAAGAGGTGAGGTGAAAAGAGCACGACAAGCAAACCCTACACATGCTATTCCTTCTCTTACTGCAATGTAAAGTCTGATACTTTTGCTCTGTGACAGGTTCACTGTGCATACCAGCTTGCACCACTTCTCTTTAGCCTTCTCTGATGTGGAGGAGCAGGGGTGACTGGAGGAGGAATGAGACAAAGCAAACCAAATGGTCACCAGAACCTTTCATGACCTTATAAAACTCCTTTTATTTATGGGGAAAACCTTCCATTTATGAGGAAAACACAGTAGAAGGTATCTGAAGGGGGAGGACCCCAATTCTTTGATGTTGTTTAAAGGAAATGCATTCTGAAAGGATTACTTTTGTTCAGTGGAAGGGAGCCATGAGTGGGTCAGTTGACCTTAGAGATGTTTCTTAAAATCCATCTTTATTAATTCAAGGGTAACCTAGAAATAATTAGCCACATCTGCTAAGAGGGATATAGGAAAATGAAGCTGCTTATGGGTCAGCAAGTCTCTTTGGTGTCTCTTCATATCTGGACTGCTTTCTCACTCATCTAATACCAATTACACAAAAGCAAGTAAGAAAACTGCAGCCACAGAGGGTACAATTAACTTATCAGAAATGGAGTACTCTGGACACGTCTCCCTTGTCCTGCATTAGAACAACAGCTTACCAAAAAATTTCTAATTGCAAACATCTTTTTAGCACAAAGTTGTACTTGACTGACATGAGAGTTGTACTTGATTCCTGGTGTTACACAAACCACAAATGTAACATTAGAAATTCCTCAGACTTCCAAGCCATTCAGTGCAACTACAGACTGAATAAAAAATAATCCATGAGCTCAGAGTAATGCAACATTATTCCATTGATATATATATATAAACAGTGGTGGAACAGTTCACACTGTACTTCTTAGTGAAGGATGAGCATAGCATAAATCCCCTGTGTATAAACAGACTCCTACAGGCTCAAGCAAATTGCCATTCAAGTTTAAAGTTCCACTGTTGCAGATCAATAAACCAGTGCTGGTAACATCCAAGTGTAAGAAACCAGAAAATTAAAAATTAATTATTAATTTTTACAGAACATCTTTTTAAAGTTTTATAGTACCAACATTAAGGCTGCTCTAATAACTAAGCAAAGTCAGTGTCTGGGCTATCAAACAAAGACTAACATGTTTAAAAAAAATAAGAAAATATTGTTAAATAGACAAATCCCCCTTTTCCTCTCCAGGTAGCATAATTTGTATCAAAAGATTCCAAAGAACAGTTTGATGGGAGAACCACCAGTAGAGCCCAGGTACAGCTGAGCCTCCAAACCACAGAAAATCCAATTCTTATTCACTTTAATCAATCCCTCTCCCTGTTTTGTACCAAGAAGGGACATTCCTTTTACAAGAGCTTTAACCTGTATCACTTCTTCATGAGAACAGTAATAAACTTTCAAGGAGCAGCTCCTCAGGCAGTCATTTTATGCTGTTACAGGGAATCAAAGGTCATCTCCAGCTAACACAGCGCCTTTTATTCAATGCAAAATCCAGCACCTTAAATAGCCTCATTTGCTCCTCCAATTACACACAACAGCCCAGTTCTGCTGAACAAGTTCCGTTTACCTATGAAAATGCCTGCAGAGAGGTATCAAAGAGCTCAGAGAACACAAGAACACGTTGCTTAGCTTTAAGAAAGGCTCCCAGGAGCTCACCACCAAATACATCCCAAGTTTGTGTAGATAACCAGCTGTGAAACAAGATGGGACAGCACTCGGTGTGTCACAGGCACCTTTTACGATGCATACATCGATGAGCAGGCCAATACAACCTCCTCTCTGCAGCTCCAAACTCAGCTGGGCTCCAGGTGTACTAAACTTCACCCAGTGACTTGAGGACAAACTTCAGTGAGAAAGGCAGTGCTTTGCTGAAGCTGCAAACACATGCAAGGATGCTGTTATGAAAATTAAACCAGGCAAGACCAAGATGTACAAGACCGAGTGATACCGCTGGGAAGGAGCTGTTTGGGCACTGCCCTCCTTCAGATCTGCAGAAGGGATGTTAAATAAGTATCCTGTGCCTTCAAACGGTAAACAAAACATCAAAACCCCTTTCGGATGGCAGCCTGAATGACCTACATTACCAAACATCACAGGAACAACACTGTCAGCATGTAACAGCATCTGACAGGGCCAAGAGCTCATCTCTTGTGCAGTGCTGAGCTGTAGAGCACAGCTCCCAAAAAAACTCTGCTACTGCTCTCCACAATCCCAATTTGATGCATTTCAACCAAGACTCAGTACTAAAGCTTTTAAGTGAACATGAGACTGGGACAAAAATCAGTGACTGCATAAACAGAGGAAGAATATAAACCTTGTCCTGCCACAAGTGCAGGCAGCTTAAACTGGGAGTAGAGAAGTTCAAGTACTCCAAAATAAATGCACAGGAAGAGTTTTTAAAGAAGGATATGCAACATTACCATCTTAATAGGTTAAATATCTTCAAGGAATGACTCAAGTCAGTTCTGCCTTGGGGTAGAAGGGCAGACTTCCTTTACCCCCTCAAGTTCAGGCCATTATGCAAAGCCTAATCACTGTCCTTAAAATTCCGACTTAAAACTCTACTTTAGGAAGTTCTAGATAAAAAAATTTCCATAATTCAGCTACTGATGTTTCCAGAACCTCAGCCATGGTCACCACCTCTAACATTTCACTGTATCATTTGGCTCCCTCACCCTTCTCTGTCCTAAGAGTTTCAGTACCACCTTTTACTCCTCCTCTTGGAGCATTCATGGAGAGCCAAGGAACAGCCAGCAGGAATTCCAATGCTCATTTATAATTTGTTACTGGTACTAAAAGCCTGAGCAGCATTCTAAGCTTTCACAGAAAGAGTTATCACAGATAACTCTCAAAGATTTCCATAAAAAAAAATAAAACTTATAAAACCTCCCAAATTCAAACCACGTGACACCATCCCAGTAAGTAATCTGAACAGACAATGACTAGAAATTCTGGTTTTAAAGATCTTCTCAAAGGAATAATTAGTGAACAGAGATATAATCTGGAAAACATCTTTGTGCCATAGTTAAACAATTTAAAAATTTCTCAAGAAGTTTCACATCCATCTCAAGTGTGATTCCAGCCCACTAATGGAAGCACAGGCATTTAAACACCCCACTTCTGTTATCCTGACCCCTTGCCAGAATGAAGTCCTGAGAAAAAATGTGCTTGCTACAAGAACAGACTTTGTTCTTGCTGTGAAGTTTGACCCTTCCATATGAAAACCTGAAGCACATCAGCTTTATACCTGACAAAATAACTCCTGCAGTTTTGCATATTCAAGTTACTGATCCCCAGGCAGGCCTGCAAGAGACACCACAGCTCTCACAAGATGATGGGACACTTTATTAAATACATTTTTAACCTTCTGAAAACGGAAAAGGCAAGGGAAGAGGAAGCCATAGGTACAATATGCACAATTTCTGTTACTATTTCCTTTTTTCCAGCCTTTTGCTGAGCAAACAAACGCAGCACAAGTAAGTTATGAGCTCACGCCACAAGCAGAGCAGCAGAGCTATACATTAAGAGCTGTCAAGGATGTGAAAATAAACTAAAGGCAAGATCATATAATCCTTTATTTATGGTCATTTTAGGCGTAACTTATAACAAAATAGTTGATTAAAGTTCAGCTGTGTAGTGTTTTTCCTTTTGGTCCACTGTGGCCCATGATGTTACTCTTCAAACAAGCTCATGTGTATTTTGGGAGAGGATCCCAAGCCACTCCCAGCCCAGGTCTTGCAGAACAAAACACACACTAACGTTTTGTATAAACCAACTACACAAGACCCAGCTTGATTTGCAGATTCTTGCTTGCACTAACACTTGTCCCCACCCTTCCTTTACCCCACAGCTGACGTTGGGAAAATGCTGGGCACCAACACCCTCTGACACTCCAGCAGGGGGTCACAGAAATCCACGGAACCCACACTTTCTGGGGAACAGTCCCATAAAACCAGAGTGAAACTGCATCATGGGCATCAGCAGAACACACATTTAGGTACCATAATTATTGGTTTCTTCAGTTGACCAAATTTCATCTTTTCCTTAAATAATTCTGCACCAGAACGAGACCCTTTCAGTGACTGCCTCTGAAGAAGCAACATAATCTCCTTCACAAGGACCTGATGCCCTACTTGTAACTCACTGCTCTCCATTTGAGAGCCTGGCTCTGCTCTTGGATTTATTTTTTTATTCTGCTAAAGAAGACAGATGAATTCTCCAGTTACTCTTAGCAGATACCCATCCTTAACTTGTCTATACAAAAACTTTTATAAACTAAAAAAACCCCTACTGACAAAAAAATAAAAATCAATCCTGGAAGTTCCTAACCCTTTACCAAATCCAATTTACAAATCACTCTACAATTTGCAACCCTACAATGTCCCGCTGTTGTAACCTGGGTGGAATCCAGATAAAATTCTAATTTAGATCTCCAAGTACATCATTTGAATAACCCTTATCAGCATCCCCTCAGCTGCCTCTGCACAACCAGCAGTGGCCAGTGTGCCAGCAAGAACAGACATGGGTGTAGAGGGTGAGATGAACTTCCTTCACGGGAAAGAATCTGAACACCAACTCTTAGTATGTTTAAAATAAAGCACTGGGTGATGCCCCTTCCCTGCAGCCCTCACTGTGTGACACAAATCTCCCATCTCTCAAATGGAAGACTAAGAAACCCCTTCCTGGAGGCTGAGGAGTGTCACCAGGAAGCTCAAGTTACTTGTCCATCACCCTCAGCAAGAAAATATATATAATGTTATTATTTCTAACCCAAAACTTACCAAACTAGGAATAAAATCAAGTGCACTGTCTAAAAGAATAAAGAATATGTGCCACTGACTTAATTCAAAGCGGGACAACAACACTGGAAATAAGGACATTTCAGGTCATTCTCAGTGGAGCAGCCACACCCTTTTCTGCCCCTTGCAAAAAGTTGAACCCTTTTCCCTAGGAAAAGTATCCTTATCCCTCCAAACAGCACAATTCATAAAGACATCATTTGTAATATTAATTTCTAATGAAGCAGATACAAATTTCCAATTTGTCCTACAATAGAAATTAGAACAATTAAGAAAAAAAATCTTAGATACTGTGCATTCAAGTGACACGATTTGTACCTGATACACCCTCGACTGCCGGAATTCTCCCACTTGGAGATGACAGGAGTAAACAAGGCCAATCCTCCCAGCCGTGTGGATGTCTCCAAAACCTTGGGAGCCAGACAAGGGATGACAGAGGAGTGTGGTGAACTGTTGATTTTGTTTTGTTTGTTTGTTTTAAACTATCAGAGTATTGATCCAGCTTGTTCACATTCACAGGAACACGGGGCAGGGGACTTTTCATATCATCAGCTCTCCCCCCCTCCCTCCTCATGCAATCATGTCACAGTCCCAGTGAGTGACCAGTATATCAAATTTCACCTTCTGTGAGCATCAGACTAGAGCAGATATTAATTAGGGGTGCCACAACATTCCCAATACTCCTGATTTATGTCCTGATTTTTTTTTTAAGTACTACTCTCAATAATCTACATTGTCATTTCTTTCCTTCTACCCCATCTCCTCCATCCCTGTCCACATTCCCAGAAAACCAATGTTCTGCAGCCAGGGCAAGTTTCTCAACTATGAACCATTGTACGGACTGTCATGGCAAAGGGGGAGGCTCCTGGCCCCTGGAGGAAAGCAAATAGAACTCCTGTCTTCAGCAAGGGAGGCTGTGGATGACTCCAGGCTGGTCATCCCGGCAAGGTGATGGAGAAAATGACCCATTTATGAACAAACAAGAACAATAAGGAGATCAAGGGAAGTCAGCATGGGTATATGAATGGGAAAACATGCCTGAACAACCTAAGGGACTTCTGTGATGGAAGTACCAGCTTGGTGGATGAGGAGTTGTCATTTCTCTTAATTTCAGCCAAATTTTCAACACTGTCTCCCTTGTCAACACCCCAACAGACAAAGTGATGAAGTTACGGACTAAATAAATGGACAGTGAGATGACCTGGAAACTGTCTGGACTGCCAAGCTCAAATTTCTAAAGGAAAAGCACTAAAATGTAGATAACTTACAATTTCTTGAGGTGCTTAATACATCTCATCACCTCAACACTACTACATAGGTCAGCCTCCCTGATAAAAATGTTATTCCTACCAACCCAAGCTGCTGCTATTGTCCCGGGTGGGCCTTAGCTATAAAATATGGATGGGAACAGGGAAGAGGGTGCTGTCAAAGGCACAGCCAAAATAAGCACATTAAGTTTCACTGGAAGGGCTTGCAAATAGATAAGATTCAATGTCAAGATCTTAGCTGTCAAGTCCCCAAGTGATCAACACAAAAAAACCCAGATATCCAACAGCAACAGTTTTAAGAAGGATAAACACCTTGCTTTTCTAAGTACCACAGGTATACAAGAAGAGGAGAATGCATTTTGTGAGATGATTAACTTATTGAAAACTACCCTACAGACTTATAAAAGTGGAAGGTTTAACACACAAATAGCAAGGGGAACTTCCTTAAGTTTTTTCAGCAATAATCTCACCCAGCAGTAATAGAAGTTTTGTGATATGGAATTTACAAGTCTAGAAGTAGCACTTTCCTCACCAGTAGTGAAAAGAATTAAAACTACGGGGCACATCTGTATCAAAAAAAGGAAATTCTTCTCACCTTCTGAACCATGAGGGGCATGCAAGCAGCATAGCACTAATACTTCATAAACTGAGATGTTTCCAGTTTCGTACCCTCTCATTTGTAAGAAAATCTCTTCATGCAAATAAAATCATTACAACCCAAGTCATTACAAATATATGAACATTAAGTTTATCGTTGCATAAAAGACAGAATTCTTAACAGTTGCAAAGATTCCTACAAGGAAAAAATTCCTGATTTTCGAAGGGATTACTGACAATACAGCTTTTAGTGAAAAGGTGCAGGTATCCTTGTGTAATCTCTGACATGAGAGGAACTGTTCAGCCTTAGTGCAGCTTGTATTTAATTCTTATTTAAAACTGAAGTGACAAACCAAAAAGCTACTATTCTGTGCTTTTTTTAACTTGGTTACCTTTCCCCCCCTTTAAGCAGGGATATTAACAACAGCTCATGCTACTGAGTTTATTCTCAGCTGCATGAATAATCGCTGCATAATTTATTACCCTCTGTAATACATGTGAACATTTATTTTAAGAATTCTGCATAACCTCAATTCTGTCAATTCCTGCCACGGCAACTATCTGGCAACTCCTCAGCTGATTTCTCAATTTCCAACTTTTAGCATCACAGAAAGAGGCCAGTGGGGCTTTTGGAATTGGAGTGTCTGTGTTTAAGTTCATCACGCAGGCTGGTGTAGTTGTAGGATAAGGAAGATCTCAGGGGATCAGGTTGACAGATGAGTGGAGAGAGCAGGCTCAAACCTATGGAAGCAGCAAGGCCATACCCAACAACAAACTGAATGGGGACAGGCTGGTAATCCAGAAAGACCTTCAGGTTGAGCTGAAGTTGTGCAACTTGCTTTATTTGTCCTAAATGACACTCAGAACTAAAAAGAGTTACAAAGCCATTTAATATTTCAGGGTGACAATGGTCCTGTGTGAAGGGTGCTTACCTGAAGGGTAGACTAGACACCAAAAAATGCACATGGAAACATCAGCTATCAATTATGCTGCATATCTGGAATTAAGCTACACCCAGAATCCTTATTCCCTGTTAATTTTTGGATACCTTATGCTAAGAAGGCAGCAAGATTTTACTTGACTCAGATGTTGTATGGAGAAGAGACTCATCAAGAACAAACACCTGTAACTAAGAATCCATTCTACCAGAATTTTTTGTTCCATTTTTAAGCAAAACCCAGTATATGCTCATTTCTTATATTTGTCTTTATCTTCCTGTAGTTCTTTGATAAAATTTTTTGCTTCCTTACTATTTTTTTGATTCTGTGATGAAGATTTGAACTACAAAAGGAAACAAAAGGAACAAAAGACCAACTCTAAAGAAAAGTCACCTATATCACACAGGTGGTACAGCTGTTTTGAATTCAGAGTGTGAAAAAATCCAGAAGGGATTGTTTTTAATCCCAACAGTGTCAACAGGGAAAGTTTCACTGCATTTACCAAGGGAAACTGGTATTTCATGCCTCCAGGCATACAGTGAACACACTCCTGCTGCAAGAGAACTTCACCTACAGACAGGAGAGCTGTGCTCCCCATCCACCTTTGAAATGAGATTTTAGCAAGTTGTTCTCCAAGCCCTTCCTGGTTCACATTTCAAAACTCTTCTATGCTCGTCTCCATTACAAGGTGGTAAAAACCTAAGTCACCCAAGAACTTCAAAGGAGTGACAGATATCTCCCCTGAGTAATGATTTAACTAAACTGCATCAATTAATGCATTCACCTGCACACAAACCATCCTTCTTTACAAGAGGATTTTGCTATGAACAAAATGTTTTGGATGCCCTTGGTGTGCCACTGACTGTACCAAATTTACCTGGAATACAACCTCAAACAAGACACTACAATCAAGGCCACTTCAAGTGGCCTCCTCCCTACTGCAAAGTTTTCAAACACTGCAAAATCCCCCCTATCCCTTATTATGATAAGAATTTAAAGTACTAAAAGGAGGTGGCCAAAGTGAGAACATTTCTAGTGACATCTATTGTCCACTGCTGAAAGCAGCACCCAGGGAGAAAAGATAAACTCCTTCCAAACTTGAAATAAGAAAACACCATTATTTATTGCAGTGGCGAGTTCTGATGATTAAAGCTTCCCATCTGAACACAGAACCTTATCTTTATTCAATTATATTACATTTTTTA
The DNA here is from genome assembly GCA_035047865.1 of Dendrocincla tyrannina. Classification (NCBI taxonomy): domain Eukaryota; kingdom Metazoa; phylum Chordata; class Aves; order Passeriformes; family Dendrocolaptidae; genus Dendrocincla; species Dendrocincla tyrannina. The sequence goes on from JAWWMP010000081.1 coordinate 146,840,501, forward strand.
CCCAGACTCTTTTTCCAATTTATCAAATTGCTTTTCCATTTGAATCCCATCATTCAGCATGCTCATAACTCATTTTGTGTTGGTGTTACTAGCAGATAGAGGCACATAAAGACTATCATCACGGCCATTAATGAAAATACTGTAATAACACAGGACAAATCAGATCCCTGAGGGACTCAATCCTTCCATTCTGGCAGTATTTTAAGCATGTTTTTAACACAGGTTTCCTTATTTCCCTTAGCAGTGGGTATTGCCAAACCCTTGGTACAGGCAAGCCATGGTGTGTAGCTTTTTCATCCTCTACAAAGGCCTCTTGCCATGCCATGGGAAAAGCTCACCCTTTCAAAACCCTGGGCAAACTTTGGCCCTCCACCAGGACTTCCAAGACACAGCTAAAAAGTACAATTAGGACACTCCCACACACATACTCAAATTGAAAAGGATAATCTCACTGTGATTCACACCAGAGATGCTCTTCAAGTCCCAAATATAAACTCAGAAGTTGTTTCATCACACACCCTTGTTCTGGAAGGTGCAGTTAAAACCCCCCAACAATCCTTATCTTCCCATCAGTCTGACCTAAACAGCAGGTATTTATTTTTCTAATATTTTCCATCAGTACTTGCCTGCCTGCCAACCACTCTCAGCACTCAAAATCATTTTAAAGATGTCTTCCTTAAAAAAAAAAACCTTCTAAAGTAGTTTCCTTCTGAAAGAAAACACATTTAGAGTTCTCTTCATTGCTTGTTGAAAAAATGTTTTTGTTTTGGGGTTTTTTTCCCAGAAGAGCTGTTCTAAAGGTCTTGTGGAAAGACTAAAACATAACTATCAAGCTTTTAATTGAAACTGCCATTTCATCCCAGCAAAAAGTGAAAGAATACATAAAGACACACAAGCAAAATCACCAAGACAGAGGGCAAGGACAGAAGGCAGCAAGTCTGACAGGGAAATTCAGTCAGGATTCCAGAATTCACATTACGAACAGTGAAGAGATGGACAAATCCCACCTAGGGGACAGGAGGCATCCTCAGTCTGAGCTCTGCATCACAACCTGAGCCCACGGCACAAATGAACTTGGAAATTCCATACTTGGTTCAAGACCAAATGTAACACACAATAAACAAAAAATGCTGTTTTTAAATAATCAGGTCAGTGGGGTTGGGGTTTTTTGTGGGGTCAGTGCTTTCAGTGCAGTTTATTGTATTTTTTTGTTTTTAATTTTTAAACACCACTGACAGGAGAGACCCCAACGCATGTGGCACCTTCCCTGCCACCACCTGGGGGGATTCCTTCCACTCATAACCCCCCCATCCTCATTCCCTTGCACATTGTCCCTCTGAATCACCACTAATACTATTTGTGGCTGCTCCTAATCTGGTCCCCTGACAGCTGCATCACACGTTTCAAGTATTAACTATCTCACACATATTTAACAACTGTCTATAAATACACCTCAGTTACCTCCTCCCCTTGTCAAAACACACTATTTCAATGAAAAAAAAAATTTGTACCTCAACAGGTTTTGTTTTAACCTCAGATCCCCACATGACTAAGTACCATGACAGTGCCAGTAAGAACCAATATTCTGATTATATAAAAGCATGACTGTATCACAAGCAAGCCCTTAAAAGCTGCCTGCTGTCACATCAAGGCATAAATGAAAGAAGAGAACTTACCTGCTGGCAAGGGAAGTCTTGAAATATCTGTAACAATAAAGAAACACATTTAGAAGTAGAAGAAAAAATAGCTCTCCAATTGCATTGGCCTAATAATTTTTCTGCAAGGCTGTACTTGTTTAATAAAGCACATTATCTGAAGCAATTTGCTGGCTGCCAGGGATGCCACGTGCAAATCAAAAGCATTTTCCTTGTCTCACCCTGCTCATTAACAAGATTACTCTTTGCTCACCTAACTGAAGGACAGAGATTACACTGCCAGGCAATGAGTGTAATTACTGCAGCCAAATACAGGTCACTGTGCACAAATTAAGTGTTACACATGGAATTCACCATCATCACCTACAGATTTACTGAGCTCAAAGGGTCAGGGATAGTCTTTTCACAGGACATGCCAAGGCTGCAAACAATGACCACTGCCTCAGAGTCTACTGCCTCACACATCTACTTGTCATCTCCTTACACATGATCATAATGGGATTCAAGGTGGCCACCAGAGCTCAGAACAGAAACCAGAACCCACAAAGAACTAGAAAGCAAGAATTCCTCAAGTCTGTAAGGACAAGGACTGGGGACACCCATCAAGGGGTTAATAAAAACTGGAATAAATACAAGTGGGATGGCATGAGAAAGGGGAAACCAGCAAAACAAATGAGAAAAAAACCCTGAAGTGAACCTAAGAAAAAAGTCTGCACAGTTATTTATTTAAAGGGAACAGCAATGTTGAGTAATAAGTTGTCATATTGGGTACAAAATCCACATTTAACTGAACTTTAACCATAGGTGGAGCAACTGAAACAGATGCAGAGATTACCAGGGCAGATGGTCCCTGCTTTGGTACCTATTAGAAGAAATAATGAGGCTTAATAAATTTATTAGCCCTGCTCTCACCAACAGATTGTCAGCATCGTGCTTGCCTTCATTGACAGTCCATGTCTGTGGCCAGAAAACATGATACAACTTGAACACCAGAGAGAATTACACCTGAGATTTAAAGGCAGCCCACTAAAAATTTCCAAAATGAACTGCACTGCTCTGAGAAGATGGTGAAACAGCAACAGAAAGCTGAAATGCACTTAAAGCACAAAATGAAAATGGAATGGGACACCACAAAAAATCCCCAGAGAAAACACTGCCTGCCTCAGTCTGGTAGAACACAAAGTTTAAAGAGATAGTAAGGTACATTTCAAAGATGCTCATCATCATGTCTGCTTAGGAACAAAACCATCTTGTGTGTAAGAAATGCCCTGAGACAGAAGAAACACCGCCAAGGAGACACAGGAATAGCAGGGAGCCAAACACTCCAGTCACCTCCTGCAACAGCTCCTGCACAGAATCCACATCAGCACACATGCAATGGAGCTTTCTTCCATTAGAAAGACATGTTGCAGTGACAATTAATTTGGAAAGTTACCTGAAGATAAATGTTTTATCTTTTTGTCTTTACTATTTTTTATAAAGTCACAAAACACTCCTACTTGTCACTAGGCCACATGGTACCAACAGCTGCAGCCACATGAGTAAAACATCTAAAGCTGTGCACTAAAAAACACCATATCTGATTTTAATTATTCTGCAGTGATGGGAACTAATCTCTAAGTTCCATTAAAATTAACATTAAGAAATTTAAGTTACTAGAAAAACTTATGAACTGCATTAAAATCTTCTTTTAATTCCTGTTGTATTGGGAATGTTTTATCACAGCATTTATTGCTCCTAAAGCAGACTATTTGGTTACATGTGCCTACACAACACATTTCAATAAAATAACAGTACCCAACCACCAGAAAAATATCTTACCACATATACACAGATAGGCACAAACATTCACTTATGTCTCGGGATTTGAACACCTCCAGGGAAAGCTCTGCAGCCAAGACACATGTCCTTTTAACTTCATGCAGTGTTTGTCCCCAGCCCAAAGCTGCTGTTTCTGCAGTGCCCTCTCCCTGGCAGCCCTCAAACACCCCTGTCACTGACCAGCACCCCCAGCACCCACCCCACCAGCACCAGGCTGGACTCAAGTCAAGCACCAGAAAGATTTCTCATTTCCATGTTCCACTGCAAATTAGTCCTGGGAACCAAAGAGATGCTGCACCCCTGGGACAAGTGCACTGAACAGCTTCCTGCAACTACACCTTCTATTACACTGCAGTGTAAGAGACTGTTTCCTAGGATTAATTGATACACATTAGATTTAAAAACAAGTCAGACAGAAGACAGTGAAGCCTGAAGGTCACATCAGTCCACTCAAAAGTGCATAAATGCACTTAGCAAGCTACTTGTATCATATTTTTCAATGATTTCCATTAAGCACAAGATCCTCTATAAGCTGAGGTACCTCAATTCTGGCAAACACCAGAATCTACAGAAATACCAACTCATAACAGCATAAATGAAATAAATGCTGCCACGATTCCAAAGATTAAAGTAACAATTCCATTCCTTTGTGTTCCCAGAGACCACAACAGTAATGAAATGCTCATGACCTCCATGTGTTCCTGCATCAGGAACTTTCTTACCCTTGGGTTTGCCCCATCTCCCCAGCTCATCCTCATCTCTTCTGGCTTGAAACTCCTTAGCTTTATTGTCCAAATGTGGTTTTCCATTTAACATCTAACACTGAAAAAAGATGAGTGGATTCTGGCAATGCTTAAAAAACTTCCTTCACTGAGAGGTAAACTGAGAATACGGATTGAAGTAGCTGCTCATTTCAGATTGCATTTACAAACTTGCCTTCTTTACTGCGTAAAACTTTCCCCTTCTTGAAGCACATTATAGCATTTCAGTCCCTAGGGAAAAGAAATCCAACCAATGCCAAGACTCGAAGAGAAAACAAAAGTTCGGGTCCTAATCTGGTTTGTCACTAAAAGGAAAGACTGGAGAGCATTTGGGGAGCTGTCCTGTTAAAACAGGACAGGGCTGACTGTTCTCCTACAGCTCAGTTCCTGAAGGCTTGGAGTGCTGTCACACAAACCACATTCACAGCAGCTGCACAAGGACCAATCTCACATTTCTATCTGCTCCAAAGCCGTTCTTTCTTCAAAGTGAAATCTAAAATGAATCAAGATGCCATGTGCTTCTGGCTCCTACTGATCCTTTCATGGGATCACTCATGTTCTGCATTTACATCCCTCCGTAGCTCACTGTGCTGCTTGGTAGGGAGCAGGCTGACAGTTCCAATAGGCAGAAACAAAAATGCCTTTCCCACCATCTTCTTTATCATAGTCAGACTTTTCCATACTGTGTAAAGGTTAACCTGTTCTCAGAGAAAACTGGTTTTATCCCACACAGGTAGTGGGAGGATGGAGCAGGCAGCCCCAAGAGCTCCCTTCCAACCAAGGTTTCGGTAACATCACACACAGATGGCTATAACAGAGCACAAACAAGCTGAAATGACCTGGGAGGTGCTACAGAGGAAGAAAGTTCCTCAGCCAAAGAAAACTTGACAAGTAAACCAATTATGTACCTGAATTCACTCAGGAACAAAAAAAGGACAGTATTTTAAAGAAAGAATACTACTGAGATGGTTTTGGGCAGTGCAGTCCTCAAAGAGGCTTTGTGGATCCCAAAACCAATGGTTTTTTCCATGATTTCTGGATGCCCTGAGGACCAGATCTAACAGTGTATTTGCTTTTATGAAACTATGCATTTTACATTGCAGAGTTTCACCAAATGTTTTTCTTAGAAATGGAGCCACAACTTTAAATCTTCCTTCCAAGAGTAACATCTAATCATNNNNAATATTTTGCAAGCTTCCTATTCCTACCTCAAGGTAAAATGAGAGTGTGGCCCCGTGGACAACTCCAGAGGCTCAGACTCTCACCCATCTGCAGCACTGATCTCCTTCCAGAGCTGTGGTAAGCACAGACCACAAGACATTTAATCCTCTGCTAAGTTCTGCTGCAGCAGGAGCTGGCTGACTCTGACCTAATGGCATTCCCTTGAAATCCATTCAGATATTCAGTTCACAGACTGAACTCTCTTTCCAGGGAAAAGTAAAGGCTCGCAGCACACCAGGAACCACAAACCAGAGTCTCCAGGAAGCTGAGCAGCACGTGTCATGGACAGCAATCCTTCCAGCTGATGAGGAGTATCCCAGACAACACAACTCCTATTTATCTGTGGTACCAAAATAATTCAGGAATAAAGATGCATATTCAGCTTTTAGCCTTTGCTTGACTGATGAAGGATGTCGTCTTAGAGGCTGGATCCAGCCCCCTGAAAGTCTCCCTTCCTATGTTCTCTGACAGGATAAAAAGGCAGCTGGATGTTCCTCCAATCTTTAATGAAGTTGGGATCTCACCATCTAGGTCAAAATATTTCTCTTTTTCTTAAAGAGCAAATAAGTAAACAGAAAATACAAATCACCTTTCAAAGAAAAAAGCTTTGTAAAATTACATTTGTTGAGAAAGTCAAGGATTTATCCATGACCATCCAATCTATTGAGCAAAGACCTTGGAGACACAATGAATTCATCCTGACAGCACACCCATTAAGGAAAAGCTATTAAAAAGTTTTACAATACGATTAAAAGATTGCATAAACCACTGTTCATGTTGCTCCATATATGTATTTTTTTTTCCTCCACCATTAAAAGTGCATCTCTTAATTCTAACTTAAATCTAACCTACTTCTAATTTAGCAATCTGCAGGGCTGGATGTTAACAACCTTTTATTCTATCATGTCACATTAAGGCAATTTTAGGGCAATTTTCAGGAGAGACTCAATAAAACCTTTTTGTATATTAGCTATGTAGAATGAGAGGCAGAAGTGGCTCGCTGTAAAGACCCATTTTCCTAGACCTTTGATTACCTTTACAAGTCTTTAAATGCTCAAACTATTTTTGCTTTCAGTAGCTGCCCTGATTTGCAAACACCAGTACCTGACACAGTATTCATATGTCAATCAGGACAGCACTAAAAATACCATTTGCTTACTTCGATGGAGTTTTTGCCCCTATTGACATATTTATTGCATTTGCCTCAGGCACAGCAGCAGCTGAATATCCAGCTTAGCTGCAAATCTTCATCTGTTACCCTGGGGAGAGATGAAACGGGACAATTATAGGGCAGACACCTCCATCCACTAAACCTGACTGCAATTATTTCGTGCTTTGGCCAGATCAGAAGAAATTCAGCGTACAAAGCCCCGCATCTCCTGTTTACAGCCCCTACTTCACAGGAGATCCACGTTGCACAGGAGTCCTTTATTATCTTAGTTTAAATCTTTGCTTCAGCTGTGAGGATCAGCAGTAATGATTTAATGCTTTCATTTCTGGCTGCTGAAAAGGTTAACGAGCAAGCGGCCAAGAATGAACCCCTACGACACCCTCCCCAGGAAACGTGCACAGCCTGTGTTATGCTTGTGAGAAGTTCTGTTTAACCAGTTAGGAAAGGCAAGCTGCTGCCTCTGGAACACAAAAGCCAACACAGAATTAAGGCAAGGAAAAACAAGAGGACCAACTGAAGTACAGCACAAAACACTAAGGGTTTTTTCAAATTATATGGTTGGCTGATAAAACAGGTACTAGGCACAAATACGGTGTGATCACCACATCTAACATACCTCAGATAGCTTTAGATACGCAAAAGTATTGTGATATTACACCAGTACAAGCATCAGGTAACTCATCCTGTACCCTGAGAACACCTTCAGTTCGTATTTGCTTCCATAATTTGTCAGTCTGTTGCCAGTTTACTGCTGCATTCTTCTCACAACTCCAATCTTCTCCTTGTACCTGCCTTTCCCTTCCCATTTGAAAACAAAATCAATATTTAGTCTCCTTAGTTTATAGCATCTACAAAAAACCCCAAAAATCATTCAACAGTTTCAAATCACAGTGTCCCCTCTCCCACTGAAACTCCTCCAGAATCACTCTGCTTATGGTTCTTAAATGCTAGATTTTGAAAATGAAAAAAATCCAGCCTCTGATTCAGACCCTGAGAGTAATCCATATGTTTTCCTCCATCTCAGTTGAACTCTGCATGCACCTGGAAACTTTAAATTCATTTACACCACATCTCTGAGCATGACCACAGTTATCTATCCAGCCACCAGGAGCCAACTTTGAGACCAGCCACACTGAGCAGTGGGATATTAAATGAAAAGGTCCTGGCGGAAGCTACATTTAAGGAGGTTAGGAAGAGCAGGAAAAATTACTCAATCATTACTCAGGGCCAGTGGGATCAATCTCATTACACACTGAGTTACAGAACATGCAGTATCTAAGCAACTCAGATAAAGAATTTATTCTGACTACCTACATTAAGTACTATATACACCTCTTGCTTATGGGGAAAAGAGGTGTGAATAGGGAAGGGCTCAGAGTAGCTCCCCAAGAACAGGTTTTTTATCAGCATCACAAAATGGGTAAGTGAAATCTTCATGTCTGCAGGTGGCATTAAGCTCTTGTGGGTCAGCAAAAGCCATGTCAACAGGGGAAAAAAATCAACGAGGATCTCAAAAGACGAAGCACGCTGCTACAAGTCAGCAGCTACCCCTCGACACAGAGCTGTGATGTAATGCAGCCAGGGAAAAAATCCAAGCAATACCTCCTTAACCAAGTAATACTTGCACTTTCTCCAGTTCCAACTGTGGGAGGAAGGCTGAGTCACTGTTTTCTCTGAACTCATCAGCTCAAAGTGCACTAGCTGGCCAAAGGCAATAAAACACTGTGTCTCATTAGCAAGGGTACTGAAAACATGGTACTTAAGCATATTACTGTGCAAAACAATGAGGCATCAACATGTCGTGTCCAGTTCTGGTCTCTGCACCAGCAGTACAAAGCAGAGCGAGAGTCTAGAGCAGGGCAGCTGAAGTGATCAAGGGATGGAACAGCTGCCAAGTAAAGACAGATGACCAAATCTGGGGCCCCTCAGCTTGGAGGACATGAGGTTCACAGTAAATATCACCACAGCTTACAGGCCGGGGGGGAAGAGTAGGGAAAGAAATGTAAAAGGAAAAGCAAATCAGTGCAGCTCCACTCCTAAGCATTCACAGGAAGCATTTGAGACAACTACTAGAGATGAGCTTCAACCCAGTGGCTCTCCACAGCTGGCACTGAGCTTCCTGAAGTTCCTGCAAGAGAAAAGGGTGGAGGCAGGTACCACCAGCCAGTTCAGAGGGAGCTGTCTTATTCCCAGGGGGCTGACAAGGAAAAGATGACAAGCAATGGTCAGGGAGGTACCAGCTGGTGTCTCAGTGCAGCGGGGATGCTGAGGAAATGCAGGACCAGGTGTGCAAACTCCTGTTGCATGGACAAACACCTACTACTACTGCCACCAAGGCACAGTGCTGGGCTGGAGGATCAGTGCTCACCCAGGAGCATCTCTTGTACCACCTATCGTGTGGCCAGCAGGACAGGGCAGTGACTGTTCCCTTGTGCTCAGCTCTGGTGAGGCCACACCTCAAATTCTGGGTTCCCTTCTAGGGCCCTCACAACAAGAAAGACATTGAGGGGCTGGAGTGTGTCCAGAGAAGGACAATGTGGCTGGGGAAGGCTCCGGAGCACAAGTCTGATGAGGAATATCTGAGGGAGCTGGGGGGCTCAGCCTGGAGAAGAGGAGGCTCAGGGGGACCTTACTGCTCTCCACAAAGAGGGTTGTAGCCAGAGGGCAGCTGGTCTCTTTCCCAAGCAATAAGCAACAGGAAAAGGGGAAATGGCCTCAAGTTGCACCAGGAGAGGTTTAGGTTGGGTATTAGGAAAAACTGTTTCATGGAAAGGGTTATCAAGCCCTGGCACAGCTGCTCAGGGCAGTGGCGGAGTCACCATCCCTGGAGGGATTTGAAAGCCGTGTACATGTGGCATTTGGGGACACAGTTTAGCGGTGGCCTTGGCAGTGGTGGGTTAACAGTTGGAACCAACAATCTTAAAGGTCTCTTCCAACTAAAATGATTCTAGGATTCTCAGCTCCCAAATTCCCCGCCATGGCTCTGTGAAGATGTGGAACAGTCACGAGCTTAGACACTGCCTACAAGAATATACCTGCTCAATCAGAAGTGCTGTTGTAAGAATGTCAGCTACATGACAGAAATGTTCTTATTCTTCAATGGCTTTCTGCAAAAGGAGACATGGCTAACTCTGAACAAGCCCAGGAAACTTGAAAAGCACTTCAGATGTTTCAGGAGGACCACGTGTGAGCTGGCAATGGCTCAGATCTATCAGGAGTATCTCCAGCACTCTGACCTGTGATCACATAATCCTGATGGAAATATTGTGACATTTTATGAACACAGCAATTCAGGCCCTCAGGCAGGCTGGGGGAAAACTGTAGAATTTCACTCCGTGTGTGTCAAGCTCCCCCCATTTGTACTAGAGAGTGTTTGTTCTTCCAAGTGATGGCTTTAGTGGATGTTTTTCTTTCAAAAAACATTGCCTTGACGTTGCCTGCTATGATTGAAACTCCCTTGTCATTTCCCATGATGGACTTGTGACACAGAATGTGCCACCACAAGGCACCCGCGCCTTCAAAAGGTGACAGGATTTTGTAGTTCCTCTACTGAAATACAAATTAGCCCTGTGTGTCAGAAAAGCTGGTTTTGTGCTCCAGGTAGGGCAGGAACTCAACAACGAGCATGCAGATCTTTCAGAATGTAAAATAAATGTGTTTCCAGGTACAGAAGTGAATGCCAAGGACACAAGCAGGAAAGGGAGAGAATGAGGAGAAAAGACTTCAGAGAAAATATTAAAAAACTCAGAGCTACACATCCCAGACCACAGTGCAAGAGAAAACTGCTTTTTTTGGGTGGTTTTTTTTTTAGGGGCCGTGGAGTTTTGTTCTGTTTTTAAAACAGTAACAAGTTAGAAATAATTAGAGTAACAGACTAACAAAAAAAACACGTAAAATTTCTTTTTTGAATACTAGGACAGTATTTTTCAAGTTTTGGGTGGGGTTTTTTTGTTATATTTTAAAGTTAAATTCTTAGAAGGTTGGGCGAGTCATTTCCTTTCATGTTTCCCCACTGTAAAATTATGCTGTTTCCATGGTTCTGGCCCACACATGGATTCCATTGTTACAGCAGTTTTTTCAGGAGCTACAATTAAAGGTATAAGGTTTTCTTATTTGACATTATGGGACATCCAAGATGGGTGAAAGAAGGTTGAAGATACTCAATACAGCATGGAATGAGGGACAAAAAATGTAAGAGCTTTCCAGTAAAGAACACACACAAAATATTTTGTTAGAAGTTTAACAAAAGATTATCACCTTTGCACACACATTGTGCTTACCTAAAAATACCCAACGAGAAACCCACACAAAGAAAAACCAGAAAAAAATAGGTTACAGAGGAACATTGTTTCAAGAACCATCTGGATTGAATAAATTATTATCAGAGCAGACACAAGGCAACAAGAATTAGCAAGGAGATAAAAAAAGGTTTTTCTCATTTCACAAGAATACACAATTCTTTGTAAGCCAAAAAAGGCACAGAGCCTACTTCAGGGTGTAAAACAGGAGTTCAGGGGCGACAGAAATAAAGAAAATAAATCAGGAAAGGGCAAAAGTCATTGTAGAGCAACATATTATGTATTCACCTAAGCCAAGAGTTATTTTTTTCCTGCTATGCCGGATGTCAGCAGCAATTGGGCTCAGTCCCCTGCTCTCCCACAGGCAGATGCACCAGCAGAAATAGAGAACAAACCTTTCCTGAGCTTCTCCTCTGCCTTCTCTGTCCCCTTTTATACAGTTTTACAGATGGAAGAGAGATGGAGAGCAAGTTAAGAGAGCAAAAAAGATGACAAGTGAGGTTGTGAGGAACCAAGGGCTGGAAAAAAGAAAACAGCAAAATTAAAACACACACATACATTGGGACAAAGAAACCCAAAGGGATGGCTGACAAAACAAGATTATAGGGGGGAAAAGGGGGCCATGGGGGAACAGGAGTGCAGACAGAACAACTGCAGAACACGAGACAGGCTTTCTTCTCCTAATTGCTTCTGTCATGTCACCGTCAGAGAGCAACTCTCCAAAGATGAGCAGAGGGAAAGCCCCAACACGTCTGTTCTCTGCAACAACACCCTCAACCCAGCTGGGCTGACACAACACCACACCAGCAGCCCCCACATTCCACCTGCGGCCACTGCCGAGCTCGGCCACTGCTCATCCGGGCAAAGGAACGGGGCAAGGAGTTTGTTCCTGATACGGCACCACGAGCGGGTGTGATTAATGGATTCTCATATCCCCAGACCCTCTGAAACAATTCAGCTTGGCATCATTAAGATTCTATCGGTCCTGAACTGCAATTTAAGATAGTCTTTTTTTGCCTTAATCCACTGCTCTATTTAATCAATTTAATGCACAGTAAAAACTTAATTTGACAAAACTGGACGCATTATTTCTCTCTGCCTCTGGCACGAAGCAGATTAAGACCACCAGAAATGCTTGCAGAAAGATTTAAGATTCATTACATGTTGGGAGGCAGATAAACATTAGATATGCCATAAACGCTGTCTAAAAGCTGTGGGCTTTAGTTAAGGCTGCAATTCCCACCCTCAGCAGATAACCCGAGTCGCTCTCCCTACACGAGCCATGACTGCAATTTTTAAAGTCAGATCTCCTGAAATATTATTTTGTACAATACTGGCAAATTCCACAGACACTTGGGAGAAAGAACAAGGACAGCAAAGACAACTTTTGATTTAAATACATGTTACACCTCCATAATCAGGCTGGATAAATGCACGGGTCCAAACAGAACATTCTAGGTCCAGGTCCTTGACGTTCTAAATGAGGTAAGGAGCATCTTACACTCCTGTTAAAGGTCAATTTAAACTCGTTAGATTATCCACAGAAAGCTAAAGACAGAAAGCTGCCGTGTAGGGATGCCTGGAGGTCTGAAGCTCCAAGATAACAGGTTACAGGAGCCATATCCATGGCTCAGCCCTGCCGGCAGCCCCGGAGGTCCCCAAATGGTCCTGGGGTGAGGCTGGAGCTGGTTCTCCAAGAAGCAGCTCCTCTCACCCTGGGGCCAAGGCTACAGTGCGACAGCACTGCCTGCACTGTGAAAGGAACACTTTTGCCTTCAGGCCCGTCAGACCGATTTTCCTCACAAATAACGAACAAGCCAATTTTAAGGGCAGCGGCGGGGAAAGGAATCCCGGCACAGAGCACGCCCGTGACTTCCTCAGCTGGGAATCACCGAGTCCCTTAGTTACTCTGACTGGCCTTGTAAGGACCTAAGTGGAGCATTAGAAGTTCTTTTACAATGGTTTTAAAGTCCATCGTGATGTTGTACTCAGACAAAACTTTTAAAAAAATATTTTTCCAGTACAAAATGCATGTACTATTTAAAAAGTCTGAAATTTGCTGTTTCCCCTGCCGATGTTAAGCAACAGTGCTGCTTCTCTGGAAAAGTGCAGACAAGTACTTCAGTAACAGCTTCTTCCATTTATTCAAAGGTATCACCTTGTGTATACACTTGTACAATTACGTCTTACTTCCACTTGCTTTGTTGATATATAAAATGCAGTACTAATGGTGAAGACATCCCCTGCTGATGTATAACAACTCCTTATCAGCAAGCCAAGTTAGCTGGAGCATAAAGAAAACCATGATGCAGCCATTTAAGAATAAACAGCAAAGAACCACAAATATCCTAATTATATAAGTGTATTCGGTACAGCCCTGTGTAGGTTGGACTCAGTGAACAAATGTTTTCTGCACAAAGATAAGAATTCAAGACCACAAAGCAGTGTGCAGAAGAAATGTGGGGTTTGCATCAGCAGTGAGTGCTGGGAGGCAGCAAAACGTAAATCTTTTGTACCACAATATAATCCATAAGAAAGTACAGCAGCAGCAATAAAGTCTAAACCAAGGAACACACTGTTAAGCTTTTTAAATTCTTCACTGATATTGTAGCCTACACCATTCCACAGGACTGAAAAAACACCAGTTCACTTCTTTTGTTATTTCAAACAAGGGTAAATTGTTTTCCAATTGTTTTCCAATGGAAAAGCTCTCCAAAGAGCTTTTCCATTTCAGGGAAGACCAGTAAAAAAACCTACTCAGTTTTCTCTGCTCCTGATCCAACTTGGGACAAAGTCAGATGGCCCTGAATCCCAGAGGAACAAAGACCTAACTGGGTCTCAGTGGTGATCCAGAGCTGAACTGACAGTCCTTTCATGCACTTCCAACCTCAGTAACGTGCAGAAGATGAACATTTTTTAATTACTCCGTGATCCAGTTTTCAATTTATCACGTACGAAGTGTCAGGTACCCTGGGCACATGACATTATTTAGCATGCATTGTAACCCTATCTTCTGTCTCCCGTAATGTGTAGAATACATATGCAATGCATATTAAAAAATTTCAATTAAACACTGAGCTCATCAAGGTCTTTTTTCCCCAGTCTTCCCTCTCTAAATTGCTGCTAAAGGCATCCTAAAACTCACCCTGAAAAAAAAAATCATTTGAGTTCAAACTTGAGGCATAAATGAGAAAGAAAATGGCTTCAGGTCCAAATTAGAAACCTTATTCAAATTTCCAGTAATTATTAAAGCGACTCATTTTCAAAATCTAATCAGGTTCAGCGTGGACGAGAACTTCAATCTGCTTGAACACATTAAAGCACTTCTGGCACCAAAATCAAGCAGCTACTTCACGAGGGTGCTGGTATTTGAGGAACTTGTGAACACACCTTTTTGCTGGTATGCAGGAGGAGATCAAATCAGAGAACTGCACTGTGTACTCACTCCAGTGGCAGCCCACGTACAGTTAATATTTATTTCGTCATCCTGCACACTAAGCATTTGTGACAGTACAAAGGAATTCCAGGCAGCATATGCAAACAACATGTCACAGAACTGGAGCTGGAATAATTTCTAATTGAATTTGTCTGCTGCAGCACCACAGCAAAAGAAATGCTCAAGTTCTTAATAACAGGATGCTGAAAGCTCAGGGCAAACCAGAGGGAGCTCAAAGGACCAAAGGATTATTTGCAGCCTAAATGACAGGGGTGTTAACTCTGCTGCCACATGAACACAGTTTAACTGAGCCCATTTATCTCCTTTTTCCCAGTTCCTGAATCACACAGCAGTAACGAAGTCATGAGGCCAGAAGGAAACCAATGGAATGTGTCTGTTTATAGCCAAGAGAAAAACTACGGAAATCCTTTAGAAGAATTAGGGATAAACTGGGCAGCTCTGACCTATGAACTCCTCGTGTCACCAGAGCACATCTGACTGGATCTGTCAGGTGCCTAAAGTATTCCCCAGTAACCCAGTAAGGCTGGACTCAAAGAATGGTTTAGGTTGGAAGGGACTTTTAACGACCGTCTCATTCCATCCCTCCTGCCAGGGGCAGGGACACCTTCCACTGCTCCAGGTTGCTCCAAGTCCCATCCAACCTGGCCTTCAACACTTCCAGGGATGGGGCAGCCACACCTTCTCTGGGCTATCTGTGCCAGGGCCTCACCAACAAAGGAAAGGAACCTTAACAAGTTTATTTCTTACCCTCTCCGAGTTTAAAACCATTGTCCCCTGTTCTGTCACTATAGACCCCAGTAAAAAGTCTCTCCCTGACCTTCTTATAAGCTGCTTTCTAAACTGAAAGGCCACACCAAGGTCTCCCCCGAGCCATCCCTTCTCCAGGCTGAAGACCCTGTTTCTCCCAGCCTGTCTCCATGGCAGAGGGGCTCCAGCCCCCTGAGCATCTTTGTGGCCTTCTCTGGAGCTGCTCTAACAGGTCTGTGTCCTGCCTTGTGCTGGGGACCCCAGATGTGCTGGATGCAGCACTCCATGTGAGCAGAGGGAAGAGGGAGAATCACCTTCCCTCACATTCTGCCCACCCTGCTTTGGATGCAGCCCAGGACCTGGCTGGGTCTCTGGGTTGAAAGCAGACATTGTGTAAATACATCGTCTTTTAGAGCAGATTCACATTTCCTTTTCCAAAGTGCAATCACATGTCTCTCTGATCAACCTACAAGTCAAAAAGAACCACCAAAACCCAACAACAAAACCCCAAAGCAAACAAAAAAAACCTGCAACAAGTTTTCTGTCGCTGGAAATCCCTATCTGGTACCGCTTCCCAAGTCAATAGTCCTAAGGCTTTCCCTTCCTCAGAGTTTTTCTAAAACTGGAACTGTAGGAAAAGGTTAATTCCTCCTGCTGTGCCATTTAGCCATATGAATCCCATCCCCTTACTGGATGTTTTTATAAGCTTTCAGACTTTTCAACTGTAAAGATCACTTTACACAGTGCAAATGACAACTGAAAGCAATGCCAGAAAGCTTCCTAATTCAAAAAGCAAGACTAAGACACAAACGAATGGCACAGCAATGTATTAAATAAACTGCATATCCAAGACCAAAAGACTGCCTTGCAGACTTCCTACACAATTTTACCTTCTTAAAATATTAAAATACCTCAACGCATTGTTATGAAACACCAAACAGATTTAAAATTGAGCTTCCCGAATAGATCAATAAAGCACCATTTACAACAAACCCATATGGTCAACACTCCCTCAGTGTTCAGCACACCCTTGAGTAAGGTGGCACCACCACCATCCCTGTGGCCCCTTTCTCCCAATGCACCTGTACACAGCACACCTCGTGACACTCACCTGAGCCCCCGAGCCCCAAGCCCATCTCCTTCACAGTGCTCTGGATGCTTCAAAGTTCCAAGTGTACCATGTTTGGGGGACATCACAGGATGGGGGACATCCAAGGGGAAATCACAGAATCATCTTGGTTGGAGAAGACCTCTGCAACTGATGACCTCAGAGGTCTTTTCCAACCTAAATGATTCCATGATCCTATGTGTGCAGGCTGCTGTCGACAGCCTGAAATCAGCAGCTCCGTTCAGCTCTGGTTTGAAGCTCCTGCCTCTGTGCAGCATGGTAGGAACCAGCTCGTGGGGCAGAAGAGTGTGGGGGAGAGGACAAGAGATGTCAAGCAGCACAAGTCTAATTAGTTAGGAAACCAAGGTAGCGACAGACAATATTGTCACAAACAACCACGGGAGGGGAAGTGGCGTGTCAGGGGTGACTTGTAGTGGCTTCATCCTGCCTAAGGCAGTTTCTGTGCAGGGAAGGAGGGCACCACCTCATCCAAACTACCTCTTCTAGAGAACATACCCAAAAAGGCTTACCCCAGAGAGGTACAACTACAACATACCAGTTAAAACTCGCTCAGTTCACCTCAGAAAAAGCAACACCAAAAAAGACTTCAGGCTTTTCCCACGAAGACTTTTCTAATAAAGGTATTTTCCCATCTGCCTGTAGACATTAGACAATGTCAATAGGTTTGACAAGTACATAAAACCCTAAAATTTAAAGCCTACAAATTAATAAGACACTGCTCCAAAAGCCATGAAGTGCAGCTTTGAGGCAGTGACTTCAACATGACTTGACCCAAGGTCTCCTTCCAACACACTCAAATCCAACAACTGCTGAGTTCTACCTTTCTGAACTGTCCTACAATCCAGAATGTCCATTTCTGAAAAGTCTGGCTTTTGAAGAAGTTAAGACTAAGAGATTATAAAGTTCCACCTCCTCAAAGTACAAAAATACCAAGCCAGAGTGAGAAATTAAGGACTTTATTTAATATTCTTCCAGGTCTGAAAGCACCACGGGATTTGACTCCCCGTTGTCTCCTCAGCCTCCATCCCAAAACCTAAAACTCAGGCTCTTTTCACCTGCTGAACTCCACAGCTGCCCTCTCCAAAACAGAGCTCCTGGTGGGCTTGTAAATTCGACATTATGACCATGGCTAGAGAGCTGGTGGATCTCCACCCCAGCACCCGCGAAAGACAGGCACTTCATTCAAATGAAAGGCCATCAGCTGTAACATTTATTAAGACCCAACTGAACACGCATCCAACTACTTTTAAGTAGCATAA
This sequence comes from Dendrocincla tyrannina, assembly GCA_035047865.1. NCBI lineage: Eukaryota > Metazoa > Chordata > Aves > Passeriformes > Dendrocolaptidae > Dendrocincla > Dendrocincla tyrannina. Next base: position 146,858,020 of record JAWWMP010000081.1, read on the forward strand.
AATATTAAAACCAACTCATATGGCCTCATGCAGCAGCCATGAAAAATTATTTTTAGGGACAAAATCCTCTCATTCAAGAGAAACATGACAGATGATGAAATTTATTTAATTCCCATGTATTAAGTTGTGAGAATAAGCTAGCAGAAACCTAAATTTGGAACATTCATGGCCTGGATTTACAGTCCTGATTACTGGCTAAGTACTGACATTTGTGACTGAAAACCCCAGAAAAATCAAGGTCTTTCAAGGATTTTGGGAAACTAAACGACATGATGGACCCTGCCAATGGGAAGACAGTGGAATTTCCAAATATTTCACATGCAAATAACATTCACATTAGAAAACTTGCCAGCAGTAGCTTTTTTCTTATTTTGATCTATCCTTATTTTCCCTTCATAATTACAAGCATTTCAAAGAGCAAGTTGCACAACAAAACTAGTTAAGTTTGTGAAACTGGTTAAAGATGTGAACCATGTATGTAAAACACAGTAATTTGGAATTCGGATGCCTTGCTCTCAGAACCTCCATGTGTTAAAGTTGGGAGCTGGAGATCAATTAACCACAACTCAGAAGTGCCTTGAGGCTTAAAAACCAGCAATGCACAAATCAATATTTAATTTGCAGTCAGTGCAGGAGCTAAAAATGTATCAGAAGCAACATACAAATTACATATTATAAACCACAAAAGGAAACTATCAACAGCCTCAGCAATTATATCCTATGAATATTTCAATGTCATTTCTTTAACAAGAAATTGAACAAATTTCTCCTGATTTTAACAAAAATTTGGGAACAACCACCCCATTTAAGCTACAAATGCTTCATGTGTATCATTATTTGCACAATCCAAAAATCCAAAGCCACATTTTTCCTGCATATTTCTCTTTCTATCACAGGCAGTAAAGTAGGCCTGGAGATGTTTCCTTGGGCTGCTCACATCCCTCACTGCTTCCCTCCTGCAATTTCCACATTCTTCAGAAATTTGAGATCCAGGGGGCAAATCGAGACATGTCCTTGCTTCAAAACACATTCTAGGCAATTTTAATGATATGAAAGAACAGTAAAAATAAGAAAATGCAAAGTTATCAGGATTTCCTGAACAGACTGTGTGTGACCCCATGCAGTCATCAGATCAGCTACCCAGAAAACGTGGATACTGCACACACGAAAACCAGGATTAAATGAATTGGGCCAATTTGCAGAAGTTCTGCATTGCTGCCACTTCAGATGGCTGAGAAAAATAATAGTTCTGCCACGCCAAAAGCAACCAGGCTTTTGTCCAGTTTCCATGATTCCTAGAATTAACTCCTAACTTCTGACAGCAAAAATTCTAAACTGGAGCCCAAGACTTGGGTCCTTTCTACAAACTCCTTTTCAAATGTCTCATTTCTCTTGAAAAATTATTTTGAAAAAACAAGAAAAAAGAGGTACATTCTGAGGCAACAAATTTAAGCTCCATCTAACTCACCAAAGTAACACAGAAATTAGTTTTTCCTGACAAAAAGACTTCACTGTTCAGATGTAAATTTAGGGATTAAATGTTTTCTTTAAAAATATAAACCAGGTGAGGAATTAAAATGAAGTGACTATGCAGAGCCACCCAGTTGAATCCAACCCTCCTTACCCACCTCACGACTTCCACACTGTCTCTGCTAAAAATTAGGGGATGCAGAACTTCCACCAGAAAAGCATTAGATGTCAAAAGAATAATTAACTCTGTATTTGTGCATTTCAGCTGCTTTTTAAATCTGTGATGCTCCCCTGATTACAACCCTCACAAATTTTCCTTGTAGGAGGGTAACTTGAGTGGGACTTGGAGTTAGAAGAGCTAAAACAGCATCTTCTGACCCATTTCTCCCACTGCCTGTGTAGTTACTGCAGTGATGGCAGCAGCATCCTGGGCAGGTTTCTTGAGATATATGAATATATATGAACATAGAAGCCACCAGGAAATCAAGCAATAATATAACTCACTGTTTTCCTTATGTTCTTCCTTCTTTATAGGGGGGAGAGCTGCATTTAGGTTTTATTTTCAAAGCTAAGTGTTTATTATCAAAAGCAACACCAAAAACATTAATTCCTTGTAGTAGTATATGTGTGTGTCATTAGTATTAGAATTTGGTGTATGGCACTCAAACTCTGGGTTTAATATAGAGCTCTTAACCTTTCCCTTCAAAAAGCAGAAGAGTGACTGGTGGAAGTTTCACACCACATATGTTTGTACAGACACCCACACCCCCCCAAAGCAAATCTCCCAGGTAGCTTTGGCTTGGCTTCTCTTCAGACCTTATCAAGAGGAAAACTCAAAGCTGAAACCCCGATTTCACCACCATCAGATGTCCTGTTCTTCTCTGACTAGTGACATCTATACAAGATCTGGAGAAAGAGGGCCTCAAAATAAAACCAAAAGCCACTCCCCCAAAGAAAGATGCAGAAGTCACTGTTTAAGAACCACCTTCATTTAGGGTCCCACCTGTTCAGGATTTAGCACAGAGCAAAAGCACAAGGCTCAGGCTGGATACAAATACATCCTGTGCTTAGGAATGTTTGTTAAGAGTCCAACTCAAATTTCTACGTTAAGTGACTTGCAAGACTCAGCATACATTAAAGGCAGAGGGATACAACATGAATTGCTCAGACTCCCAGGAATATTACAACTAGCAAAGACTACAACATGAAAAGACTTAAGGAAGTCAAAATACTTAGGTATTATACTATCAGAAAAGTCGTATAATAATCACTGCTTTTGATATTGCTCTTACACAGATCATTTAGGGTAAAAGAATAGGCTGAAGGAAGAACTCCATGCTTATTGCTGCTCCAGTTCCTTTGGACCTTCACACCCTCTCCAGTTCTGCTTTTACCATTCTATCCTGAAACTTCAGCTGAGTAGACTGATCCTGAAAGAGGGCAATGACAACACAACCACCTGCTTACAATACATACAAAAATAACCTGGAATGCCAAACCTGGAGTCCTGTTGACAACCATGACTTTTTAAGTGCCCTTTTGCTCTGCACAATCTAAATAGTATTTTCCTAAAATAAGAAATGACCTTTTTTCTGATGGGAATCCCAGTTAGCAATTTAAAGACTTCACCTTCCAGAGCACAGCTGGGAGTGGATTTACAACATCCTTTCCATGTGTTGTTAAAGGGGAGCATTTCAGAGGTACCTGGAACAAATATTAACTTCTGCCAGGTGATCAAGGTTCCCTCTTGCTACAGAGCATTTTCTCTCATTTAATGCATTAGTTTTTGGTGCAGTTACACTCTTACTGCCTTTTCATGTCTTCTTCATCCTCCTTAATAAGGAAACGCTGCCCAAGCTGTATTTGTCTGGACTCTTGACAGGGAATTCAAGTTGCCTGCTTTACTTTTCACCATGGAAAAGAGAGTACTGATTCACAGCTACTGGTCAGAAACAAAGAAAAGAAATCATATCTCTCCTGACAGTCACCTTCTCTGTACCCAAGACAGCAGTATGTGTGGGCAGTACACAATAAACCACTATTTTTGCTAATTCTGGTTACTGTAAATCGATTTAATGAAATTCAAGCACATGAAAACACAGCATTATTTCAAAAACTTAATAGTTTCAAAAGAAATTTGCATCTACAGAATTAGGATGCATTAGGAAGACTTATGCAACTCAAGGAATACAGAATAACCAAACCAAATTATCTCGAAGCATTTAGGCATAAAAGGGAGTCAGGCTGACTTGAAGGGTTTTCTACTGGGTGTCCACAGATCACTGATGCGTCCTATGAACACATGAGGAGGAAAGGTGTCAAACTGGAGGCTTCCAGCACTATCCCATGATTTTCCACCAGCTTTACAGCTAGGCAAGAAAAACCAGCCTTGCATGAACAAATGAGATTTACTAGCAAGACAATAATGCCACAGAAAATCTGGAGGGTTTAGTGAACATGAACTACTGAGACTTCTGAGAGAAGGGGCAAAATGACAAAGTAATGTTATACCGGGACTTGTGAACAAGGTGTGTGCCAAACCTAAGGGAGACAAGGAATGGCTTCACTTCACACAGTGCTAAGCTGAAATACCAGGTTCCATTTTGAGCACAGCACAGTTTTACAAGCCCTGCATTTCTCGAGGAGTGGAATTCCCTGCCTCCCAGGCACTGCTCATTAAGACACGGTTCAGGAAGTGAACTCCAGCCCGCTTCCCTTCAGAGGAAGTTCTCCGTGAACGTCTGCCAGGAAACAACCCAGCTCCTTCCCTTACCACAGCCCTGGCAGCCCTGGCGTCTCACTTGCTGGTCCTGTTGGACTGTACTTTATTTCCCACGTATTTTATGACTTGTCCCTACGTTTGTATCCACTAATGTTCCTTTTCTTGTGAGGGTACTCATTACATGCTGCCCCACAACTACAACTTGAGATGCCACAACAGGAACAAACGCTGTCACACAGGATAAACAGGAAGCCTGGGAAGTCTAACTCAGTTTTAAAGGTAAAAATGGACATTTTTGAGCCTTAGCTTGAATTAAATAACAGCCAGTACAGACCTCAACCCATTCACCAAAATACAGGATCAAAGGACAATAATACATTACCAGTGAGAAAGCAAAGTGTTCTGAAAGGCACAGAGCTACAAACTTTACTGCAATTAATAAACCAAATATCATTCTTTAAATTTTCATTTAAACAGCCTGGAAGGGAGCAGCAGCAGCACTGCATGGCCACCCCTGGCATCACCAGAATGTGCTACCCGAGGTCCTTCCAAGTCACACTACAAAGCAGTACTATTTACAGAGTCAGACTCTGTTTTGTGCTTTATGTTCGCCTATTCACATATACCAGAAGGATTAACAGCCAAAACAAATAACTCGTTTGGTATACAGAAGATCTTTGGCACCTCCAGAGGGAAAACTAAAGCTCTACTTCATTCTATCTCGATAACATATTCCAAGATAATCCAGACAGGCTGAGCTTTTATTGAACTTCACTGAGGGATGGGACATAAATTAAAGAGAATATCACAAGCACTGAAATTTATTTCCCCCAGCCCAGTTACTTCTCTGTAGGAGACAAACAGTTGCTCTGGGGACAGGGTGAGGAGTATCAACTATGTTGAGCAAAGGCTGGGACAGAGCTCAGCAAGACATCAGGCACCTCATGGAGTGCTTTGTGTTCCTCACATCCAAGTTTCTTGCTGTTAAACCCCTGGGGGTGCCTGCCAGCACAGGCAGAGCACAGAGCCCTTCCCAGGCAGGGCCCAGCCAGAGGGAAGAGCGTGTTCTGTACCCAACTCACACACGTGTGAGCCCAGCCTGCCTGGAAGGAGTTGAAGTTTATCATAACTTTGGTGGCAGAGGAAAGCTTTCTCCAATGACCCAGAAATCCAGAATAACAAACCAGTCAGCAATCCCAGCAAAATTCAACTTCCAGAAGCCAGGAGGAGCTATAAGCATGTAGGTGTTACTGGCAAGGAGCAACATCCATTAATTAGCTTTACACTTGAGAACAGTGGCCGTTCCTCACAGTTTTAAGTGCCAACTAAAATCTTTTTTAACACATTTTGTATCAAGAAGGGAAAAGTCCCAAAAGTATCAAAATGAGATTACACGTATAACATCCAAAATACACAAAAACCCATAGGGATGTGTTTCCAGCCATAAGAGACAGAAAAGAACATTAATTTCTCCATCTGTCATACTGTATTTAAGTAAGTGTTATGCTGCATGCAACAAGGTTTCTCATCAAATATGAGTTTGATTCCAATTGAAATAGAACTGTACAGTTGGAAAGCACCTGAAGTCACTTGCAGTAGATACACAATCCAGAGAACATATTTTTGGAAGCTGCATCCTAGGTGGAAGTGCTGGCACCACCTACTGCCAATGGCTGACCAGTACCTTTGAAGTCACAGGGTAAGTAAACGTAAAATTACACATAATTTTATCACCAGAATGCCTGCACCAATTCCATGCCCAAACACTGGCCTGAAGAGCAAGTCAAAATTACAAAGCTAAACAGAACTGCTGCTCATAATCCCTTCCTATTGATATGTGTCTTCTGTACACACTAATTAAGAATCATGGAATTATTATGGTTGGAAAAGACCTCTAAGACCATTGAGTTCAACCATTAACCCAGCACTGCCAAGGCCACAGCTAAACCATGTCCCCCAAGTGCCACATCTGCATATCTTTTAAATATTTCCAGGGACAGTGACTCCCCCACTGGTCTGGGCAGCCTGTTCCAATGCTTAACCCTTTTGGTGAAGAAATTGTTCCTAATATCAGACCTAAACCTCCTCTGGTGCAACTTGAGGCCATTTCCTCCTTTCCTATTGCTTTTTACCTGGGAGACTGACCCCTGCCTCTCTACACTGTCTTTTCAGGGAGTTGTAGGGAGTGAGGAGGTGTCCCCTGAGCATCCTTTTCTCCAGGATGAACACTCCCCCAGCTCCCTCAGCTACTCCTCACCAGGCCTGTGCTCCAGACCCTTCCTCAGCTTCATTGGCCTTCCCTGGACACACTCCAGTCCCTCAGTGTCTTTTTTCACATGAAAGGCCCAAAACTGAACCCAGGATTTGATGTGTGGCCTCACCAGCACAGAGGGACAGTCACTTTCCTGGTCCTGCAGGCCACACTGTCACTGACACAGCCCAGGTGCCCTTGGCCCTCCTGCCCACCTGGACACATGCTGGATCATGTTCAGCTGCTGTTCACCAGATGTTGAACAGGGTTGGCCCCAACCCCACTGGTGACCAGGGAATCAGAGTAAATAACCAGCATCAGGAAGACAACAGAATACTTTATGAGCTGAAGCAACTGTCATCTCTGCTTTCAAGGTGTCTGGATGAAGCTGGCAGAGGTAGTTAGTCAAGTTTCCTGCAATCTCCAAGCTTTTCTTTCATGGACATGTGCCTTGATACCTGGGGGGTCAAACACAACTGCCAAGTAATTTCAGGTGCTGTTGAAAGCAGTGAGAGTTCTGCTTTGAGTATGAATTTGAAGTATTACAACAAAAAAGGCATGTCTGAGCAGGGACTTAAAACTGAATCCCTTCATCCCGAGTTCTGTGACTCCATCCAATGCAAATACCAGTACCAATACAAATCCTAATAATACCACAAGATGAATGGGTGAAGCCAGCACTGTCACAGTAAACTTAAAGGAAAAATCCATTTTGTAAGGGGAGGGCTTGAACACTGCCATGGATAGACAAAGATGTTGTGGGACCAAACAGGCAGGGGTTCTGTGGAACAAAGTACGTGATCACATAGTGGAAAGACTATCGTGACACAGGCAAGAGCTTGAATTTTTGCAATATGAATACAAAGCTTAAAATAACATTTTATAAAGCAGCTGGATAAGCAAGAGCTTCAGTACATTTTTTCTGCCATTTCCACTGGAACTGTCATTGCAGTATTTGCACATACAACCCCACTTTCAAAAGGTAAGTAGCACTAATCTCTTGCTCCTACCAAATCCCCAGCCAGAAAAAAAACTCAGACAAGCTGGAAGTACTTGTAATTTATATTTAATATTTTTCACAGTTTCCTCTTACCCTACATTGTATTTCACAGCCTTGTTATTCCCTGGGCTGGTTTTCCATAAAGTCTTATCTAGGCAGGTACTGTGAGGTATTTACCTACTAAACTGATAAAGACTTGGTTGTCGTGGTTTGACCAGGATATGACTCACTTGGAACCTTGTATTCCAGAGAGCAAATGGCTTTAGTTCACAACACATACAAGTGTGCCTTTTTGCTGATGACATCAAAACAGTCAGGCCTGTTCCTTTTAAAAGGTCAAACAAAATTAAAGGAAGCACCAAAAACCCCCTGAAATCACAGGTCTGATTTGGAGGCCCTTAAAAATGATAAACTGAAAAGGGGCCTGTCTTGTTCCTACCCTGCCCCTCCCTTGTTTTCTGGATTTCCCACACCATTAGTTTTTCGTGTTCAGAAAATACTTTTTAAATGTCTGTGTTTCCATCTGAATCATAAGTCAGAACTAATGAGAGACATAAGGCAACAAATTTTAGTCTTAATTGATGAAAATATCAATCCTGGTGCTTTTTGTTCCAACTGAAATACTTTTGGGCTTTTTCCAATTGAAGTGACAAAATGGAAGACTGTTTTTTAAACCACTCAACTTGTTCTTTGGAGTGGTGAGAATAGACGGAATGCTTTGGCAAAACTAATTGCATAACACAAATGAACATCATCCCATACCAGAAAAGGGAAGGGAGACATTGGAAAGGAGAAACAATCAGTCACCATAAACTTGAAAACTGAAGTTTCAAAAGGCTGACTACATCCAGATCACTCCTGAAATACTGAACTGAAGAATAAAGATATCTACCCCTGCAAATTTGGGTAGTCAGGAGGCACCAAGTGACCCTCTGCTGATTCCTGAAGATGCAAATATGGAGACAAGATCACAGCCTCAAGTCCCATTAGGGGGTGTTGTCCACATGGAGTGTAAGCAGCCACATCTCCTTTGTTCTCAAGTGCATTATAGCCCAGGCAAGAACATTAATGAATCTGAAACAGGTGGTATCAAAGTTTTAAATAAGAGTAGCCACATCCACAAGTGAGATTCCAAAGTGCTCTTGAAGTAGCACATTAATTTTGTTACCTGCCAAAGCCTAAGCAATAGTAAAAAAAATTAACGTAATACTGGCTCTCAAACCACCAACCACAGGGAAAGTTGGAGAAAGGGGGGGGAAACCAAACCACAAGCAAAAAGAAATAATCCAACAAGTTATTCTAGCCACACTCAAACATAAGAATATTTCAAACATCCAGACAGCAGCCGCAATACAAGCAGAAGTCAGAAATACCAACTACACTGAAGAATAAAACTGAAGTTTGCAAATATAGCCATTCACCCAGGGAGAAGAGGGGCACAAGGAATCAATAAAATAGGGAGACCAGAAGTAAAATTCCTGTAATACAAAAATATTGTGGCTGTAACTTCTCTGCTCCTGCTTAGAGCTAATTATTTCAGATTAGGCCAAGTGCCCCTACAGGGAAGATTTTGCTTAAAACAAATTTTTTATGTACCACAGAAAGCAGAACATGAGAACAGAGAATTAACATTTTGCTTCAAAGGCAGCTCATAGGACTGGTCAGACAATTTCCAGCTGAGTGGTTTTGGGAGGTGAGAAAACACCTCCTTCTGTTTTAACACCCACTGTTTAACAATCAGGATTTCCACAACAATTACAAGGAAAGAAAAGCGACAAAAAATCTCAGCTTGACCTGAATCAAACTGTGTGACAGTGAAATCATGAGCTGTTGTACATACCCTAAGTAGACTTTCCAGCTCTCAGCAGCAGGTGCTCAGCACAGGATGAAACATGAAATCTGAAATAAACATTTAAAATACATTAGGATATTTTCTTAAATAATGCCAGAGTATTCAAATACCCAAGAAACAGATCCCCAAATGGCTGATATTTTTGTTATGAAGCCAAGATAACCTTCCTAAGGAACAAGCTGCAGTACATACCCTACAGATTATGTAGCTGGAAGTCCTTAGGTAAAAACAAACAAATAAAGCCTCTAAAACAAAACACAAAAGAAGTTTGTAGAAGCCAAGGACTAACATTGGAACTCAAACCAGACACCTTAAAAAAGCAAGTTGCCTGAAATCCTCCTGGTGCCATGAAAGGAAATTACAAATTTCACAAGTTACATGGATTAATTGCTTTGAAGGAGGAGGAGGGATTCTGAAGCGAACCTCTAATATTGTTAACATACACTTAATGGCAACAACAATTGAGTGAGTACTGAAAACCCTCATGAGTGATTCAGAACGTCAGCAGCATCCAGATCCAGAATTAGAAAGTGCTTCCCTGGAAAATAAAAAACTGTGTGGGAGGAACTAGTGAAAAGCATTTATTTCCTCGGGGCATGTGCATCACAGGGCAGCCAAGCCAGCTTTCAGATGAAGTAACAAATATATAGAGATATTGCTCAACACACATGTAATCCACTGTCCAGAAGGCTGTGGGGTTGATCCTTAAAGGAAACAACTGATCTGGAAGAATTCCAGACTCAGGTGACCTAGAGCTTTGCTACCTTGCCAGTTTTGTTCTTTTGCCTTTCAAACAAATATATACTAAAGGCACAACGGCAGTCCCGGCAGAAAGCCCAAGTTTGCATATTATACACTTAAAACTGGATTTTAAGCACTGTTTCTGAACCTTTATTCACTTGAGCTACTATTTCCCACACACATACAAAAGCGATCAAAAGATTGACTTTGTCATCAGATTGTCACGTGGAAAACAAAAAGTTAAAATAAACTCTGCATGGTTTAAGTGTTCATCTAAGCCATAATAGACTGGAAAAAAATAAGAAAACCAAAAAACTTGAATTTCTACATGACAGCCAAAGAAATGAGTCACAGACACACCTGAAACACACATCCATAGCCTTGGGAAAAACATTCCCAAGAACCTGCACCGCATTTATGGTGGGACACAAGAGGAATGGCACTGCCCCAAGACACTGATTCCGTAGTTAACACAGGAGCTGGCAGGTCACACTGCTGTCCCAGCAGCTCGGCCACACGCAGAGGACAGTGACAGCTTTGCCCAGCACCCTGTCTGCCCCGAATGTTTGTATGGAATTAGTCATGATTTGGGACAATTCGTGAAAACACCACCGATTAACACAAAGGGAATGATATCATGAAAAGTCCTTTACGGAAAGGGAAATTGCTCATGAGGCTGTTTCTCGGATTGAGAAACCCATGCAGTTACTGATTTAACTAAAGAAGTTTTCTGATATGGCAAAAGCTGCTTTTAATTTCCATGATATTTCCCTGCTCTGGGAAGTGACATCATTAGCACCCTTAAAGCATTTGTTAAAATCATTGTGTGTGTAATACCATGGGACTCGCAGGCAACATCAAAAATGTACCAAGCGCAAATAATAGAAAAATATTATTTTAATTGCTGAGGCATCAATAATGCAAACACTTACAGGCATGTTAAATTTTCCACACAAGTTGTCCCACTGATTTTCAATGGAAGCAGCCATGTGTGTAAAATTCAGTGTACAAATGCAGGGCACTGTGATGTGATTTGATGTTGGACGGCAACCCCAGAGGACAGATAAAGGGCCTCTCGTTTGCTCATTAGAGAGGAACAGTCAGGGATGATCCACACACAGGATCATTTCATCTCCCTTACCCCAACAGCCATTGCCAGGCACACCTTCCCAATATTTGTTTTCACAGGTTACTGACTGATTTACCTCATTTGTCAGTTACTTAGGAAGCAACTGGTGGCAAGAACTCTCCTATGCTCAAGTTCTACCAGTTGTAACACTTCTTAAAACACCAATTACTCTCATTCTAACAAGGATAAATGCTAAAGGCATCTAAAGTGGTCAAAAGGAGATTAAACAAAAATGGTTTGGGTTATTGTGCTTTTATTTCAACTTCTTGTAAAAAAACTAAAAAGCCTATATATCTCACAAAATGGTTTCTTTAAAGTAAAAGAAAAAAACCCAGTACATGTGCTCAGAAAGAAAAAGAGGGGAGGGGATGTTTCCCAGCTTTCTAATTCTCTACCTTTCTCCACATGGGAAAGGTTTCAGTAAGGCGACAATACTTAAATGTTACTTTGGGGAAAAACTGTTCCTTTTTCGACTTCTTCCAGCTGGCTCCAAGTACATGTCTGATGCAGCTTGATTTGCTTCCTTATCTTGTCCTACCTGTCTTTCAATTAAAAGATAAAGCATCTTATTTTTAGATCTAAATGTCCCTATACACAGCCTGAAATGTTTTGTCCTCCAGTATCATTCTATTCCCTCTGCAGTCTGCCTTCTTCACCAAGCACACCACTGAGCCACAAGCCAATCACTGCTATTCAAGAGTAAAAAACACATCTGCTAGGCATGGAGCTGACTGCTCAGCTTCCTTATCTTTTCAGCTACCTCTAAAGTTCCTTGGTCATGCTTTTCAAGGAAATTTGTCCTCTTCACTCTTTCCTCATCACTTCATTAATTTAATCTTGACAAATGCCCCTCCTCCCATATCAACACAAATTCTTACAAAGAATTCAACATAAATACAATGTAAATTCTTACACCTCAAACCTTCCAAAGCTAAAGATGGACCACTAAAGACCAACATTACTTGTTTCACTCCCCTCTCCTATTTTTGATTCATGGCAGCAAAACAAATAAAGAATTTTACACAATGCAACATTCTTATCCTTATTTTATCCTTTTTGTCCTGGTCTCTAATGATGGCAGAAAGTCACAGGAAAACGCCACAAAGATCACAACAGACAGGAAAGGCTTCAAGAGCTCTGCCAGTGAAGGGAAAGGACAGGAACAGCAACTGCTGGACACAAGTAATATTTTCTTTAGCAGAGATTAGACATAAGTATAACTAAGTTATCTGCAACCTTATTATTCCTGGTAGTTGTGCTCTCCTGTATCTTGCACAAACAACAGAATCGAGTGAACTTTGGCATTCATTGAGCAACCACGAACCTAATTTGTGTATTAGTGACCTGCACACTGGTCACAGGGAATTATTCTCCAGCCACTTGTTTTAAGGAGGCAGAAAGGATCCAAGCTTTCACATTTTAGAAAGATAGCAAGTGAAGTATCCCATAGGTCTTTGGAGAAAATGGAGTCTGGATGATCATATATATTTAGGACACAAGGAAATGGGATCAAACTGCATTAGGGGGAGTTCAGATTGGACATTATTAGGAAAAGGCTCTTCAGAGAGGGTGGTCAGTCAGTGGAACAGGCTCCACAGGGAAGTGGTCATGGCACCCAGCCCCAGCTGGACTCAGTTATCCTCATGGGCACCTTCCAACTCGAGATGTTCTGTGATTCCATGTATATACACAGCTCTCCTACATCCAAGCAACGAGAGTGACAGACCAGCCTGGAGCACTTGGAGCAGCAGCACCAAACCCACACCTGTGCACAAGAATAATACAACACAGCCCTGAGGAAGAACTATTAACAAATCACCTCTGGCCTGCAGGAAAAGCCCCAGAACAGCCAAGGCAGCTACTGAATTCTAGACCAGCTCAAAGAATGTTTGCATGGACACAAGGCTGTGAATATTTAACAGTCTTGTTTCAGGATAATTGGCATACAAGCACTAACTTCATCTAACACTGCTTAGTGGCCTGGACACCAGAGGAACACAGCCCATAAAGCAGAATTTGGGACAGACTCTGGACCCAAGCACAGATGCTAAGCACATCACCCAAAACACAGCCATCTGGCCACCTTCAGCTGCACCAGCAGTAGTCCTGCAGAACCTTTTAATCAGATTGTTACAACTTAATTGGGGAAAGAAAGGCAAAGTTCAGTAAGATCTCAATCCTATACTGCACGAAAAACACAAAAGCCCATACTTACTATCACCTCCTATTCACAAAACCCATCACACAAAATCTGCTATAAAGACTATACAGGTTTAACAGCATAGAACACAAGTTCCACATAACACTTAAAACTGCTGTAGCGCAGACTCAGTCCAAAAAACTATCATATTTCAAGCAACAGCTGTGCATTAAGTACTCACATTATACGCACATGGGCACTGCTCTTCCCCTCCCCACTTCATTGTGACTGTGCTCCAAATCCCTTCTCAAACTCACTCCTTTCATCTTGTCTTTCCAAAACTGATCTCAACTCAGCAACCCACAAGGTCCTGCCTTGTTTTACTACTTCTAACAGCTTCAAGAGTAAGGTATTAAAGGAAATGTGCTTTATGTACATTTATTTTCACAACCTGCTGCAGTCCTGACCCTTTCTGTAGTTCCACTCTCTGATCTCTTCCTCGGTATAATATGACCAATGTTCCTACTCCCACTTGAGAATACTGGGGTTCAGTATCTGTTTCAACAGAGGTAAAAAAGGCTTTTGAAAGAAAGAACTTCAATGCAATCCCCATTCATCTCCAAAAAGCCACACACATAAATATACTACAACACTCCAAAATTTGTTTCCTAGGAAGGGAAGCTCCGTTCAATGCTCTCTTCAGACTGTGGACCAGTTGGAAGGTTTTGTTTGCCTTTAAGAGAAGAAAAAGCTGATTCAGTTGTAAAATGGAGCCAACTATACGCACTCCTGTCTTGAAGAATTCCCTCTCCTGTCCTCATGAGAGCAGAGCAAGGCATAAAACTGGCTGTGGAGAGCCCAGGAACAGCGTGAGAGGAGGAGCTCTGGCCACACAAAGGAACTGCCCCCTCTGAGAAGGCTGAATAAGCAGGGGTTTGTAGCCTGTGACACAACTAAACTTGTGCCTCATTTAAACCCTCATCTGACAATTACTGCCTGTGCCACACACCATCTTCTTCCAAAGGGGCCTAATCCTTCAAAGAAAGTCACTTGGTTGTTTCATAAATTCACGCAGGTAACAAATTTCCATCAACAAAGGCACAAAATCCAGAGCACTAAAGCTGGTTTTCTGACACAACTGGAACACTGACAGAGACTCCAGGTAGGAAAGAAATGGAACAGAAGTGTATTCCTTGTTACATCCCACTCCTTCCCTTAGTTCTACACAGCTTCTGACTGGTATTTTTCTTTCCATCCACAACCCAAGACATACAAGTACTAAACTCAACCTAATATTCACAAAGTGTTCAAGAAAAGACAGTGCCAGAATAACTGCACAAAGAAACACATGCTATGTACTTTCCCCCCCTTATAAACTTTAATCCTTAAACTATACCATCAAAATACATAGGCAAATTAAAAAGAACATAATTCACTTACTGAAATGGATTCATTTTTCCTGATAACCACTGATGAATTAATATATCTAAAACAATTTCTGTACATAAGCACTAAGGAATGTAGTAACACTGAAATCCTCCTCCTAGGAGGAGATCCCCTCTGCCACCAGTCAAAAATCCCACAATTTACAAAGAACTAAACAGGAAATCCATGTCAACCTGAAATTATTAATTATCCTGATAATGAAGAGTCAGTATCCAGTCTGACTGGGTGTTTTTATAACTGATTACACAGAATTTAACACAAATGACAACAAAGAGGCTTCCCTTTGCCTCCACACCACATGGGGGTTTTCTTAAATAATGTTTAACTGCCCAGACCACAGCAAACAGCTCACAAAAGTTCATACACATGGCACAAATGCACACCCTTAGCTTCACCTTTTAGCTCAAAGGCTCCTTGAAATCTCAGATGCAGCACTGAAGTGTTGATTTCAGCAGCTTCTGCCCCTGGTTTTTAACACAGTGATTCAAAAGCTCCCAGATCAGTTCATTTACCCTTCCATAAGGATCACCTCCAAGCAGGCTGCTTCAGGCTGCTTTCCAGCAGCAGCTGGACGAGGCAAAGCCAGCCACGATTACCACATTTTGTCTCCATACACATTTCCACTAAAGATTACTTAATTCTGTTTCCCAATCTCAGAAGTGACTTACTCCTTCCCTGACAAAATGTTGAGAAACAAACCTTAAATCTGACTTACTTTAAAACAGATTAACTTGAGTTATGATTAAGAGGAAGACTAATCATCAAAACGTCAAAATAAAAATTACCATATTGAAGAGTGAAAGACTGACAGAAAAAGAAAGCATCAAGTGACCAGAAGTTCCTATTATTCCGAAAACAAAGCTCAGTTTATTGATATACAATCATATATAGTCATTAAATGGCATTACTGAAAGGAGTAAGAAAAGTCATCCTAAGGCCACTTTATTAACTTCTTGCAGAGTTTACAAGTCTTGCATATTTTCTTCTGTGAAATTTGTAAGTGTATATGACCAAATGGCAACTAAGTTAATTGTTCTAATATCAGCAACCATTTGATAAATCCGTTTTCCAAGCCGTATCTAGGTAACATCTGCATCTACAGAAGAACATGACAGTTTCATCTACAGAGAAGTTCTTCTCTCTGTGACCTTTACAGCCTTCCACAAAAACAAAACAAGCAGCTTTGCCTACAACAGATTTGCATCAAAGCTGCACAGTGAGGCAAAAGCTGTCAAGGTAACAGAGAGGACTTGGTTGCACAAGCTCAGAGAAAACTCTCACTCCCTGGGATTCTTGTCAACTACCTTTTGATTACCACCACAAACCTGGAAATCACAACCCAGTATTCTTTACCTGTTCACATCACTAAAATCAGTGGGTAGGACTCAAAAGGTTACCTTGTCAAGCTGACACTCTTGAGGCAGAAATAAACAGTAGGAACAAACAGCATTCCCTTTCTGACAGATGTCCAATTTGTTCTTAAAGGCTGTCAGGGACAAGTCTCTTCCCTTATCTATTCCAGTGGTTTGTTATTCTTAGCAATAGAAGTCTTGCTCCCCAAGCAAGTAATCCAAGTCTTCAGACCTATTATTTAACTAATTCTCATTTTAGGCCCCTTAATCCTTTATCTTCTTCATCCTTGTAGTGGCCTAATGCACGTGAATAACTTAAGACTACAAAGAGATAAGAAGTTAACATCTTAATTTGTTCAATTCTTGTGTGTCATATTCTTAGGCATTGTGTGCTATTAAAGGCATCCAGAAGAGGGAAACCCTTCCTTGATGTCCAGTGCCCAAAACTCAACACAGAATTCGAAGTAAACCCTACCAGTACTGAACTCAGCAGAACAACTACCTAAATATTTACCCCCTTGCTATGCCACAGCATTTATTGTCCTGCGCCAGCAGAGCAAGATTAATCACAAACTGAGCACCCATCAATCAATAACCTGCACACCCCAGTTTACTCAACTCTTGTAGGACTTTAAAAGCATGTTTTGAGCAGGCATTTGAACACCAAAATTCAAAATGCACTTAAACAGAGTGGGAACAGAGGCTGCAGAGCTCTGTACAGAAAACAGCCAGCTTTGTGATTTATACAAACTGAAGTGGAAATGACAAGATAATTAATAAACCAATTGAAATCTAGAAGCCTCTAGGATATAGTGCTTAAGCCTGAAATGGAAAATGAGAGCTGATAAAAATTCAGAATTACTTCTTTAGCCATTAATTAACAGCGTTCCCACAATGGAGCTGTTAACACCAGAGCAAGAACTGGAAGTGTAATTTGGAACATTTGCAAAGAGCTTCCCTGCGAGCGAGAGAGCGGCACCTGTCAGCAGCGTGGCAAGGCTGGCAATGGGAAACGACCTGAAAAGGTAACAATATTAAACAGCTTTCAATACAATTCAAAATGGGATTTAAGAGATTAAAATCCTCCAACTTGTGGCTTATTACCTGGGATGCATATTTTTCCGTCTGTATTATCAATCAGCCTTTTTCCTACCCTCCCTGTAAAATACGATGCATTTTATTTAGCAAATGCCACTCTGAGCGAGGCATCATGAAGGGTAAGGAGCACATGCCACATGTGGATTAACTGCACGGGCCGTGCCAAGGGGCATTCCAAGCAGGAAGATGGCACCATAAATTAACAACTCAAGTCCAGCACCGTGGTTTCTACTCCTCCTTGTGATGGGCACCTGAAGCCCCTGCCCAGAAAGCACTTCAGAACTGACACCTGTTCCTGCATGAGGGTTCACTGTCCTTATTTCAAAGGGGAATAAACACCAGCACAGCAGCTGAGACAGTTCCACCAGCAAAAGGAAAAGAAGAAGCCACAGAAGGAATAGAAACGTAATTCTTGTCTCAACTTCCGATACTGTGGTTTTGTGTGTTTCCCATCTCTCTGCACCACTGGTTGACAAAACCAGTGTTATCAGGCATGAAAGGTCCTAGGTAGTTGAAGAAACACAAGAACACCCCCATCAAGTCCTGGAACTTGCTGGGGGAAAGGGGGAAGAAGGGGAGGAAAGGACTAATAGAAAATTAAAGCATGCAGTTCAGCTCTCCACAAAAAGTTAGTTCCAACACCTGAACAATGAAGGTACCTGTTATACACCACTTTGGTGTGCTGCTGTCTAGACTGTAAAACCCATTATGAATCTCTGCCTTTAAACAGCTTCCACTCCAGAAAAGCATCAGTAAAGCAGCAGAGGGGATAAAGGAGGAGATTGCTAAAACCTGAGGTACACACAGGCATAAAAGAACCACAAGAGCATTCAGCCACCAGCAAAAGGAATTTCTGCTTGAAAAGTGTATTAGGAACAGCAGGAGGGAGAAAAACTGGTAAACAACTTGGTTGACTAACCAAAAATAAAAAGGAACTGTACTCTTTCAAACACTATCTTTATTTTTCTTCTTTCTGTATTAACCTTTACTTGAAAAAAGCGAGCAATAGAAATTCCAGTATTCGAAACCAGAACACAGACTATTTTCCCCTTGAAGGACAGGAAGATTAGTTTAAAAAAAAGGAAATCAAGACAAGATACCTATGTACAAATAAGAAAATGGTGGTAAGATTTTATGTTTTCACATTATCTTTCACACAAAAAGAATTTAAAAGATTGCCTAAAATCAGTAAGAGAAAATTCTCTTTTGAAGATCACAGAATTTTTCAATCTCAAAGCAACAGAGTATTACAGAGAACAAACTTGCCTCAGCATTCACCCTGAACATCAAACCTACAAAAGACAGGATGAAACAGGTATTGATTCATGTAAATCTCCACCACTGGGTTAACTCAGACATTGGGATTTCTAAGTCTCTCACTAGTACCTTCAATAGCAGTGATGTTGAAGGCACTGCTAGGATATTATTTATCAAATGCTGATGCAGCAGAAACCTCCGTGGCTGCTGAGCATCCCATGGACTGTATCAGTAAACACCCCGTGCAGTGTCAAAGAACTGGGAAAAGAAGGAGGTACCTGCATTCCCAGCTGCAAAATACACCATTTAACTCATTCTGAGCTGCTGCTAAACTAGGCTTCGGGTACGCCTCTGCAACTTAATTATCTGCAGCAAGAAAACAGGAAAGAGCAGCAGCTACTCCTTTAAAAAAAATAAATTAAAAAAATCAATCATTTGCTGCATCAAATCCCTCCAAGGAACTTCAGTGGGACTAAAGGAAAAATCATCTCTGCCTTCCAAAGTCACTTTAGAGGCTCAGATGGTTTTCTGCCTGTGCCCTCCCCCAAACCAAACTAAAACAAAAGCAGGAATTGCACATTTTCATGTGTGGGTAAACAATGCAAGGCCCGAGCTTGGAAGCAGGAGCAGCTCCGAGTCAGCAGAGCCCTCTGACCTCCTTCTCA
This sequence comes from Dendrocincla tyrannina, assembly GCA_035047865.1. NCBI lineage: Eukaryota > Metazoa > Chordata > Aves > Passeriformes > Dendrocolaptidae > Dendrocincla > Dendrocincla tyrannina. The sequence goes on from JAWWMP010000081.1 coordinate 146,877,143, forward strand.
GTGTCCCCAGACTGGGAACAGCTTCGCTCACTTCTCTCTGCAAAGGCAACAAGTGCCTCCTGTAAGGACTCCTGACACGTACACTGACTAAACACTTCCAAATTTATCGGGCACCATACCTGGAATGACACCACTGGCACACAGTATGTCATGTCCCACACTGATGGCCATGTTTTGCTTACACACTTTTGGGCAAAAAGAAGGAAATTAGGGTCTCAAAATGAGTTAAACTACAATTCCATGTGCAGGGAAAGGGTCAAGATTAATCTTGAGGATTAACTCTAAACTGACCTATATTACCTTCTATCAAGTTGAAACCCTGCAGCAAAAAGAAACTGAGTGTTTGTCAGGTCCCCTTCCCACAAGGAAAACAAAAAGCAATGCTGCAGTGCAATAGGAAGCTTACAAAAACTACTTAAACTTCTTCCATATGCCCCTTCCGCACTCAACACGATAAAAAAGGGCAGAGGAACAATGAGGGAGTTAGAGGGTGAGGGGAAAAAAGTCTTGAAGTCATAAGGGACAAAGGAAATCCAAACCAGGAGTTTTACCAGCTCAGCCATGGACTGCTGCAGAGCTGAAGAAAATTTAAATGCACCCAAAACTCACACTAATGCAACTGAATCAGATGTTCTCTAACAAAGCCTACTGCCTTCAGCAGTTATTTACTCCTTCCATTCTGATTTTCACTTGACAGAAGTTGCATTCAAGCCTTTTAAATCAGACTTCACAAACTACTCTCCAATTTATTCTTCGTGGGCAAACCACTGACAGCACCACTGATCTGCATCTCCACATTTCAAGCACCAACAGAGAGCAGCAGTTTCTGTGGTTCTCCTGCCACCTCTGGAAGGAGCTCTTCCACACACATGATTTCCTGTGTCAGCTTCCTCAACAACACATCCCTCTGATGTGCTGAAAGGTGTAATGAACTACTAAAATTTGCAAGGGGACATTTGGAAAGCTCCCACACACCTGGGTAGTCACAGCTGGCCCTCCTGTGTCTGATTTAAATACAACTCCAGAAAATCAGATCAAGCCACCTGAGGTTGATTGTGCTTTTCGTTGCTTAATTATTATTTTTGTGATTTGGGTTTTTAAAATGAAAGACCTAACACTCAGAAGTCTGCCCAAATACAAGAGTTGCAGCCCAGTATCAGGAACACTTAATACTGAACAAACAACAAACTCCAATCTTAGGAAGCTTCCATGATGGAAAGAACACAAAAGTTACAAGGAATGGGAGACAGAAGATAAAAATTTAAGCCTACAACCCAAAACCTGCAGGTTTTTAAGCTGTTCAGTCCTTAAAGAGCCACTTTCTTCAACAGTTTTTCTGAGTAGCCATCAACCACTGTCTGAATGCGGAGAGCAGAACACGTGTAACAAGAGCTTTCACAAAGACTTACTTGATCACCTCCACAGAAGTTCTTCCTGTCCTACACCAAAAAAACCCAAAAACTACTTAAACCCACATAGTTATCTGGGTATCCCGTTTTCCACTTAGTTTCTCATTGTTTCAGCTTCATGTTTTTCTAACAGACACAATAAACCTCATTCATGGAACACTGTGGTAGAACACACTGGATTTCCAAGGCTCCTAAGTGGCAGCGATACACAAACCAAGAAACTCACTTGAAATTGCTAACAATTTACCAGCTCTAATCTTGCACTGATCTGCATTCAGTTCTAGGGGCTTTTTTTTCCTTTTCCCCAAACATTTAGAATAAAAAAAGACAGCTTTTAGCACATAACTATCCTGCAGAAGTTACTATTCAGGGATACAAGAATCACTGTAACTCAGGAGCTAAATAAATGCACTGAAAACTGACTTCTAGAGTGTTCCTATATCATTTCTGCTCTCATTCTATACAAGAGCTCAAAGGCATAGAGTAAGGACTTGTTTCTTACAGTTTTTAAAATCCTGACCTCTAATTAAAACCTTCCCAAGAAATTGAGTCAGTATGCCCATTTTTCAATGTTACTTGAAACTTCGGAATTGCACTAACACAAGATAAGAGGAAACACACATTTAGTCTTGAAACCACATCTGATGGAGCTAAATTTCAGTCAAACTTCATTGATGGCTCTCCCAAATGAGGACTCAGAAGCTTTCTGGTAAGAAGCAAATAAATTCCATGTTTTCACTGCTACCATCCCAGAGAGGCAGCCGTAACACAAGAAAACAGATGTGGAGTACAGATTCTAGGACAAGACGATGCTTTTTAAGTATCTTCTGCCCAATTACCAAAATTTCTCCAAAACATGAAAATACACTTTTTGCAATAATCTACATCAAATGTAAAGGTACAAATGTCCAACTGAAGACAAAAATTACTCCAGACTATTCACATCTTGTATGTTTTTGTAGAGATTTAACAGCAAAATTACAACTTCCTTATAGTTACCAGCATTCCTCAAAACTGCACCTTGAGAAGACAGGAAGTTTTCTCTCATAGTGAAAAGAACTTTTCCATAAATCCTAAAAGATACAAAATGAATGGGAATAGCCTGTATTGTTACTATGAATGCTATGTCAAAATAAAGAACATACTGCTACACACAGCAATGCCTACCAGGGGAAGAAAAATATGACCATTTTTGTTATACAAATGGCAAGAAATAACTTACTGGTTCTTGAGTTACCCTCTTACTGAAAAAAACCTCCACCACATTTATAGATGCATTCAGAAACAGAAGGCAATCTCCTAAACCATCAAAGCCACCTGTTTTACAGCTTAATCTCTAAAAAGCACTCCTGCTTTCCTCCCGTGTTACCCCCACTAAAATATCTATCAGCTCGGTGGAGTTCACAAAACCAAGATCCCCCATTCTTTAATCATCATGTGGCAAACCAGTACTACCAAAAATAAGCCCTTTCCACAACATGTAACACACTCTGAAGCAACGTCACATCACTAAATATCTAGGAGTTGAAACCATTTTTAACACTATTTCAGCAAATTACACATGCAAGACACAAGAGTGCTATTCTAAGAACACTCCTTTCTGGATGAAGTATTCCAATACACTACTAGTTGATTGCTGTGTCACTACATATACTTAGGACCTTTAATAATACCCAAGGCTGAGGCCAAATAAAGCTTAAAGCTTTTGACAAATAAGCACTATGTCATTTTCCTTTCATGTGTACATTTTAACCTCCCCGCAAATAAAAGGTCAACCAACACAAACATCAATCCCAGCCACGTTCTACAAAAACTGCATTTAAGACATAATAGCACAGAAGACAAATTAATTTCAGAACTGTTTTTCTCTTGTTGAACTGCCTGTCGAGTTCAGAGTCCTGGAAGAGAATGTTTTCCAGCAACCAGCGTCTCCTCCCTCTTGGAGTCGGTTTTTTGTTTGTTTGTTCTGTTAACAGGACACCTGAGTTTAGGTGCATTAAATTCACCCCACGGATCGATCTCTAAGACACACACACACATTCTGTACAGAATCTCAGCCACAAAACTTGTCCTAAGAACCCCAAGGGCTGTGGTTCCCATCCCAAATCACACCACACAGGCAGAAGTTTTCCAACAGAGACTGGAGGTAGGACAACAGCCTGATCTCAGGTGGTGAAATGTTGGACACCACCAGTGAGACAACAAACAGTTCCAAATAATATATAACTTCTAGTATTTTCTGGCCCTGATCCAGCTGTGCTCTTGACCTTACCCAGGTTTAACAGAACCAGAGGTGATAAATGCAGATTAGCTTTGAGGAACGTGGGGCTTTCCCAATCAATAGCGCAGAAATAAAAAAGTAATACCAACCAAGTGCCAAAGGAGCGTGAATTCCAAAGCGACACTGCAACACCACTTTCAAGGCAACATTTACATCAAATACTTCAACGTGAATCCCAAAGCGTTTTCTCCCTTCAAAGCGAACTTTTCACAAAATGCATTTACTACAGCACTGCTCTCATCCCAGGGAAATGGCCAAAACCTGGGCTGCTCCAGGGCCAGGGCCTGCAGGATTCACTGGGCGCTGGCACAAGGCAGCGAACACAGAAATAACACAGCCAACAGTGTTTCGGCCGGGAAACAACACAAAAAGAACGGGAAATCAAAGAGAAAAGGCTGCCCCTTGTTCCAGAAAAGCATCGTCTGAGCACAGGAGGTCTGGGGAGAGAATGGATGCGGGAGCTGGCGACACACAGCACATGCTTCGGAATTAGTCGCGGGGATTTGAGCAGAACGATCCCCCGGCTACAGCTGCAGGAGAGCAGCTCTCCCCGCGCTCCCGAATCAGGTTTACAGCCGGAAAACGGGGAAAAAAATAAATAAAATAGGTAATTTCTTGCCGAAGCGCGAAGGCTCCTCCGTGCGTCCCCCCCGAGCCGCCCCGGGGCAGCGCTGGCTCCGCGGGCACCACGGCGAGGGCAGGAACACGGCACGCCAAAGTACACCCCCCCAAAACCCCACACACCTCGAAAAACCCCAAAAGAGACGGAACCCCCAAAAAGACGGAACCCCAACCAGTCCCCCCGCGGCTCCGAGAGGCAGCACGGATTGAGGCGGCGCGCTGGGGAGGGCAAGGGGCACAGCGAGGGGAAGGGGCACAGCGAGGGGACACCCCCTCTCTTCTTCCTCCTCCTCCTCCTCCTCCCCGTCCTCCCTTCCCTTCCCTTTGTTTACTTTCGGACCGTCCCGCTCCACCTCCCGACACATCCGGCGGGACGGGCCGGGAATGCGGCGCGGGCAGGGCGGAGGGTGCCCCGGCGGGGCTGCCCCTGCCCGCACCCTCCTCCTCCTCCTCCTCCTCCTCCTCCTCCTCCTCCTCCTCCCTGAGCACCCCCCAGACCCGCCCGGAGCGCCGGCTGGGTGCGGGCAGCCCCTCCGCGGGGGCGCGGGCGGCACCGGGGACACCCTGCCCTTCCCATCCCTTCCCTTCCCATCCCATCCCATCCCTTCCCATGCTCTCCCTTCCCCAGACAAGGAGGCAGCGTTGCTGCCCGCCCCTC
>JAWWMP010000081.1:146883199-146946102 GCA_035047865.1 Dendrocincla tyrannina
GCAGTGCAAGGCCCACTGGCAGCTGCAGGATTTGCTCGGGCACAGGCGAAGTCCATTCCCCAAAGAAGTTCTTCCTCGTGTTCAGGTGGAGCTTCCTGGGCATCAGTTCCTGCCCGTTCCTCTTGTCCCATTGCTGGGCCCCCCGAGCAGAGCCTGGTCCGTGCTCTGCCCCCTCCCTGCAGGCACGGACAGACACGGGTGAGTCCCCTCTCAGTGTGTCTTCTCCAGGCCGAACAGCCCCAGCTCCCTCAGCCTTTCCTCATCTCAGAGATGCTCCAGCCCTTTAATTGTATTTAGTTGTCCTCCACTCGATCTGCTGCAGGAGCTCCATGTCTCTCTTGTCCTGAGGAGCCCAGCACTTGACACAGCATTCCAGACCTCTTTTCCCAGGTAACCAGCGACAAGACAGGAGAAAACGTCCTCAAGCTTTGCCAGGAGATGTTCAGGTTGGACATCAGGAAGAATTTCTTCACTGAAAGGGTGGTCAGGCATTGGAAGGGGCTGCCCAGGGAGGTGGTGGAGTCACCATCCCTGGAGGAGTCCAGGAAACTACTGGATGTGGCACTCAGTGCTCTGGGTGGTGGTCATTGAGAGGTTGGACTCGATGATCTCGGAGCTCTTTTCCAACCTGAATGATTCTGTGATTCTGTGAAATAGGCATTTTAAATGTCTCAACCTATTGCCCACCTCTAGAGGCAGCTGAACTCGGGTTTTGTTCTCCTGAGATCAGATCTGATCTGCTGAGCCCCAGGCTGCTGGAGCTTGAGCAGGTCCTGAACCTCCACCTCTGGAATTGTGTCAGGAAACTGGAGGGATCCACCAGGATCATGAAGTCCAACTCCTGGACTGCATCTTGCTTGGGTTAAGCACATCTGCAGCTGAGCCTACTGGGCTGCCTTAGGGTTGAGGGAGAATTAGTCAATACAATCAATGGCATTTGGGATGTGATTTTGCTGATCAAACACGGGGAGTTCAGGGTAAACCAAATCACACTCCTAAACTTGCCTATGTTTCTAATTTTTTCAGGCACTACAGAGTAACTCAAGGTAAATATGCAAAACAAGTAGGGCCCCAGATTGTGAATACAGTTTTGGAGCTGAATCCCACCTAAAATGTCCCAAGCAAATCCATTAGGTAGGCCCTGGACATGATACAAATGCATCGAGCACCATATAAAAATATTTCCTAGAAACTCTCTTTTAAACAGCAGTACAATATTCCCATCAATCCTTTACAGAAATGCTGGGCCATTAGATGAGGGTCATTCCACCAGCAGGCTGTTGGATACTCTGGAGACAGGATAGCAAATACACTCTACCCTTTCTACTGAAGCTGGACCACTGTGCAGAAAGGAAGGAAGGAAGGAAGGATGACTTCATTGATTTTATAATTATTGGTCTTGGGATCACTATTGATGCTCTTGCCAGAAAAGATAGAAATGTGCTAATTAAAATTCCTGATGACAGAAAGTTGGGAGACATCAATAGAGAGGATGTTCACGGTAACACACAGGAAAAATCAAATGCTCTTGAGGACTGGGATAGTAAAAATGGAAGGAAATGCATGAGTAAAATAGGAGTCTGTGTCCTGATTCACAGACAGGGAAGGGGTGATATAAATATTGGAAATGCAAAATAGAAGGGAAAATGGAGTTTCATAAATTTTTTGATAGAGTTTGTTAGCAACAGCAGGGAATTGCACTAAATGGCCCTTCCCAGAATTTGATCCCAATTACTAATCATTTCTCCTCTGTCTCAGCCTTTATCTAAACATGTCAAAGCGCTGTAGCCTCTGAGCAAACTTGTGAAGAAGATGGTTATCCCCATTTTTCACACTGGAATGCTGAGACAGTATTTGAGTTGCCAAATTCCACATCATTCAGTGGGTGAACTGGCCTAAAAGCAAACAGCTCCTCTCCAGGGCTGTATCCTACACATCCAGGATGGCAGCAATACCTGCTTTCTGTAATGCACAGTATGTCCTGTTGATTCTATATACAGGTTTAATAAACATTCTTCATTTAGGTGTCTTTTCAAAAGCCCTCCTTTAACAAATAATTATTATTCCTGTGGTTTTAGAACTTTATGCTCTAAAGCAACTCTGGGCAACATTGGTGGACCAGCTCTCTCTCTTTTACAGGTGGAAAAACTATTAAGAGATATTTGGGTAATTTATGGAGAATAAAGCCAGAGCTGTGAATTTGATTCTTACATTCTGTTCTATGTTTTATAGTTAGACTTTTTCATATGGAAAAGAAGGATGCTGTATGAAGTCCCTGGGAGCTTTCCCATTGGTTTTAATGGGGTGAAGGAAGCCCAAAGTAACCTATCAAAATGATGAATCCTGAAAAGTCTCTGTTTCAGAGACTTTGTTGCTTTCTTTATCAGCAAAATGCTTGCAAAAAATGCTAGGGAATCTCTGTGATGTTACAGAAAGCAATTTCTAGTCAAATGCAGAGAAAGTTCCATAAAAGCTGATGATTTGAGCAGAGGGGAACTGTAGTGATGTCCAGAGAAAAACTACTTGATTATCCCAAATGGTAATTTCAGCAGAAAGTCAGGGGGCACGGGCAGGGTGATGGTTATGGCTTCTGTAGGGACTACAAAGCATCCAGATACAAATCTCTGCCATTTCCCCCCCTCCAACTTCAGGGCCTCATCCAGACTAATGAGAAAGGCGCTTCCAGTAGCTCATCCACCCATCCATCCATCCTACCTATTGAGAATCCAATGAATCACCCTCTGATTACCCCTATTTTTCTCAATTAACTAAGGAAAAGCCTTGGTAATTAGCCTAAACCTTTACACAGGTAAACTTTTATACGTTGTGACTTGCACCTTTGTCTTCCAAGACTCTTGTTTTCTGATCCTTGAGAACTTGTGCGGAAAAGCAAAATAATTTTCTTGCCTGCTCTGTCTGCACAGGGGTTGTTGGTATGTGGAAAAGACACCTATCCCCTATAATTTATTAGGGAATGATTAATCTTGAGGTAAGACATTCAGTTTAATACTACTGGTATTATTTGTGTAGTCCATGCCATTACCTCATTTAATTTACAGTGATTATGAAACCTGGGCTGCATTGGTATAAACAAAAAAGTAGGAAATTTCATTACTGTGTGGCATGTATTGTCTTTCCTGTTATTAAGTGATGGAGCTGGGGGTAATGGCTCTGAAGACGAGGAGTTCTTTCCGGTGTTTGGGAGCACAGCTGCACTCAGGCACCCCCCACCCCTCTGCAGGATGGTTAATATTCATTAAAGCAACCAGAACGAGCAGGTAGCTCTGAACTGCAGGGCTATTGCAAGCTGTGCTGATGAAATGCAGGGGCATTTGGGGGGGAAAAAATGAGGAAATAGCAAGATGCTAAATATTTCCCAAAATACACAGTAACAACATCCTTCATCATAAGAGGATTTGGTTGGGGTTTTTTTAAAAGAATCATCTAAATCAACCTCAGATGAAGAAGTCAACTGCATACATAAGTAGTCTACATAGCACTCTGGCACTGGTGAAGGAAAAGTATATAGTAAATACAATTAAAGGCATCAAGATGTGAATGTTGATACATCTCTGCTTCTCTTTGGATTTAAAAGATAAAGCATTACATCAGCAGTTCTGGGCTATGTGTGGAGTAGGAGCTGAATGGAGAGTCACCAGTGGATGTTTTTCTAATTTATTAAACAAAACAAAACAGAAAGAAATTCTCAAGAAAATTTCCAAGAGAAACTGGCAAACTTACACAGGATCAGGAAGGAAATTTCAGGTGGAAAATTTGGTGTGGAAAAAACTAATTAGCAGCTGAGGGACCCACTTGATGAGTTGCTGTTATTAACTAAGACCTCCAAAGCAAATGTTAATGTGTTAATTAGAAACAGGGTAATAACCTCCTAGATTTCCCAGTGGGAAACGAAACAAAACAAAAACAAGGCAATTTTTGTTCTGGATATAACTGGCTGAAACCAAACATGGCAGGAAGGGAACCCTCCCAGTGCTGCATCTTCATGTTCTGACGTGGGTTTGCATTGTCACTGCACCAACGTTAATGTGCAGGATGGTGACCAGGTGGAACCACAGGATTCAGTTTATCTTTCTGGAAAATCAAACAGAATCCCTGTCCTGACTGGTGGCTTTGACTTCTAGAAAGGAAGCAAAGATCCCACACTGGCTTAGTTAGACTGGTCCCAAGGAAGAAATGCAGTCAGGACACTCAGATGGAGCCCTGGTGCAATGGCAGGGGAAGTAAAATTCATGATCTGTCCTAAAGGGCTTGTACTTGCCATCAGAGAGTCTTTTCTTCTCATTTTATCTTGGCCTCTGACACTGAAGTCAACCTCTTGGATTTTTTGCTTTCCCAACCACACCTCAGGCAAGCTTGTTAGGGACATCAAGAAACACTTGAATTCTTGGACTTATCTTCTGCTGTTTTCTTCATGTTGCTGCCTTGAGCTGTGGTGGCCACAGTCCTCAGAGAGGCCCAGGAGGGCAGGAGGGTGTTCAGAGGGACACACTCCTGAGACATCCAGGACTGGGGCTGCAGGGCTTACATTCCAGCAGTGCTCGTGGCTCTCCAGTGAAGACACAGCCTGTCAGCTCCTTCAGGTCTGAGCCAACACAAGATCCTTTTATTTATTCAAAATGGTATTGAAAAAGCTCTCTTTTTTTGTTATATTGTTGTTACACAGTTCTGGTTCTTTGTCTTTAATCAGATCAAGTCATTTTTTTGCAGGAACTGTGACAGTCTCACCATCACTCTGTTCTCTGTCAAATCCCTCCCAAAATCCCTCCAGCTGCTTTGGAAGCTCCCAGTTTTCTGTGGAGCCCCTTGATGTGTAAAATGTGTGCAATGTTTTGATCAAAGGGGTACTTGATGCAAATTGCAGCATACGTCTAGCAGTCAGATGGGAAGGGATGGATCTAATCCTCTGGATCTCCACTGGGCCCCTGGGACAAGGAGGGCAGGGATGACTGGTGAGGAACACTTTAACTTCTTTGTTTTTCAGGCTGAGTTAAGCTTTACCCATTTATGATAATTTTAACTAATGTTCTGAACGCCCACCAGCTAAAAGGTTACAATGACCACATTTGGGAAAACATGTCTTTTTTTCTTTCACTTTTTTTTTCAATGTCTGAGCAAATGGGGAAAAAAAAAATCTTTGTACAATTTTTTGGCCCCTTCAAATGACATTGTAGATACAGAGAATCATTTTCTGAAGATCTACTTTCAAACACAGACCCAAATACATTAACTAGGGAGACTGTTATCTGTGGGAATTAATGGTCTTTGCTGACCAGTCTCATATTCAGTAATGATTTCAAGTGTATGTCAATATTGATTCTTCTAATGTTTTCTTTCTTTTCCAGTCTCTGTCTATTCATCTGTACTGTCTACAAGGTTGTTACCAACCAGTTTTTAATTCTAGGTGTAAAGAGTTCTGATGAGACAAGGTGACAAGTCATCTCGGAAGCTGCCCTAGAATCATGAAGACTTGGATATTACTTTGGATGTTAGGAGTGGGATACAGGACTGTCCTGTACGTATATATGTGTATATACATCATATCATTTCACAGAATCACAGAATGGTTTAGGTTGGAAGCAACTTTAAAGCTCACCTTATTCCAACACCCCTGCCATGGGCAGGGGCACCTTTTGCTATCCCAGGTTGCTCCAAGCCCCATCCAACCTGGGTTTGGACACTTCCAGGGATGGGGCAGCCACAGCTTCTCTGTGCAACCTGTGCCAGGGCCTTCCCACCCTCCCAGGGAAGAATTTCTCCCTAATATCTAATCTAGGCCTGCCTTCTGTCTGTTTTAAGCCATTCCCCTTGTTCCTATCACTACATGCCCTTGGAAAAAGTCCCTGTCCAGCTCTCAGGGGCGAGTCTTCCTATCCTGTCTCCTGTTTCAGAGACAATCCTGTTGCATTCCATCTCCCCCTTGGTGGGAAGAGTTACTCTGAGTTACAGGCGAGAGACTGCTGACCTGTATGAATTCATGCTGGGATGGCTGCGTGGAGAGTCCCTGCTGCCCACACGCAGTCCGTGCTCGGGAACCACTGGAGGAGTGACCTCATAAATTTAAGTCAGCCAGGAGGCAGAAGGCTTCTGGCATTCCTCTCATTTGTTCATCCTGTGCGGCTTTGGCAACTGGAAAAAAAATGGAATAAAAGAGCATTGTAATTTTCTGGAGCTCAGGTCTTTGCTCTTTAGTTGCCTAATTAAAAATGCATCATTTGTCCTCATTTAGGATTCTGCAGAAAAAGGATACTGCTCTTGCACAAAGTTTTTGAGTAGAGCTTCTGGAATGGATAAAATATGGAGTTAATTACCATTATGTTTAGAAGACACAGTCTTCCTTTTCCACCTTGCACACACAGTCCTGCCCTGTTTTTTTCAGCAGAGGGACAACAACTTTATGTCTTTCAGGGGTGTTCTGTGAAGTGCCTTTGCATCTGACTGCCTCAATGCCTCACCTGAGCTTATTTCCTTTGTAGGAAAAATATTGCACATCAAAAAAGGTAAGAGAAGACCTGTGGTTTGACTTAGAATCATGGAATATTAAGGCCTGGAAGGGACCTTAGAGATCCTCTGGTCCAGACAGGGACATTTCAATTTGCACCGAATTTTTTGTCTGACATTTTTGTACCAACATCACTATTATTCACAGAAAAGTGAATTGCCAGCAGCTGAATCATTTTTAACACAGCTTTGAACCAGAATTTGTTCTTGAAATGTCGCTCTCTCTATTAATTTAGAAACATTTTTTACATATCACAATATTAACTTGTAAGAGTGTTGCTTCTCAGCATAACACAGGGTATTTAACTCACATCCTTTACAACTTAAAGCAGCAGTGCAGTGTTGGGTCTTTTCTTCTGCTCTGAACTTCATGTGGGGTTTGATGTCCTTTAGTGTTTTGGTGCCTCTGGTTCCAGTCCCGAAAATCAGTGTAGTAATGTGATCCTGTGGGAAGATATCAGGAGTTACAACTGGGAGAGGTTCAGAAGGAGTTACACTTAGGAGAGGTTCACAAAAGAGGCTGAAGCTGCTGAACATTTCAAACAAAGTGTATAAGCCAAGTTTCCTCTCTCTCTTCATACAGTTGTTGTTTTTCCAACCCTCTTATCTGTATCCTAATAAAAACCCTCCTACAGTTTCAATGAGGAGCTGGAGTTGTGCGTAACAGAGAGGCAAAATTTGCTTGCTGTTTTGTTTTGATGTTGCCAGATCAGCTCTGGTGTCACACTGTTTGTAAAATCTGTTTCTGTTGAGCTGGTTACAGGCTGAGCTGCTGTGTTTATTTACCAAGCAGGTGCAGCAAGTGTGGAGATTTCTCAAGCTGCTGTTAGTTTATCCCAGTGTTGCCTTTCACTGTGATTTAAAACAGATTAATGTGACCAAAGTGTAATAAAAAGAAGCAATAAATATGTTACAAAATATGTAATAAAAATCACTGTTAAGACATTTGACAGATTTCACGCTTAAAATGTAAATTGTTGTCTGTAGAGGTTCACATTCACAGAATCATGGAATGGTTTGGGTTAGAAGGGACCTTAAAGACCATCTCATTCCACTCCTCTGCCATGGGCAGGGACACCTTCCACTAGACCAGGATGCTCAAAGCCCCATCCAACCTGGCCTTGGACACCTCCAGGGATGGGAAATCCACAACTTCTCTGGGCAACCTGTTCTAGTGCCTCATGCCCTCATAGTAAGGAATTTCTTCCCAATATCTAACCTAAACCCGCTCTCTGCTAGTTTAAAGACATTCATGGTATCTCTTCTCTTACAAAACTTCATCTTTTACTAAAATTAGTTCTTAGTTTTACACTTGTTGCTATTTTGATCTCAAATGCACATGTTCAGTTGTACCATTGCATTTCTCTGTGAGTTGGAAAGTTTCAAAACAATTATTTAACATTTTCTAAATATATTCTATTACCCAAAAAACGGAATCTAACCTCCAATATTTTGTGCACAGAGTAGCTCTCTTACACTGCTTGCTCTCATGTGGTTCCTGAGGGATTTAACCACTGAGCTATTTGAAAGCAGAGTTGTGGAGAGTTAGAAAGGTGAATTTTACATCCATGAAGTTTTGCAACAGAGCTTCTGGAATTTCCAGTTTCTCTGTGATTTCCCTGCAGTGCAGACAACACCCTTTCTCTAGGGCTGGTGAAGAGTTGCAGGGGTTTTATTTACCCCCAGTGGAAATGAAGAGAAAGGTCTCAGCACTGGTTTTCCTGTGGATAGATCCAGTCCCTGCACCGCTTCCAGTCAGTCTCTGCCCAAGAAACAGTCCACAGGAAACAAAAATTAAAAGGGACAAATTCAATAGCAATAGGAGTGTTATTTTTAAGCTACTGTGCTGAACAATGTCCCCTTAGAAAAATCACACAAATGTGTGACTATTGACCACAATAAATGAGGGATTGAGGCTTCTGTTGTCTTTCTTGTGCTGCAGCTGTAGGGTGAGATATTAGAATGACCGGAAAGTCACCTGTGGAATATCTGACAGCCTTAAATACAGGCTTGATGATGTTTATTTTTAAGTACATAGAGCAACAATCCTTCGTTATTTTGCCTTTTCACTCTGAATTAAAGTATTTGTCTTGAATTCCAAGAGACAACTTGATACATTCATTCATGAGCTAAAATAAACTGCCATGAGCCCACAGAGGAAGAGATTCTATAGGAGAATGGCTTTTACTCTGTTAGACTGGCCAAATATTTGCAGCTTTGCAATGACTCATCCTTTTCCCTCTCTTCTTCAGCAGAATTGTGGAAGAAGGGACTAAGGAAGGAGCTAATGGTACTCCTGGAGCAAAAGAAAATCAAGTCCATTTTTGGTGCTTAATTTTCTCAGAACCGAATCCTTCATTGCCATAGTGTGGCCACAGAAGGGAGCAGAGCTGCCCCTGTTCATCCCAACTGAGAAGCCAACCTTCTATCTTCTGCTTTTATTCATATTTATTACTTTTTTTTAAAATAAATGCTCCTATTGAGCATTCATAATTATTTTTATGCAAGGAAATACGCAGGCCTGGGGCTGTGTCCTGATAAAAGTTTGGCAACGTGTAGATCTGGGCCATCCTGAAGGCTGGGATTGAAAGGAAGTCCCTAAGTCACTGGTGGGGTGTCCTGCTATCAGGAGGGCCACAATTAGGCCACCCCAGAACCTTCTCTTCTCCAGGCTGAACAATCCCAATCTCTCAGCCTTTCCTCCCAGCAGAGCTGCTCCAGCCCTCTGATCATCTTGGTGTCTCCTCTGGACTCACTCCAGCATCTCCAAGTCCTTCCTGTGCTGGGACCCCAGGGCTGGGGGCAGCTCTGCAGGTGGGGTCTCACCTGAGCAGAGCAGAGGGGCAGAGTCACCTCCCTCAGTGAGGCCATGCTGCTTTGGCTGCAGCCCAGGACACAATTGGCTCTTTGGGCCATATGGCCATATTCTTATTGCTGATCCACCTCTGCATGACCAATAGAAAAAAATACATTCTACCTTTGTATCCAGGGTGTGATGAGGACAAATCCTGCACAGCATCTATCGAATCTGTGAGCATCATTTCCAGAGAGACTCTTTTCATCCATTGCTGTACCTGCACGTTTCAGTAACACCTGCCCTACTGTGGTGTTTCATCTGAAGGGCTCGAAGAACATTGTAGGTGCAGGTTTAGCTAATTGATAGTGGTCACTGAGAGGCAGGAAGGGTTCCCATCTGGGGCACACCAGGAGGCACCTCGATGGATGAAACGTCCTGCTCAAGGTCAGGAAAACGAGTCGGTGGCAAAGCTGGAGGAGAACCTGGAGAGGTGAGTTCATCCATCCTGATGATCCTGCCCTACTGCAGCTGTGCTCGGAGCACAGATCTGGTTCTTGTGGGTACAGGGGAACTTCCCAGACACAGAATCTCACATAAAATCCAGCCATTTACCAGCCCTCGAGGGAAGTGAACTGTGAAGGTTGGGCTGTCACTGCCGTAATGCAGGCAGCACTTGCCCAGCACTAAGGTGGTGATGTTTTCCCTCTCCACCCTT
Organism: Dendrocincla tyrannina; assembly: GCA_035047865.1. NCBI lineage: Eukaryota > Metazoa > Chordata > Aves > Passeriformes > Dendrocolaptidae > Dendrocincla > Dendrocincla tyrannina. The sequence continues at coordinate 146,893,231 of JAWWMP010000081.1, forward strand.
GATGTGGGTTTCCAGAGGGCCTTGGTGCTGTGTAAAGCTATTTGCCAGGCTCTGAGCTTGGTGAGTGAGTATTCTAAACACAGAGTGCTTCAGCCTGCAAGCCCTTCACTGCTCACACCTCTTTTCAATGCAGTATTCAAGGATCTCTCAATTTTGGCTTGCTAGTCATGTTTCTGAAAGCAGAAGCACCTAAATTATAACTCAGTCCCTAGAGGCCTGAAAAGAGGAATGTACAGCTTCAATACTGTTGTGCCTTCAGAAGCAACCTGCAGACTTGGCAAACTATGGGTAAATTAAAAAATTATGAGTTAAAGAACTTTGGGCAGTGTCCTTAAGATATGCTTTGACATTTGGACAACCCTGAAGTGGTCAGGCAATGGGACTAAGTGCTCACTGTAGGTCCCCTCCAAGTGAAATATCCTATTCTATGCTCAAAGAAGGAAAATCCCAAAGCTTTGAGGTGTGCAGATTATAGTATAAATCCACACTCTTTTCCACCACCCATCTATTCATGTTGGAGTTGTACAGTAACAGTAAAGGGAGAGTAAAAACCTCAGCAAGGCGCCTTGGATATCTTTAATTCCCCCAGCACTACATTTGCTGTCTGCTGGTGGCACTCAGAAGAGGCAACAAAACAAATCCTGGCCTCCATCTCAGGGTATAAATATAAAAATGACTGCAGGAATGGTGAGCAGTATCTCACTGCCCACAGCCAACTGGAGCAGAGACATCCCGGTCTTCCCTAACTCCAGGTGACAGGTGAGTCCTCTTGGCAGAGCCAACAAACCCATCCCACCGTGGGGTCATACAGGGGATGTATCAAAATGAATAGATCATCAAGTCTGGTGAAGTGCTTCAGACGGTAAAAGCTTCTTTCCCTGTGGCTGATCCTTGATTTTATGTCCTCTTGAAGTGCCTTTTTTTCTCATTCTTTCTTACACAAGACCACAAGTAGCTTCATCTCCCCTGCAGGGACCTGAACATATTAAAAGGTCACTGCTGGATCAAAATGAATATGCTTTTAAAAAGAAGTATTTCCCTCAGTTCCCAATCATGGCACAGTAAAGCTGTAATAAAGAACATGCACAGTTTACCTGCATGGTTTTTATCATTTATCAGAGCATACGGAAAACCAGAGTCATTCTTCTCCCACTAGTCGCTTGTTCTTGCTAGTTTTACACTCACCAAAGCAGCAATAGTGCCAAAGCTTGCAAGGAAATATTTGAACACTAATTAACTTCTTAATTCTGTGTGTGGGCAGGCCCCTTGTTCCCTCTGGAGCACAACTGATTTTCAAGATATTTGTTTGGGGTTTCAGGGTGTTTGCATACTGTGTATGGCTCCCAGTGTATGTGCTGGTATGTGTGTGGGATGCCTCTGGCTGTATCTGCCTGCAGCTGAGCCTGCACCACATTCCCCTTAGAAGAGGCAAGTTTTCCAATATGAAAGTTTGAAACAAAACCAACCCTCTCCTATTTTATTTCAGTCACTGGATAAAAGGCAGCAAATTCCTTGGAGCTGCATTATGGTGGCACAATAAATGCTTGTCCCTCCTGGCTGTGGGGTGCTTGGGGAGGTCGGGTTTCATCATCTGTCCAAGAGCAGCTCAGCCTGGAGCACTCACCCTTCTGCAGAGGTTTTCCTTTTCGATTTTTCCAATAAACAGATCTGCAGGGTGTCGCTGCGAACGCCAGTCCGGTTTTCTCTGGGAGGTGGTTAAGCATGTGGTGAGAAATTGTGTTAATGGTGACTAAAATTGCTGGGGTTTCCATTCCTCTTCACAGGTCCTGGTGTAGTGCAAGGTGTCCCTGCCCACAGCAAGGGGTTGGAATGAGGTGATCCAACCCAAACCATCCTGTGATTCTCTAAGTCACCTCTGCTGTGGCACATCAGAATGGCTGGGAGAGCAATAGTGAGACTCTGCACTGAACCTGTGTAGAAAATACATCCAGACGGTGTGTTTGTGTGTGTTGCACGAGAAACCTTCACTGAAAGCAAGTTCTTAGTGCAAAATTCAGCCCTCGAGGCATTACAAAATACTGGTGCTATGATGAGATTTTAAACTGGTTTGTTCTGAACAACTGTAGCAATGGCTGTGGCTCAATAATGCAGTTTATAATGTAGACGTTTGTGCCCCAAAGCTGCCTGGACAGAGCAGGGGTGAGACACACCTTGTGCACACCTGCTCATAGTGGTTTCTTCTCACCATTAAAGACCAGGGCACTTCCAGAGGAAGAGCACAGCTTTGTGTAGAAATCACGGAGATGTCGGGGACATTCACACCCAGTTCAGGTGGAATTGCTGTCATTGAACTTCAGGTGCAGGAGTTTTATTTCCTAGCACTGGGGGAAAGATGCAGGTGCTGCAGGGACAAGAAGGCCATGGGAGCCACCTGAGCTGCAGACAGCTGAATTTGGGAGAGGAAAGCCCCACCTTTTGGGACTAAACTCCATTTCCAGCCCCAAGGAATGCCAGGGTAGCACCAAAGGACTTGTTGCTTCACGCCTGCCTGACGGGAGACTGGAGGCACATGAGGGCAGATGAAATGAGCCCAGCTGTGTTATCTCCTTCACATGTTCCCCTCGGAGCAGCAGAGAGGTGCTGTACAGACCCTCCCTCTCCATGCTGCAGCCTCTGACATGCAGCCTCCTACAGAAACATCTCACCCAGATGTTTCAGGGTACAGATGTGCCCTTTGCAGGGGAGAAAACACCCACCTATGACTTTGAAATCAGTTTCCCTTTGATTTGCTTCCCTTCTGTGGGATTTGTCATAACACTTCCAAAAGAACCATGTATGTAACATGGGTAAAGCTGAGCATTAACCTTAAATGTTTTTTCTCCTCATTATTTTGCACTTAACAGTACCCAGTTACACTTCCCGTGTGCTGAGAGAGCAGGGAATTACCCAGTAAATGTTAGCAGAAGCCAGCATTTAGGCTTTATTATCACTTGATAAACCCATGTAAACCCCATTAAAGCTGAGAGGAGTTCTCTGTGTGTATCAGGGGAAAAGGGGACCATTTGCTCTCAAGTGCATGTAACTAATTAAAAATTTAAGAGCATATAGTACATAATTATATTAGACTGTAGGTTAATGCTCCTGAATGAAAAATGCTAGATGAGCTGAAATGCTTGTACAGAACAGGAGAAACCCTGGCTGCCTCATGTGCTCTCCGTGAATAGTCCCAGTATTCCCTGCTCCAGGGCTTGGGGCTGATGGAAACGGGCATATCTCCAGCTGTGACCTTGGGCAGGATCTGCCAGGCAGCGAACAATGCAGGGGAAGACAAGAGGACAATGTTGGCACCTACGGGCCTGTTTCACATCCTCTGCTGAGCCTGTTGCTGGTGGTATTTTACTCCCCACAGCAGGCAGCAGTGTCCTACTCTCCACCTGTCCCCCTATGACAGCCTTGGATAGGCCCAGGTTTAAGGCACAGGCTGCTCTCCTGGGAAGAGCCCAGTGCCACAGACTCTAAATTCCCACTGATCCCTGGCTCCAGAGTGGTCCCAGAAATGTGTGCCTGCAGGAAGGGTGTCACCTCCCCATGGGCACAAAGCCACCAGCCACTGGCATGGGCCAGACAGGATGCTCATGGGGGGCTCACCTGGAGCAGAAAACACAATTCCATACCTTCCTCTTCCTATATAATTATGTTTTATTTCACAAGACTGTCTTAGATCCCTGTTAGAGTTACTAGAACTGTAAGCAGCCACTGATCCTCGTTAAAGACACAGATAATTGAAATAATTGCAGCAACTGCACAAAACCTAAACAAAGGTGTGTGCAGGACACGTGGATGGAGAGTGGCTTCCATGGAGCTGAGTAAAGAAGGCCCAGCCTCTGGCACAAAGATGCTAAGTACAGTCCCAAGGAAAAGGACCATGAAAGACATTTTTTATTGATTCTTCTCCAGATAAAGGAAAAGAAACCCCCAAAGTTTGTGTAAATAAAGAGAACAGGACCAAAGAAATACCCAGCTCTGCTACAGGTTTCCCGTCCACCTAGAAAAAACTCACAGGGAATTGAAGCCTGCTATTTCAGTCAATATGCATTTCTGACAATCCTGACATTTTATGGCAAGATGAAAGTCCATGGACAAATGCACAGCCCCACGTTTTATCAGCTTATTCCCATCTCCTTATAATCCTTCTATGGGTTCAGAAAGCCCCAGCACCACAGAAAGCCCCGAACCTTTTAAGTTTCTGCCATGTGATTTACACTCTTACAGCCACTGCTGGTTTGAATTTCACATCCCTTTTGGAAGTGAAAGTTGAGCTGAGATATATATATGTATTTTTTATGATAAAAGAGCAGCCCCTGAATTAACAGTGGGTCAGATGAGATCTATTAGAGCGTGGTTTGGCATTTATGCTGAGAATCTCCTGTCATCCCCCACCCACAGGCTCCATAGCAACCCCAGCGCGGAGGGGCTCCAGTGCTGAGCGTGCTGCTACATGAATGCACCTCTTGTTTTACCATTGTGATGCTGAATTCATTTCAGCTGCACTCGCTCCTTCGTGGAAAGCTTCGCTCCCACTGAAGGGAAAATAAACAAACAGCTCAGATTCTGCCTTTTTGGAATGTAGCTCCTGTGTAGAGTTTGGCTGTGTGGGCAATTAGCGAGAAAGACCTCAAATTAGACGTTGCACTTGCACTTGCACATCAGCTTTTGGAAGTGCTGTAAGAAAGTCATCTTGACAGTGAACACGAGGTTCAACCAGAAGAAGCAACAGTTTGTTGGGAACTTGATACAGAACAGTACTTGTTTATTCACCAGGGTTTGAATATTTAAGCAATTCGTGCAATTGTTCCTCAGTGCAATGGCCTGAGTTTGACCAATGCTGAGTAAAGCTTGTACAAGTCAGTTATTTATTTGCTGCAATTAAAAATGTGCAGCTTGTAAAATACAGGAACATTGTTATTAGCACATTCCTATGATGTGTTAAGGACTTTAAAAGTGTGCTAAAGCATCCAGCTTGTTCTTCAGTGTACTTTCCTCACAGTTTGTTCCCCCATAAAAAGGTACCTCCAACAGTGTGGGCTTTTCTCAGTCGCTGCTGTGATCCCCCTCTGTCACACCCACTCCCAACCTCCCCATATCCCTCTGCATCACTTCCAGGTGTTAATTACTCCATGCTCCTTGTAGGGATCATTAGTCAAATACTTCGCTCAAAGCACTGTCTTACATATTGTCCGTAGACAGCTCTAAATCCAAGAACAAATTGTTCCTGTTACGTATTCACCGTTTCTGTTTTTCTCCCTCATTGTGCTTCCAGCCATCTCCCAGTAGAGTTGGGAAGAAAACCCCCACACAAAGGGAGGGACTGCACTCCAGGCAGGATCTGCAGCCAGATGGATCATCCTGCTGTGAACCACCCCTGTCTGACCTTTGTGTAATTGTCATGTTTGGCTACTGGCCTTTGAAGTGATGGGATAAGAGGTCTCCAAAAGGGGCAGGTAGGATGAGGGAAATAAATGCTGCTGAGATATGGGCCCAGTAAATTACTTAGTTTTAATGTCTTTTTCATGTACAGCATTCCAAAGGGTTGCTGCTCTCCAGCCTTTCCCTTTTCCTCTTGCCCAAGCTGGTCAGTGCATAATCCTTCCTTCATTTTGTGGGAAAAGGTGCCACAGTTCCCTCCCTGAGCCTGCAATCTCTGTGTCTTGGTTTAGCTTCCCTCTTGGAAGTGCTTGTCCTGAGACAGGCTGTGCCACCACATTCACATCTCTCTCAAACAATGCAACATTTCCTTGGCACCGGGATCAGAGCAGAGACAGAAACCACAGAATGAAAACAGAGCTGGAGAATCCCATCCCCAAATTCTTTGGCCACATTCACACTCAAAATCTGGTGCACAACAGGCTGCCAGTCCTGGCTCTGCTGTCAGAGCCTGCCCATCGTTGGGCCAGGGACCTGTATTTCTTCTTGGGAGAAAGGCCGGTGTGTTCCCCAGTAAGGTGGCAGGACATGACCAAAGCACGTACCTGGTGTGGGAACTTGGACTGAGGCTGGTGGCATGGGACATTCCTGCTGGCGAGGCTGAAGACAACTTTGGATATTGGATTTCTCCCTGGAGGTTCTTGGATCAGTGTCCAGCCACCCCTTAGCTTTCTTTTGACAAGCTAAATGGACTAAGCTCCTTAAATCTCTCCCTGCAAGTCACCTTTCTCAGACTTGTGTACATTCTTGTGCCTCTTTCTTGAATTGCCTCCAGCTTTTCAACCTCCCCCTTGCTTTGTGGACGCGAGATCAGGGCACAATGGGTTGGCAGCAGTTTCGGGAGACGGGGAATACCCAGGCAACATTATCATCCTCTTCTCCCTGGATTTCCTCTGCTTATACATACAAAGATTAGGTCAGTTCATGGACAGTTGATCACTCACTTCGACTTATGACCCTTTTTTGGTCATGGCTTTCCACTGTAGAACCAACACAGCCCCCACCAGGCACATACCGTCCTTCTCCGATCTTGTGACTTGGTTCTACTCGCTTACCTTCAGACTGCCAATCACCCGTTTGCATCAGCAACCTGGATTCCTTCTTTTGACCATTTTCCCAGCCTTTTTCATCTGGAAAATTTGTTGATAATGGTTTAAAGGGCTTTTTCCTAAGTAGTTAATAAAATATTATAGTGTAGAGCCAAGAACCAGTCCCTACGGGATCTGTCCAAACACACACCCACTCAAAGAAAATTTCTCTGGTTATAATTATATTTAAGACCCGAAGTTAGCCAATTCTTAATGCAGTTAATGTGTTTCATAGTGGTTTTCTATTCTTTCAGTTACTTCATCCATGTGCTGTACTGTTACAAGACACAATTCCTACAGAAGCCCAGCATCACTTCCCTCATCAGCCAGACTTGAAATGTAATGCAAAATTCCCCCAAGCTGCACTAAAAATGGGACATACAGTGTCAAACTGCCACATTTGGGTATCAGCAGCAAGGACGGCACACCAGCATAGCATGATATAAACTATTTTGCCCCCACAGCCTTGCTCGTGGCAAGGTGAAAAGCTGCTGCAGACGGTGCTGGTGTTCCAGGAGCTCTCTTTGGGAGGGGCTTAAACGATCCACTGAGTGATGGTCTGGAGGATAGTCTGGGTTTTGCCACCCCTCTGTAACCAGAGAATCTCGTGTTTGTAATTCCGTAAAGGATTTGTCAGCTGAAGGTGTTGAAAAAGATTTCTGATGCGCTGGAAGCAACCTCAGCCTTCTGTTCTCAAGCATTTGGAGGGCAATGTGGGTAAAATGAAACTTTGAGGCAGGATGTTTATCCTCTTCTCTCAGAGTGTTTGGTGTGATTTTTATCAGGGAATGAGGTTAATCAGTCTGTCTTTCCTTTCTCCAGCTATAGCAGCATCTCACACGATATGCTCCTGATGTATTTGCCCTGTTAGGGCCAGATGGAATAGGGTTGAGGACATGGTACATACTTAAGTGACCTCCAAGTGGAATGGGTGGTACGAAGTCAGTCATTTCCCTGGATGCAAAAGAGGGTAATTTAAAGGAATTGTCCTTTTCAAACACACCTTTTGAACTCAGAGAAGGGACCTGCTGTGGGAATGAAATTCATGTATTTGCAGCAGCACTGGGTGTGTTGATTTCACCAAAACGTAGGCAACCCACAAATTGTATACACACACAAAATGAAACAATTGTTATTGGGTTTAGATTTGAGAATGAACAGGATGTTAATGAGATAATGTCTGGGCATGATGTGGTCTCAACACCTTAGCACAAGAATGTGTAATCATGCCTTCTGCACTGCCTGTTTGAAAGGACAGACCCTGGTGATACCTTTCAGTATTCCATACTTCATTTTTTCTATACATTTATTAGGATTAGATTATTTATAATTTCCACATTTCTTAGTGGAATTAAATTCTGATTTAATGCTTACAACTGAATGTAAAGCTTCAAGGACAATGAAAAAACAGGAAGCTCTGGCAGAGGGAGGGTAACTCAGCAAGGGCAATGCTGTTCCTCTGGAAACTGTGTCTGCTGCCTAAAATGGGCTTGTTTGTGGTGCAGCCCAACAACACTTCCAGGTTCACTTTGATTGCCAGAGCAGGGGATTTTCAAAAGCAGCAGCTGCCAGAACAGAAACCATTACAGGGACGAAAGAGGGATGCAACACCCCTGCAGCCAGGCTTTCATTCATGCTAATATGCAGTTAGGGGAGGCTGTGATTGCAGCACCGTGTGCCTGACCACATGCAAATCTCCTTCCAGCATCAGGAGAGGTGGGTAATGGATGATCTGAGTTCTTACCACTCAGTAAACTGTCTGGGGAGGCGTTCACTCATGGAAATAACAGAGAAGAAAAGGAGGATGAGCTCTGATCGGATGAGTGGGTGGTCACTTGTGAGATTGACCAAACCCTCTCCTGGTGATGCTCTCTCTGCTCCTGTAGCTCCCACTGGTGTTCCAAAGTCCAGCTGTGCTGAGAGCATGGAACGTGAGGCAGAAATTCTGTCTGAGCTGCATTTCTTTTTCCCTCCCCTGATCTTCAGAAGGGATTGAAAAAAAAATCGTGGCTGCTGCTAATCATTAATCACTCTGAAACCAAACCTGGCCTTGCAGAACTAACTGTGCAGTCAGAGCACTGGGGAAACTAGAGCGAGGAAGAAAGTGTTCAGGTTACTAGATGTCTCTAATTTGGGGTTTCCTGTATTTCATTGCTGGGCTTATTTTTTAGTGCCATAAATTACACTGTGGAGAAGCTTTTCTTTTTTGCAGGATCTGCACTTTCCTTTGGACAATTAGATCCAAAATTAAATTTACTATTCCCTGCTCACTCCTGACTGTAATTGTGTCCTTTTACTGCCTTGTTTATCTGCTGATTCCATCTGTTCCAGCCAAGAATGGATGAACCTGCACTGTGCTACTGGCTCTAAAGCCTCCATGCTCACCACCAGCACTGAAACCCCTTCACTGGGACAGGCAGGGCACTGTCTGGAAAGGAGAAAGTCCCAGTATAAACTGGTGAATGCCAACTAAAGGATGCCAGTTGGGTGCTGAAGTTTATCTCTGGGCCATTGGCTTTTTACACACTTTGTGATTCCTCTGTAAAAGTGTCAATTGGAGCACGAGGTTCCATTTGCTGATCCCCATCTGGGCTCCTGAGGGTGGGTGGAAAAACACCCATGTGGTCAGTGGTGCTGGGAAATGCCCACATGCAGCCTGTGCATGGCATGGGCCTGTTTCCATCCCACATTTGCTGTCAGAAGGAAGGTGCTGGGCCCTCAGAGCAGGTGGCTCCAAGCCCTTCCAGACCCACCTTCAGGGCACACTCCTCACCTCCACACTCAGCTCCAGGCTCTTTCACTCTCTGAGGTATCACAGGTGTGAAAGCAAATCCTGCCAGCTGAGTTTTCGCAGCTCAAACTCCTGAGTCATCTCTTTTAAGGTCCCTTCAGCTGCCATTTTTATACATCTTTTATGCATCTCTTTAGTTTCTCCTCTGGGTCTTTGCACTGGTGTTGTGTTGCAACAACCAGCAGTGATTTGTGGCTGGCATGAGCACGTGAGAGGGGGACAGAGAGGAACCCTTGTTTGGAGAGGAAATAAAGGTGAACAATCACATGGACCTTACAAACATGTTGAAACACAATAAAACACAGATGGTTTCAACTTTGGCAGTGAGGGAGTAACGTTGTTTAAACACAGACATTTCAAGAGCATACAGATAATTTCCAGAGAGGAGAAAGGCGATGCTGTGGCCTGATTTGCATCGTGGACATGGCTCAGGTGCAGCAGCAGCCCCTCCCTGTGTGTAGGACTGCCTTGCCCCTTGGTGTCTGGCAGGTGAGTCGCTCCCTGATGGGCTGTCTGTGGGATTTTCCCAGCTGAAACTTTGAAGTTGGCTGTTTTGCCCACTCTGTGATGTGGTGATGGATGTTTATAGCTTGTGAAGCACCTCGAGGGGAAAGGCCTCCTGTAAATGCTGTTATTCATTGAGAAATAACCGTGCCTGTGCTTTGGCTGTGAGCTGGAACCATGCCCAAACCCCACCACCACCTTCAGCTGTTTGTTGGTTTTGCTAGAGAGGCACCCGAGGATGAAGTGGGGCTGGGGGTGCCTCGTGCTGGATGCTGTGCGAGTGTCAGTGTCACCTTCTCACCAGCCAGGGAGGCAAGGGCTGTGGGAAGGGAAGTGTTTTACACGCTGTGTCTGAGAGCCCTTCTTTCCCAGCCCAGTAAGGATGGTTGGAGGCCAGGGGGTCTCTACATCTTCACTCAGACCAAACCTACAAGTGGGGCTCTACAGTGAGAACAGCCTCGTCAAGCAGCTGGAATGCCCTTCCCACTGGTGATGGCAAGGACTCATCCCAGGGGCACTTCACCCAAGCAGGTTCAGATACCCAAATTTCAGCTGAGATGGACCACATCCTTCCTGGACCTGCTTCTCTCCCCTGATTAAAAGAGCAAATCACAGACCAAACCCCGATGTACACACACCTACAGGTGATTTGCAGGTTGGGATGGAGGAGCACTCAGGGAGAGAGATGGATGTTCCCTGTGGGCAGACACTGCTATTCCCTTCTGTATAAGTGGAAAGGTCCCTTGAGATATGTTGCCTCAGCCTTGGGGCTGAGCCCACACACCGATCTCCAGCACTGCCCCTTTTTCCTTTCCCTCACAGGAGACAAAGGAATCAAAGAAGAGACGAACCCTCCCAGCTAGAAGGAGCAGTGTGATGGTGGGAGTATGTACATCCACCCAGAGTGGGACAAGTAGAAACACTGCAGTGAATTAGATGTTGTGTGTCTGACAAGAGACCAGTCAAAGCTGCAACAAACCTCCATTTATCCCCACGGGAATATAGCATGTCTTATAGGATGCCAAGCACAGCATTCATGTTAAAAACAAATAAAAAAAGGTCTTCTGTGTGAAATTAGCACTGAGTGTTAGTGCCTCGCAGAGGGATTTGGACTCCCTTAGGTTTTGGGGCTGTGGCTCTCTCAGGGCAACTAGAAGCCTTGGGAAAAGTGCACCTGCCTAAAGCCATGAGGGGTCATTATGGGGCTAATGCAGGTGATGAGCTCAAATGCAGCTTCCTGAGCCTGCCCTTTGAGGCTGGAACTTGTGCAGAACAGAAGTGCCTGTGGCTTCTCCACTGCCCGACTTCACTGACTCTGAAAGGTTCCAGCAAAGCCTCTCCTCCTCCTGGCATTTTAACATCCACTCCTGGCAGCGGTGTGTGAAATACAGAGTAAAACAAACGCCACAGAAGGAAATAATTCTGACCAGCACACGAAGCCCTCCCCATGAAGACACTGGGAGGGACATCTTGTTGAAAGATCTCACCTCCAACCCTCCTACCTGTTTCTGCTGCCCATTCATTTGGGTTTCACACACGTCCAAGCATCTTCACTAAGTTGAAACCAATTTCTTTTCAGCTGGGCCCAAGCTCTTAGAAGCTGACTGGAAAAAATGGAGATGTTAGTTAGATAGTAAAAATTAGGAATAAATTCTTTACTCAGAAGGAGGTGAAACACAGGAACACATTTCCCACAGAGGTGTGGAGGCCCCATCCCTGGAAACAGTCCAGGCCAGGTTGGACAGGGCTCTGAGCAACCTGATCTAGTTCATGTCCCTCCTCATTGCAGGGGGTTGGACAGGATGAACTTTAAAAGTCCCTTCCAATCCAAACTGTTTTATGATTCTATGAATTGCAGTGAGATTTCAACTCTTCCTGGGCTGGTCAAGGGTCTCTAAAATGTTTTATTTTCTGCCAAGCGGGAACCACTCCCCCGTAGGGGGAGGAATCCCAGCACACGGTGCAGTGCTGGTTTGAACTGGTCCCATTCTCTTCTTGCTGTGGTTTTCAGAGACTTTGAGGAAGTTTTGGTTATTTGAGGAATGGTTGCCTTCTGCTTCTGGAACAATTGCTGCTACATCTCGTCCCTGATCTGTTCACATCTGCCTGGACCAGAAAGCTGCCATCCTTACTGGTAGCATGTTGTACCCCCATGTGTGTCTTTCCATCTCTAAATCCCATGGACCTGCCAGTGCTCAGCCTTGGGAGCAAACACCAGGTGTATCGCCAGGCACAGGCTCACCCTGTTACCCACCGGATTTGCAGCACTACAATTTGTTGCATCAGTAGAAAGTGATTTTACCTTATTTTTCCACTGTAGTAATTTATTCTTCTGACTTGGTGCTGATATTTAAAGCACCCAACGACCAAATATAAACACACGCTCTGACTCAGTCGTGGTGTACTTTAAAAGACACAACCTATAAACATCCTTTCCTGCTGAGGCCCAAACAAAGGCAGAGGGCTTTCCTCCAAGCAGGAGCTGGAAGGTTGGCTCTGAGTGTCTTCTGCAGATGCTGTGGAGTCCCCTGCAGCTCTTCACCTTTATCCCATTTCTTCTGTGAATGTTATTTAGTACTCCCCAGAAGTCTGACTGACAGTGTTTAATAGCACTCTTCTATCATGCTGCCTGGAATACCTGGGCAGGGACAGTGGTTTTCCTAAAAGCACCTTCCAAAATGCCACTGGCAGATTTGCTTTGTCCACAGAGGCAGATCACATGCCCAAGCAAGTTGTTTAATTTCCGGTGGTTGTAGGAACACTTTCCTCCTCCGTTCTTCGTGTTTCTGACAATGGCAGGATTTGAAAATGTTTGGTAACTCAAAGAAATCTGATATAATTGCCAAAATGGAGTGAGAGGAGGCTGATTTGTATGACTGGAGCACTAAAAGTGCTGACTACAACCTGTGTGTGAAGAGCAGTGTGTGCCCAAGAGAAAAGACAGAGGGAGAAGAGACCATGACCCATTTAGTTGTTAAATAAAGAAATATTAAAGTTGGGGGGGTGTAGTGAGAGGTGAACGTGTGGAGGCTGTAAAGGGGATTAAAGACCATGGGTTCACATTAAGAGGTGAGCTGCTCCTAGAGCTTTTATCTGTAATAAATGGAAAGAAATACCAGGTAATGGGAGATTTCAATCATAAAGATGTATGCTGGAAGTCTCATATAACCAGAAATAAATCTCTTTGAAGTTTCCCAAATGATGTGTGATCATTTCCTAGCCCAGGAGATATTACACCCAACACGAGATAACAGCATTTCAGATTCCATTCTGACAGACTGGTCTGTGTGTTGGAAGCTGACGGTGTCTGAGGAACACATGGCTGGGACTCTGATTCAACAGAGGCGGGAGAGAGGAGAGAGATGGACCACACAGTAATGAATCTATTGGGCAGCTCCAAAGGGATAATTTCCCAGGACTGAAGTAGCATAAAAGGATGAAAGTTGGGCTTTCTATAAGAGGATTTTATCAGCTGACTGACCACCTTGATTTCGCAGTGATGTGAGAGGGCAACTTTGATTAAAATTCTATCCTGCTAAAAAGGGAGAATGCCACTCACTGTGAGATAAATGACTTAATAAACTGATCAGGACAAAAAAAATCTTCCTTAAAGTGCAAAGCTACACTGTCCCCACACTGCCAGGGCAAGCTGGGGGCAGTGGGAGGGAATTTTGGCCTTTGGTGGCTGAAATGCTCCAACCCCTCTCCATGTTCAGGTTTAGAAAATGTTGAAGACTGGGCTGGGCTGGTATTGGTGGGAGGGAGAAGCTGGAGACATCCCACGGACTACCAAAAATGTTTCGTAGTCAGGTGTAGGAGCTCTGCCAGTTGAGTTTATCCAAAGAAGATCAAGGGGTGACGTGGTATTTGTGCCTGTGGGCTTTGTGGGGAAGCACCAGCTGATGGGTTGAGAACAGGGCTAGGGGAAGAGACTCTGCTGTGTGCTCTCAGAACTGAGCTGGTGGTTCTTCCTGCCCTTAAAAAACCTCTGAACATGCAAGATGCTGGTAAGAACACCGGTGATATTTGGTTAGACAAAGTCTATTCAGTGTTCCACACCATTTCCTGCAGTGATGCAGCGCTGTCTGTCAGACTCGTCAGGCTGCTGGGAGGGGCTGGGTCCAGCAAGACACACGTGGGGAACAGCATTCACAGGCTCTCTGCTTTTGTGTGGAGCCTCATGAGCTATGAAATGCCAGGCTTGAGCCAAGAGATGGGAATTTGGGATTTTGGAGTCCTGGCATGCTACTAGGAGAACAGGAAAAATAAGTTCACAATCAGAAATACTGTGAAATGACAAAATACTGTGGAAAAAGCTGGAGGTTTCATGCAAAGCTGAGCTTAGCTATGCCTCGACATCCCCCTCAGGAGACCCATATCCTCCTCTTACAGCAGGCAAGTCTCTGCCTTCCCGTGTGTCCATTGCCTTGGTTGCAACACAGGATTTTGCAGAGCATATTGGCACCTCCTGTGCAGAACAGCTCTTTAAGGCTTGCTGTTACGATGATATTATGATTCCAAAGCAGGAGAAAGTAGTTTCTTTCCCTTTGTACCCATAATTGAGCTTTTTTGGAATGAAAAATTGATGGGCTCTGGAAAAGGAGCAGGAGTGATGTCTAAACTGGCCTGAAATTCAGTCAACAGCTTGTAGTATCTCTGGGAAGCCTCTGAGTACTTGTTACTTCTGTCTTCAAAATCATGAAGGAAATCAAGGACAGAAATCTGTGAAGTCTTTGCAAGTGGTCAGATGACTTTATTTCTCAGCAGTTCTCTGGTAACCAAGGCTTTCTTATCTTTTTCCCCCCAAACCGCAGCCCTCTTCTTGAACTCACATATAATACTGGATGATCTGTCTCTTATTGCAGGAAAGGAGGGATGGAAACACATTTAGGATCTATGTGGCATTTCAGAAGGAGCATTTCCAAGTGGGTTGATGGGTCTATTTTAGCAGGAAAGTGGAAGAAGAGGCTTGGTCTTGCTGAATCTCATCCCTCTGTAGGGGCAGAAATCAGACCCACAGTGAGACCTCATGTGCTCACAGATCCCTCCTAGCCCTCGTGCTGAGGAGCCCCTGTGAAGGGGGGTAAGTGAAACGTTTGTTCCCAGCCATTCTGCAGCTGCCCTGGATTTGAGAGAGAGGAAGAGCCCCCAAAAGACTGAAAACACCACGAAGTGCAGTATGGAAATAACTCACTAAAAGCTGGGCTGTGGGTGTGAGGTTCAATTCATTTGAACTGCCAAACACACCCAAATTCACTCCTTCTGGCCTAGCACCACCTTTTTGATTTTTAACAAGGGAAGGGCACGGGGGCTCTTTGTGGGAAGTATTATGAAAGTAGAAATAAAAAGGAGAAGAAAGACCCCTTCAGCTCCCCGTGGCTAATCAGGTATTCAGCTTGAACGAACACTAATGAAACCAGCACCACATCAAAGGGGATGCTGGCTCCACTCGAGAAGGTGATTAAAAAATGTGAGAGTTACCAGGGAGCCCCCAGCCAGCACCAGGGGCTGCATTTCACAGCCTGTCTTGTACAGAGAAAAGCAGCCCTGTGCTTGTCCTCTCAGCTGCCACCTGCTCTGGGGTCATGCCCATCAAAGAGGCACTGGGGGAGCCGTCCTTGCAGGCAGGGATGGGTTTTTGTTCAGAGACTCTGTTTCTATTCCATTCTTCACACAGTTGAGTTACCAACGCGAGCCAAACCCAGCAGGTGCTGACTTGATTTTTGGTGTAATGGCCAATAGCAAACTCCTTTCTGTCACAAAGGTTCCAATATGTTAAATATTCTGAATCAGGAAAGAAACTGAAACATCTCAATTGGAAACGGAAGAAAGTGGAAGAAAAATAAACAGGATTTTGTGATAGACGTTCACTGGGAATAGGATGCTTCCAGTTGTACACAAGTAGAAGAGGTGAGGGGACAGTCCCAAGGGGGGATGGAGCCAGTCCAGTGCTTGTAGGTGGCTCTGCTGCCACAAAATGGATTTATATATCAAATAGTGCTGCAGGTGAGGAGCCCAACCTGCCTCTTTGCAAGGGACAAAGACAGGGCACCTCCCTATCCCTCCATCCTGAACTGCAGGATCCTGCTCCAGACCCACTTCTTGAGGACAAGAGCACAGATTTCTTGGTGTATGAGCATGAAGGAATCTTTTTTGTTCCCATCACAAGGGGATTTTCCACTCAACTCTGAACACTCAACACATGAACACATGCCTGCATGCTTGTCCACTTGGAGACTGGGGTAAGAATTCTTCTCGCACTTAAGGCTTAAAATCATTAATTTTTCTATTATTCTGGATTACTGTCACCTGAGATGAGGGCTTTGAGTGCAAGCTGAAATCATCCAGGGTTTTATCTACAAATAATGGCACAGCTACCCAAAGCTAAAGTGATGATGCCTAATGTTGGCCATTCCTTTAGCCAAAACTCCCCTCTAGGTCACCGACATCCAGATTTCAGAGTAAGCTGATGCCAAATGAATCCACAAAAATCTGCTCCAGGGGACTTCTGAATCATGAGATCTTACAAAATGACAGAATTGAAGCAGCCAAAGACTTCTCAGCTCCTAAACAAACTCTCTGATGTTTTTTGAAAGGGACAGATTCTGTGCCTGTGGAGAGAGCTGGGGGTGCTGAGCCTGGAGAAAAGAAGGCTCTGGGGACACCTTAGAGCCCCTTCTAGTGCCTAAAGAAGCTGGAGAGGAACTTTGGACAAGGGCATGGAGTGACAGGACAAGAGGGAATGGTTGTAAACTTGAAGAGGAAGGATTTAGATTGGATGTTAAGGAGAAATTCTTCCCTGTGAGGGCAGGGAGGCCCTGGCACAGGTTGCCCAGAGAAGCTGTGGCTGCCCCATCCCTGGAAGTGTTCGAGGCCACCTCAGATGGGGCTTGGAGCAACCTGGGCTAGTGAGAGGTCTCCCTGACCATGACAGGGGATTGAAACAAGATGGTCTTGGGGTCCCTTCTGGCCCAAACCATTCTGTGATGATTTTAGAAAATTGGTTCTAAAAGGATATGCACTGGGAAGTGAAAACACTTGGTATTTTACCTCAACAAACCCAACCACTCAAAAGCAAAAAGCCAAATCCATTACTAAGCCACCATTTGGGAAGACGTGTGGTGCCACGTGAGTTCCAAAGGGGGTAAAAAGAACATGGTAAGAAAGTGGGCACTCCACTGTAAATGGGGTGGGCAGAGAGAAATGCCTTGCAATACTCTTTGCAAGGAGAAATGCCTTTGGCTCTTGCTGAACTCCCACCATGGAAGATTCCGGGGACTGAAATGATAGCCCTGAAAGAACAAAGTCCCTCCCAAGTTACACAGCAGAAGGAGATGTGTCTGCTTGTGGTGGCTGGTTTGGGGGCTCACTACCATTCTATGAAAACACCTGTGCCTGTGAAAAAGAGGCAGGAAGGCTCCAGAACAGCAAGAGGAAGCATCAGGCACCGCCTTTGGGATGGACAAGACAGAACTGCCAAGAAAAAAGGGCATTGTGTCACTGAGTGACAGGGAGGAAATCAAACCAGAGAGCAATGACAGTCTGCCATTTGTGTCTCACCTTGCCAGGAAAAATGGGTGTTTAACTCCACAAATACACTGGGTTGTGCCAGTTTTACCTGGCTCTGTCATCCATTTCTTTTCCATTCTGAGTGTCAACAACCACGTGGTTTGTATGAACGGAGCATTAGGTCACTTCAGCCTCCCCACGGTGCTGTGGTTTATGCTGATTTTCCAGAGTCTGGCTGAGGTGCAGAGATGTTGGTGCCCTGACTAGGAATAAAACAGGCCAACATGCTTCAAAGTAGTTAATGTATTTATCCACTCAGCATCCAGTGAGGGAGACAAATGGGTTTTCCATGTTAAAGAGGAGCGTGGAGTCCAAAGGGAGAAATAAGGTGTTACTGGGTGGTACAGACCTGCACAGAGAGTAGGTATTTATACATTTCTCTGTGTGTGAGTTTTCCTTAGTTGATGGATTTGACTCAGAAAATGTTGTTAAAAAAAAATCCCAACATGGCCAGGAAGTCTAAAATTGTGGCTTAAAAATTACTTTGAAGCAGAGGAGTCAGATTAGAGTGGTGGAGGAAGTGCCTCAGCCCAGGGCTGGCACTGATCTTGGTGGAGGCTGAATCCCACAGGTCGGAGAGCACTGGGAACCTTGTCTTGCAGGAAACCTCATAATTCCTTCACCCCTGGGCTTGGGGAAGCCCCTCCCAGAGGCTGTGGAGAGCGTCACCCAGGAAAGCAGGACCAGCACAACCCCTCTCACTGACCTCACTGGGGGTCAAGGAAGGAGCCCTGACCTCAAGCATCCTTTCCCCAGTTGTGAGACCTGCCTTTGTTTAAGACCTTTATTGTTCAAGTCCTGGAGAAGAATAGGCTGTCGCCGGGAGCGACTCGCAAGAAGAAAATTGCCACACAGGCAAAAACCATCCTCATGTCCTTTTTCCAATAGAACTGGAATTTTTCTGACTGCCTGGTTTCAATAAAAAGCCCAGAAAGAAAGAATTGAAGGGGGCATTGCTTTTCATGGAATGCCAGCAAATAATTGCAAAAAGTTGCTTGTTTTTAAAGAATTGCATGACTGAGGACAGTGAGGGGTGCCAGGGCTACGCAGAGACACCAGATTTGCATCAATTTCAGCCTGAATTTCCTCTTCTCCTTGAGAACTCCTGGTCTGGGTGTTTGTCTTCATTTCCTAAAGCTTCTCCTGCTGCTGGGTGTAGCCAGAACATGGTGAACAGAAGCACTGGATGCTGCTGAGCTGCTCAAAGGGGTGTTGAGCCACAGGGATATTTCTGTAGGAAGATATTGATCCTGGTATCTGACAGATGTCATACAGGCATCGGGGCCAATGGCCATTCCCTTTGGCCACTGGAAGGGGACGGCGTGGTCAGGGTGGAATTGCACCACCAACTCCCCAGTTCTGCTTCAAATGTCACTGAGGTTGGGCACTCTCTGTCTCTACCAAAATAACCCCAAGACGAAACATTGCCAGAACGTTACAGAAAGGCTTGAATTTATGACTGTGAAAACACAAGGCATACTATGGTATGTATAAATCATGTTGGGTTTTCCCCTCATAATTTACCCTTTTTTTTCCCAGGGAGGACTGTTTGCTTTGTATTTATCTGCTGTATTTGTGCAAAGTTAAAGCATTCTGGGTTTTGCAGTCACTGTCACTCAACTAGCCAGTCCCTCAAACTTTTCTGCCTTGCACCCTGTGGTAGCTCCTGCCAAATTCCATTTTCTTATCTGTTCATGCCACAGAAAGTATCACACCTGCTGGCATCTGGAGTGTGTTCATCATGGGGTTAAAGAGCTTGGATTCCACAATGTATGTGGGATTTATTATTTTTTTGTGTGCGTGTGTGTTTCAAATGCCACTCATTTGGAGCTTTTAGTCCAGACTTTACAAGCTATAGACAACGTGCTGACGCCACAAGTATTGGTGTGGATTTTGGCCACTGACACTCTTCTGGTAGGTTCACTGCCCCTGCTGGTTCCCTCAAAGGCTCAGCAGGTCCCACGACATCAGCACTGCCAGGACAAGACAGAATGCTGTGCCCCACATCCCATAGTGTATCCTGCAGGATGCTCTTGCTCTGTATAAGCATAGGAGAAGACTTTGGAGGAAGTTTTCCATCAAATCCCTCTGTTTCATCCTAAAACAGCCCTTTTTTGTGCTGTTCTACCAGTTTGCTACAGAGGCATCCCTACGGAGTGACCATCTGAGCACCTTCTGCATTACAGTCCCAGGAGAATGCTGTTTCTTCTCTGCAGGATCAGCTGGGAGGCTCCTGAGGGCAAGGACAGGGGAGCCTACAAATACCACAGGCATCTTCCCCAGTTTGGGGCCAGATGGGGCAGTGCAACCCCTGCAGTGCCAGTGCGGCTCTTCTTCCTCTGAGTTCAAAATGTTTTGTCCAAAGTGCTGGAAAAGCTTTGCAGAGGCAGAAGAACAGAGAGCAGAGGGATTGCTGCTGGGGGCCTGCAAAACACTGTCCCCATTTGGTGGGGAATTGCAACAAAACATACCAAAGCCAGTTGTTTTGAGGAATCCATAGCCACAGGTGACATTCCAGCTTTCCCACCCGTGGCTCGTGGTTTCCCACCCATGAGTCCGTCGTGAGCCACCCTACAAAACACACCTTCTTTGGGGTGCAGAACAGCACAGGGGGAGCGGGAGGGGGACTCCTGTTGTGTACCCCAGGCACAGATAAAGAGAGATGATAATAATAGTGATAAATAGTGATAACAGCAGTGGTAAATAGCAAGGAAACTGGGCCATGGGTAGGCGGTAAGAGGCAGCAGAAGATGACTCTGTGCTTGGCCTTTCCCACTGAGGACACAGAGGAATGGAGAGCCTTGCAGGCAGCGTTACTTCACATGCCACCACAGTGTGCAGCCTCGGGGTGTTTTTAACCTCCCTGGTCAGGAAAGGGAGGGCAGTGTCAGGGCTGGGGTGGAATATTCTGGATGGCAAATTGTTGAGCTTCTCAGAGGCAATTGTGAGCCTTAGGGATGGCAAGGCTCACAGAGGAAGAGAAGAAGACACACGAGGGAGGTTGTGCCTGGCTGGACCTCATCCTGCTGTGCTCCCAAAAGCTCTGACTTTAGGGAACGGCGTGGGAAGGTGTCCTGCTGTAACAGGAGAAATAAGACAGCTCTGCCTTGAAATGTCTGGGCAGAGATTAAATGTGACATGCTGGAAGGAAAACTTGCTGTGATATTGTGCCAAAGGGCCATGAATTCTCCCTGTGAGTGGCACGGGGCCCTCGCCTGCCAATTAGTGAGTTTGGGGATGGCATCCCACGGTCCTCCCCACTCCTGCAGCCCTGCAGCTCCCTGTGCCACTGCCCCTCATGGGGCTGGAGCGGGTTCTTCTCTTCCAGAGGCCAGGAACTCATTGCTCCATTTTTCTGTAACATGATTTTCGTAGTTCAAAGCAACCAATGCTTGTTTTAATTAACGAATATGTTTCTCTTTTCTTGCTTCTTGGCCTCCTGCCTGGCCCTGCGTTTTTGTGCCGGGAGAATAAAACATTTCATTCAAAACAGAATCCTCTTTGTCCCTGTGTGGCCACTGCTTGGAGAGGTGAGGGAGCTGGGGAGGTGGCAGAGGTTTTGATTTTGGGGGTGGAGGAGCAGGGAGGGAGAAATGGGCCAGATTACAGAGAAACTGCAAAGAAAAGACAAGTTCTGTAGCACTGATCTCACTTAACTCTTCCCATTTTCCAAGAGCCATGGCAAATCCTGTTTATGCAAATCCTCACCTTAGCAGCTTTCAAATATTCTTAGAGCCACTGGTGTGAACGGAGGTGGAAGCTGGAGCTGGATGATCCCAGTGAGCGCTCCGTACCTGTGGAGCTCCCTGGGAAATGTGTGAGCAATGATGTGACACATTTCACTGGTGTTCTCTGACTGCTGCCCCCCAGCACCAGCTGTTTTCTCACAGCTCTGCTTTAGCTTATCAATCCTCCCTGGTATTGGGCTAAATTCCAAATAAAGTAGGGGAATCAGCTGGCAGTTCATTTGATGTGTTCCATTTTTTTTTTCTCCACACTTAATTGAGCATTCCACTTGGAGTAATACTCGGCATTAGATTAAATCTCTATTGATCTGTTTTAATGAGCTCACCACCATGACCAGCAGCCCCTTCTCCCACAGCACACGAAGACGTGGCCATCCAAACGTGTGGCAGAAACACCTTGTTCAGGAGGACTGGCACCTTTTCCTCTGTACAACCATCCTTGGTGCCCCATTACCCCGGAGGCTGTGGACCCACAGCCTGCAGATACACCTTGTGGTTTGTGCCTCTGTGAGATTCCTGTCACAGGGAATTGCTGTATAAAGGCTGCCAAGAGCTTACTGCTTAGAGATTTCACTGCTGAGCAGGCAATGTCCAGGCCCACCAGTGTGAAGGCAGGTGGCTGAAGGCTCTGTGTGAGCTCTCCCCTGTGCCACGGGGAAACCAGGAGTGTTGGAGTGCTCACAGCTCTGCCTTCCTGCTTAGGGGGAAATATTGCAAACTCAGGTCTGGGGAAAATCAATCTTGTGAGCTACTGAATTGATTCCACTCTTGCATTTAAATTTCCACTTGAGATTAAAATGTAAAATGAAGGAAATCTCTCTTTCCTTCCTTGCGATGAAAAAAAAAGTGATTAATGAGTGTTTAAATCCTAATGACAAACACATCCTAATGACCCAGCACTTTGTGATTTGCTGCACTGTAGCATTTTGTAGGCTTTGTGGACCAAATGATCTTTAGGGTCAGCTAATTGCACCTTCTACCTAGCAAAGGCTATGGGCATTTCCTAGGTGGTTTTTGAATGTAGCTCAACAGCTTGTATTGGATGTGAACAGCTTAAACCTGTCTGAAAGTCCTTGAGGTAAAGCTGGCAAGGTGGGGGTGTCCTTGGGGAGGGTGTGGGGAGCAGTGCAGTGCTGTGGAAGAGAGAGTTAAATAGAAATCTCATTCCCACATGGTTTAAGAGCTCGTATCATCAAAAGATGTCACACACTAAATAATGTATTAAAGCTCTCTGCCCAGTTTTGGTGGTTTTGTGACAAGTGGCATTGCTCAAGCACAGCTGAGATGCAGCCACTGGGGCAGGGATGTTGTCTCATGTCTTCTAATATGAAGTTTTCGATGTGAATTTGCCAACACTGCCCATCATCAATTTCAAGTTTGGTTATTGCTCACTTGCTTTTTTTCCCCTCTTTCTTATCTACAAGAGACAATATGTTTTGCATCAGCACATTGTGATTAATAATCATGATGTGTAATGACATTAATTAGCAATAGCTATTGCTAATGATTAATAACAGCAGCTAAGGGAAACTTTGGCTGCAATGATTTATTTTGTACTTTCATTGAGCTGTGCATCTGGCAATACTGGGGTGCTGTAATGCCTTCAGGGAGGAATATCTGTGTGGGGAGGTGAAGAGTTGGGAAACGTTGAGTGATGTGGGAATGTGGACTTGTCCCTCCTTATTCTGTGTGGACTTGTCCTTCCTTATCCTTATGATCCACTGGGAAATTTGGGTGCTTCAGTGGGACAGAAGGTGGAAGCTCATCAATGTCATGAGGCTTCAGCACAGGTCACAGGATCATCGAATGGTTTGGGTTGGAAGGGACTTCAAGGCCATCCAGTTCCAACCTCCTGCCATGGTCAGGGACACCTTCCACTATCCCAGGTTGCTCCAAGCCACATCCAACCTGGCCTTGAACACTTCCAGGGATGGGTACTGGAAGGTGCTTTAAGGCCTCCCCAGAGCCATCCCTTCTCCAGGGTGAACAACCCCATTTGTCTCATCCTGTCTCCATAGCAAAGGGGCTCCAGCCCGCTGAGCATTTTTGCGACCTTCTCTGGACTCACTCCAACAAGTCAATGTCTTTTTGTGCTGTGTTGAGCAGGATGAAGTGCTCCAGGTGGGGTCTCAAAGGGACAGAATAGAGGGAGAGAATCACCTCCCTTGGCCTCCCCTCTAAACCGTGAATTCCAAAAGGGTTCAGGGAGAAGGCTGTAATTATGTTGGCATGAGAGAGGGGATCACCTCTTGTGGGGTGCCACAGGATTTTTAAGACACAGAAATTCTGTCTGAGGTGTAGGAGCTTTTGTCCTGGTGTTGAATCTCTCTGTGCCCACCTAGAGAGGAATTGCTCTTCCCTTCCATGAGACATTGAGGCCTCACTTCAGGAATGATGAACTGAAGCCAGGTTTGGATTCCTGATGAAGTCCTTCCTTAGAGGCCAAAATGTAAGTGGTGTTGCATGGATTTTATATGGCTCCTTCACAGGGAAATGCTGTTTTAATGCTTGTAACTTATTTTGACGTTGGATGGGAGACAAGCCAGAAGCACAAAGCAATAATCTCCACTGTTGCTAGGAAGGACCTGAAAAAAACTCCAGCTTGAACATCCCTGCACTTTGGTAAAACAAGTTGGAAACCAGAATTTGCAATATGGGCACATAATTGTTGTTCATTACCCAGCTGAACGAAATGGGCCCCTCTTCACCATGACCCTACTGCTGGTCCCACCTTCTGGGAGAACTAACTTGCATTTGGATTAGATACAATTATTCCTTTTTTTCCTTCTGCTTCTATTAATTATATGCAATTTACTCTGAAAAGATCTGTTACTGTGCTAATCTTAGCAATGGCTGTACTGCAGTGAAAACATTGCACAACCCTCTACGTCTGTAAGTGCTTCCAGAGATGAAATTTCAAATTAAAGAAGCAGCAACAAAAATATCCTGCACCGCTTCTACAGTTTCCCTCTGTGGCACAAAGGTTTCCAGGAGAAACATTTTCCTTTATTTATAGCCACTTCTGCTACCGCTGCAGTTGTTCCTGTGGTCTATTCTTTCTAATTTAAGTTGCAGCACGAGGCAGTGCCCGGTTATTTGATTTGTCTCGACTGAGCCACGCAAAGGGATGATGCAGGCGGTGTAATAATAGTCTGTGCTGGGCAGGGACTGACAGTCTGGGCTACACAGGAACGTCCCACGGGCTTGAAGGGAGTGTTGGGCAGCAGAGCTGAGTGGCTGGAGAGCTCTCAGTGGAGAGCTGGTGGCAGGAGTCCAGCTCCAGGTGAGTGTGATGGAAAGAGTTTGTGAGCACTGGGAGACCCCATCGTGCTTTTCACGGTGCAGGTGAGAAAATGAGTGTAGAAGGGGGTGTGAAGGGGTGAGAACCCCAGAGAGCACAACAGCCAAAGTCTGACCAACAGGAGTCAGAGGTGGGTCCTGCACCACAGGCTTTGTTGGAGCTCACAAGCAGGGCTGTGGGATGGAGCCCTGCCCTCCTGTGGCCCATGGCATGGCATTTTCCAGAGCACAGGGCTGGCAGTGGTCAGCCACCAACAGACATAAAGGGCCAAGGTGACCTTCTCCTCTGACACCCAAGGAGCAAAGGCCTCAGAGGGCCCACACTGGAACCAATAACTTGCAAACCAGTTCAATCAGCTATTTTAGAACAGGGCACTGTCTTTGTAGTGACCTTTGTCAAGTGCTTTGAAGCCAATTACAAGAAACATCCATTTTTATTGCCATCACAGCTGGTGATAGTCTGTGACCTGCAAGGTTCAAACAATCAAGACAACAATGAGGTGAAGTTAGAGCAATGATCCTGGTGGAGTTGCAGTCCAGCCAACCCTACCTACGCCACTACCATATCCTGAAAATTCCTTGTAGAATGATAGGATATCCTGAGCTGGAAGGGACCCACAAGGATCATCAAAGTCCATCTCCTGTCCCTGCACAGGACAACCCCAAGAATCATACCTTGTGCCTGAGAGTGTTGTCCAAATGGTTCTTTAGCTCTGGCAGTCTTGGTGCTGTGATCTCTTCCCTGGGGAGCCAGGGCCAGGATCCAGCTGGGCACGTGTGGATGGGCAGTGTGGGTCCTGAGAACTCTCTGTGATCCCTCTTGTAATCACTAGGGTGAAAGGCACCTGTCAGCTGAACAGAAGGTACAAATAATGCCCATTTTGCAGCCGTGGACTGCATAAAGGGGAAATCATAGAATGGCTTCGGTTGGAAGAGACCTTAAAGATACACTGGAACGACCACAGAGTTTGTGTTTCCTGTTGTCTTATTCCATCCCACTCTCAGGTCACTGTTTGTGGTGTCACGTCTGTACCAAATGCCTTGCTCTCCCCAGGGACTGCAGAAGGATTTTGACATCCCTCCCTGGGCTTTTGCATCCCTGGTGGGACCAATTTTGCTGAAGGTTTTGTGTCACTTAAAAAAAGGTTGTGCCTGGAACAAGGCTACAGCTGCAGTGAGAGTTTGTGGGGCTGCACATTCTCTGATCCAGGCCTGATGATTAATGAGAACATGAGACTTTGCACTGAATTTCCATACCACTATGTGTCCAGTTGACCCACAAAAGTAATTTGAAACCAACTTTCAAATTTATTCCCTTTTGCTCTTGGTGCAGCCTGGTGTGCAATTTTTCAGCGGTAGCACCGAGCTAAGTGGAGTCAATGAGGGTTAAAAGGGCTTTAAGAAAAAACAGGGAGTCATGTTTGGTCAGGTTATTATTATCCCAGATCGATCCCTGCAGGATTTATTGGGCAGCCCATGGAAAGCTGTCCTGACACAACTGAGTGGGCAGCACGAGGAGATGTTGGGATTGCTGGAATTGACATAGTACCTGGAGAAAGTGTCTGCCAGCCTGCAGCATGGAGAGGGCTCCTTTAAAGTGAAACTCAGTGGAATGACTTACCTACTCACTGACTTATCTACTACTGATTTATCCACTGCTGACTTATCCACCCAGAGCACCATCCCTAGTACAGTAAAAACAGATTGAAAATAGAAGGCCAGGTATTTTTTAGGTTTTGTTGAGAAGAACTTGATGCTCAGAGAAGATGTTCATGGAAATGTGATGAAAACGTGTTGAAAACTCTTTGGTGGACAGTATGGAAAACTATCAGTGAACTCTTCAGCAACAGTTCATGTGCACAGAGACAGAAAATGAAAGGTAGGAATGAAAGGAAGGCAAAGCAAGACAAAACTAAATACCTTAATGATTAATAAAGCTTTAGTATCAGAAATAATATTATAACCTTAAAGCTTGTAATGAAAAACTGAGAAGTCAGAACCCAGCCAGTTCACACCACCTGAGACAGTCTGAGAGAGATTGGGGTGTTCAGCCTGGAGAAGAGAAGGCTTCAGGGAGACCTTGGAAACCCTTCCAGTGCCTAAAGGGGCTCCAAGAGAGCTGAGGAGGGACTTTTTGCAAGGGCATGGAAAGATAGGAAAAGGGGGGATGCCTTTAAGCTGAAAGAGGGCAGGGTTAGATTAGATATCAGGAAGAAATTCTTTACCACAAGTGCTGGTGAGACAGTGCAGTAGGTTGCCCAGAGAAGTTGTGGATGTCCCATCCCTGGAAGTGTTCAAGACCAGGCTGGATGGGGCTCTGAGCAACCTGGAATAGTGGAAAAGGTCTCTGCCCATGGCAGGGAGGTGGAACTGGATGATCTTTAAGGTTCCTTCCAACCCAAACCATTCTATGATTCTATCTGAAACAGGTGACCCCCCCATCACTGGGTACTTGTGCGACCTTAGGAGCTCATGGCTGTGACTCTCAAGGGAACTAAGGTAGCTTGGCACCTTCTTTTTCCATTGAGCAAAATGCTGGACCCCAGGAGCTGCCATTAAACCCTCAGGCTGTGCTCCTTATTACACTCTACACAGAGTCGAGCCACAGTGTAAGAGTAATACATTGAGCTTATTATCCTCATTTTCCAGCACAGCAGAACTGAATGCAATTACAAACCCTCTTAGAGGTGATTTGACTATGCAGATGCTCCACAGCCTGCTGCTTTCTCAGCCACATTTAGTGCCTGTTGAAGAACAGAAATCCTTCTAGGCTGATACCAGAGCCATCTGGTGATGTCTTTTGCAGTCCAGTAAACACTTCTGGGTTCACTTTAGAGGATGTCAGCACTAACAGCTTGTTTAAGAGCCAGAATGGATGAACACAGACTGGGTGACTATGAAGATGGGGGGGATGCAAGTGTGCAGCAGTGATTATTCCCAACACTAATGGTAGACAGGAGAAACCTGAATCATTTCTCTTTGAGCATGGGTTAGGGGGTTGAGTGGAATTTCAGTGGCAACTGTGGAAATGACAGCAAGCCTCCTGTTTTGTGGAATGACCTGAATGTAAAAGTGTATCTGCATGAGGGGTGTCCAACTGTACTGCTTGGAGCAGAGTAACACCATTGATCCATTGGATGTCAGAGGGAGATGCAGCATGTAAAGGATGCACAATGTCTGTTACACACAGGATTAGGCCACGCTGCTCCCAGTGAGGTGTTTTTATCACCACACAAAGCTCCTGGTGCACCTTCTTCTCACACCCTGGCTTTTCTTTAGACCTTTCCCATCCATGATGGGACCAGCCTAACTCAATGGGACCAGCAACCTCTCGTGAGCTCTTACCTGTGGCTGGCTTTGCCCTTGGCAGCTCCTGAACTTTCTGTTACACGCTGAGGTAATTGATGCAAACAATACAACTTGGCTTGGACAGTGATTTAGAAATAACCCTCTTGTGATGGTGTTTCCAAAGAACAGAGAAGTGTTTTTGTTGTTGGGTTTTCTCTTCACTGAAGTGCCTCTCTTTAACTCATATTGCAGCTGTGACGGTTCCAGGAGCGTGTTCACTAATCGATAGGATACGTGCCCACACATCCAGCTGCTCCCAGCCCACCCTGTCCCTCAAGGCCAGTTGCTCAGGCAGCAGATGTGTCCCTGTCACCCTGTCACCCCCTCCTTTGCAGTGATTTGCTTCCTGCACAATGCCTGCAGCAGCACCAAGCCATGCTGGGAGCCAGGAGAACACTGCAGAGCCTTCTCCTTCAGATTCCTCCCCAACAACCACCCTTCCCCCACGTATATCCATGGGGTGAAGCAATAGGATAAACTTCCAGGAAACTTTCAGAGAGATATTCCCCATGTCCCTTCCCTGCCAGACATGAGATGTTTTCCCTCCTCCCTGTCTAGCAAACCACTCCACGGTGCCTGTGACTAAGCCACATGCTGGTACCTGTTGCCATCAGCAGCTTCCCCTGGTGTGTTTAATTTTCTCTTTCCTCCACGGTGGCCCTCGTGCTGCCAAGCCTTAATGAGATTGCAGGGTCCCCTGGCTACAGCACTGCCTGTCAGGCTGTGCTGTGAGGCATTTGCCTGCTTTCAGGTGATGTCAAGCCATAACTAATACTTTTAAAACTAACTGCTAGAGGATGAAGTTTTGAGAGGGTTCGCAGACATTTCGCATTATGAGCCACATTTTGTGGCAGAAATTAATTCTTACAGTCATTCATGAATGCTTGTTTCTTCCTCTTACAGCCCTTTACTTCTTCCCTGGCATCTACTGTTGTTCTCTGCATGGCACAGTGGTATCAGGAGACTGAGAGTGAGATTTTATCATATTTTTTATCCTCATTAATGCGTAGGTGTTGTTGGAAAGGATGGTCAGGCTCACCAGGCTGCACATTTCCACTCTGCCCTTTGTGTTGGTCCTGCTGCATTCTGGTGCTGGGAACTGCACCAGCAAAAATCCTCCTGTGGCACAAAACCCAGAGGGCTCTGTGCTGGTTTAGCTCCCTGGACTGGCACTGTGTGGGTCAGGGACACAGCAGTGAGGTGACAGGAAGGTGCAGGATGTGTGCTGGGGTCAGGGACAGCATCGGGGAGCCGGACATCCTTCTTGGCAATGCTTAAAGGTAGGCTGGCTCCACTGTGTAATAAAATCACAGACCCCCGTGGAGCTGTGTATCCTGTAACAGCTGCCCCTCAGCTCCACTGTGAGAAGTGAGGTATTGGAACTTGTTCCACAAATGCAATCCCTTCTCCAGGAGCTGGTGAATCAGATGGTATTCAGCATACCCATGCCCTCCTTAAGGGAATGAAATAAGCAGTAAAGTCAGTCCAGAGGTTTGCCAGCCTTTATATCCCATCTCCCTCACAGCCTCCTGTATCTGTGTTGATCTCAGGAACCTTCAGAACAAACTAGAGGCTTCTCGGTTTGGTAATCTGAGAACATCCCTGGGCTGCTGGGGAGAGGCAGGAGGCATGGTGGGCAAGGATACCTGGCTTCCCTTGGTGCAGGCAGGTGGAAGCTCTTCTCCATGACGGGGGACAGTGGTTCCCATTCAAAGTACTGGGAAGCCATGACATGGACCCCTGAGGTCACCCATCCAAGGACACAGGGGGTTGCACAACCTTATTCATCACACCCAACACATCCGTGCCTTCAGGTGTGCTTGTGCTCACCTGAATTACTCAGCCTGACAAAAGTTGGCTTCCTGCACATCTGTGCTCCTGCCAAAAGCAGTCTGCAGCGTGACTCACTCTGCAGTGTGGCAGCTGGTTCCTACTGGTGTCTGCTGAAATCTGCACACCTCTCCAAGTTCCCCAGAGAGGTCAGCTTTGTGCTGTGAGCCCAGTGCAATATGTGGGAATGGGTTTTGTGGAAAGACTCAAGACTTCCTTGGAGTAGCTCAGGGCTCCAGAAAGATCTCTGCAGTCGATGCAATCTCAAAAGTGCTGGTGTTTCACTTCATTCAAAAGTTGTTCAAACCCAAAGAGGGATGAGATGTAGTCCTCGTGGCAGGGGTGTATGCTTGTTTGCCTTTTGGTGGTTTATTTTTGAGGAAATGACCTTTTTGAGCTGTTTAGCAGCTGCTCTTTCTCCATCATTTATTTTGCTTTCAGTATTTTCCAAAATGTAAAGAAGAAGTCATAACCCCAAGAAGAAGAAGAAGAATGTTGTGAGGCTGCTTAGATGATTTAGCCAGCCCTCTGCTTTCCCAGGCAATCAGTGCAGGTAAATTGACTGATGAATCTGCACCCTCAGAACCAGAAATTATCATTGATATGATCAGGAAATAATTCACTTTGTCTTATTCAATGAAGCCAGACTGTTGCCTGCGTGAAATTCCCTCTGAAAAGGGAGGGAGGGAGGGATTTGTCTGTCTGGGAGCTGTGACCGTGTTCCTGATTCACAGCTCAGACTCATTTCAGCACACTCTAAACACCCCCTTTCCCTGGGGACTGACTGCAGTGGGCAGCTGCCAGCAAACAGCTTGGCTGGTGCTTTCTCCTCTCACTGGCAGGACTCCCAGCCCCAGGTTTTTAGGGGATGTGGTGAGAAAAGGGGCATTTCCTGCCCCTCAGAGATGTAACCAAAGGGAAGTGAGAGGACTGACCACAGCAGGTAATGTTTTAGGGTAGGTAGAGGAATCCTGGCATGAGGAAACAATGCTGCTCTTCGAGTGTTATGCACTCACTTCCATACCTGGCCGAAGCAAAAATAAACACTAAGAGGAAGTTCTGGAAAAAATATCCCAACTCCCGCTCTTCCGGCACCTGAAAGTCACGGTCTGGAAAACACAGATCCACTGGGAGCACCTTTGTCCCAGCCTTCCAGCTTCATGTGAGGTCTCAGCTCTTCCAGCAGCGTAAGGAGCTCAGTGCAGGTTGGCATTGTGCTGCTGCTTTGCAGAAAGTTGGGGGGGAAAATGGAATTAGTGGACACAGGGGTAATTGTGATATGCTGTGGAAGTTGGCGTGGCTTTCATACAAGGAAGTCCTGCCATATGGTCCCACTGGAGTTTTCTGAAGGTGTCAACAAGCCTTTGGATAAAGGATATCCTGTTGATATAACCAGCTTGTATTTCCTGAGGGCTGCAGACAGCATCTCTCACCAAAGGCTTTTAAGGAAAGACAAGGAGCAAGGTTCCTGGATGAATAAAAAAGGAATGAATAAAACCCCCAGGAAACAGAGTGAGAGAGAGTCAGTTCTTGCGGTGGAGGTTGATCAGCAGTGGTGTCCCCTGGAGATATGTGCTGTTTGCTCACAAACTCATTCATGAGCTGGGAAGGAGTGAACAGTGAAGTGACAAGGTTTAGTTATGATTCAAAACTACTCTGGGTATTAAAAATGAGGAAAGACTGGGAAGAATTACGGAATCTTGGTGACTGGACAGAGAAATGATGCCCAAGGGGAAAAACAGCCCTGGGCTCACACATGGCCCTGAGCTGGCGGGTACGAACCAGGAGTGAAAAGCTGGGGCTGTAACAGAGAGTCCATGGAAACATCAGCTAAGCACTTTGAAGCAGTCATTAAAACAAATCAAATGTTGGGAATGGCCAGGAAAAGGACAGGAGAGCAAAATAAAGAATGTTGCTACATAACTGTCTAAATCTATGGCTTTTCTAGCTTGGATCTTGTGTGCAGCTCTGGTCCTCTCACTTGCAAAGGAAACAATAGATGGAAAAACACTTGGGGAGGACGAAAAGGCTGATAAGGAGTACGTAAGAACTTAATATAAGGAAGAACTAAATAAGTTATTACTTCAATCTGAGTGGCGACCAGTAAATCTATAAAATTGTGAACATCGCGGGAAGGTGAAGAGATTGATTTTTCATTGCTCTTGCCAATAAAAGGAGAAGGAACCAGTGATTTTAAGGAGGAGAGGACAAGCTCAAAGCGAATGGAAGGAAGTGACTCCTCATGCCTGTAGTTAAACTTTGGAACTTCCTGCCACAGTGTGTTGTGGGAACTAAAAGCTGATGAGGCTTCAAAAGAATCCCTTCAAGCAGCCTCTTAGGAAGAGAGAGATTGAGTGTTATTAATATACCAAGCCCACCTTTTCAGGAAGTGCTTGAACTGCAAATCATTGCAAAATGGGAGTCTGCTTTGTCCAGTTCTTACTCTCTTTCTGAAGCATCTGCTTTGGCTGATGTCAGAGAAGGATTCTTAGAGACAGCAGAGATTGGTCCTTGGGCTGTACTAAATCAGGGAATAAGCTCATGCACTGACCATCAGCCCTTTCACAGCGGTTAGAGTGATGCACATTTTTCTCAGCATTGCTGTACATTTAAGACCTTTTTGGGGTTTAATCCCAGCCAGCAACTCAGCCCCACACAGCCCTCACTTGCTCCTCTCTGGTGGGAATGGGGGGACAGAATTGGAAAAGTGAGAAAACTCAAGGGTTGAGACAAAGTTTAGTAGGGGAAGCAAAAGCCACACACAGAAGCAAAGCACAACAAGGAATTCATTCCCCACTTCCCACGGGCAGCTGTTTGGCCATGCCCAGGAAAGCCGGGCTCCAGCCCATGTAACGGTGACTTGGGAAATCAAACACCATCACTCTGACTGCCCCCCCTTCCTTCTTCTCCCCCTGGCTTTATGTGCTGAGAATGATGTCCTACGGTCCGGAATATCCCTGGGGCCAGTCGGGATAAGCTGTCCAAGCTGTGTCCCCTCCCAAATTCCTGTGGACTCCCAGCCCACTCCCGGGTGGGGTGGAGTGAGGAGCAGAAAAGGCCTTGACTCCGTGCAAGCTCTGCTCAGCAATAATGAACACAGTCTTGAATTATCAGCACTGTTTCCATCACTAATCCAAACCACAGTCCCATACTTGCTGTTAGGATGAAAACTGCCCCCGCCAAAACCAACACAGACCTCAAGGATCCAAGCTAGGAAGCAGACAGAGCGATGATCTCAGACATCAGGTGCTTTTTGCCTTTTATCTCATTTCCATGAGCCTGTGCCTGCCTCAATGTCCTTCACCCTGTTATCTCCAGATTTTTGTTTCTTCTCTTATGGGAACACCATTTGCAGTCATGACCAGCTTGAGGATTTTGCTTCTATCCACTGCATAAAAAGGTAGAACGATCACAAAAGATGTAGATTCTTAGTATATTATTTCAAGTGCTATATTTAACTAAATTACCCCCTCTTTTGGAATTGTTTGTTATTCCTTTGGTGATAGAACAGCATCCTGTTTGCCTGCACATACTGCAGCTGCAGATTTTTAGTGAAATCCTCATGGGTTTCTTGAAATAGCTTTAGAACTGAAACCTCCCAAACACTGCACTGCATTTCCAATTTATTTAACCAGATCCCAGTGTGAAATGACTGTTCCCATCCCATTGTTGTTCTTCAGAATGCATGGACATGGTGTTTGTTCAGTGCAAGTTCTTAGAAATGCCCCTGCATTATGTAACTTCATCTTTACCAAACTTTTGACTCAGACTGGGCAAGTTCCAGAAGGTTTGTTTGCTCCCCTAACCTTAACTCAGTGAATGCTGCACATCCTGTGGGAATAATCCATTGTCAACCACAGGAAATGCAGATGTCCTTCAACTATCACAATCTGATTACAGACAATGATCCATAAACTGGCAGTTCTGAGTAATATTAATCACTTTCCTGAACTTTTGATTTAGATATATGGCTAAGTAATTTAGATAAATGGCTAAGTAATTAATTCAGCACTATAAATTGGGAGAGTTTGTGTTAAGTTGTGCTGCTATTAGGACAAACATCTACATGTTCCAGTAATATTCCTTGCTTTCCAAATTCTACAAGTGTTTCTCTTCCTCACAGGGAGACCTGGGAGCTAGGATTGCTGATTGCTTTCTGAAAGTTCACATGAAGGTTTTATTTGGTAAACACAGGATAGGACTGAGTCCTGCCTAAAGGAGGCTTATGGATTAAGGTTCCTGGTGTTAATTATACCTAAAAATTAACTTTGGTAGCTTTGGAAAATATTCAGAATCTGAACATCTGCTGCTAAATAACAGCTGAAAGCAGAGATGAAAACTTGGCTGGTAAAAAATCCAGGTGAGGTAGCCGCCAACTAATCCCTGGGAGATGAGAGACAGATTGGACAAAGTGCCAGTGCCAGAGGTTTCACAGCATTCCCAGGCACCTCTCCACTGTCCTCTCCTCTAGCACACAGGGTTCTGCCATCTTTAACTTAACTCTTTGGTTTCAGTTTCAGCTCCTTATCCCAACCCACTCCCAGGGACATGGAGAGCAGCTTCCAATCTCCATTTCTACAGGCACCTTGCCCACTGTCATTTAAGACTCTCTGGGCAAGAGAACCTGCCTTCGTAATAAAAAGAGAAATGAGGATGAAGATACTGGCTTCAATAAATTGACTGTCAGCAGTTACCACAGATCTGCAGGGTGACAGCTTGTTGCTCTTCTGTTAATGGTGTAAACCTAAAATTAAAAGCACAGGTGTGGCTTACCTTTAATCCAGACTACTCTCTTTCCCCAAGATGATGTTTCTCAAAGACAAGTAGACACTTGTCCATTGTCCAGTAGACACTGGAATGATCAGAGGGTCAAAATTGCATCAACAATAAAATTCATAAAATAGCAACATTACCTTCCCGAAGTCCAAAAAAAATGAGCAGGGGCACTGGAATTTTGAAAGTCACCAAAGAGCTCGCTCCGTACTGGCACCATCACGGGAAGTCAACATGCTGGGGTCAGTGTCAGTGTATTTCATCCAGGAGAGAAGGGCTTCCTGGAGAGGGAACTAATGACAGTACCTTCTGCATGGCAGATGATCTCACATATGGAATCCATTTGGCCACAGGCTGAGCCACCCATGGAGCAGATTACAACGATCCTCGGCAGCTCCAGCCGCTCTGCCAGGACAAGCAGGTTTACACCGAGCACTTAAATATTCATGACCTCCATCCAGCAGATTAGAGAGAAAAGAGCAAGCCCTGGAGATACAGGGCTCTGAAGCAACAGCTGACAATACAGGAGATGCTTTGCTCGGTGCATCTGTTGCACAGATTATGAATAAGAAGCTGTGCTGCTGAGCCACAGCTTTTCCAGGAATTCTGTGTTGGAGGAGATTTCCCAGGGGACAGGACCAAATCCTGCATCTCTTTGGGAATGAGAATGCTGCTCCTGTTCCTTCTGGCACCCTCTTGCTTAAAGATGTTGTTTGGGGAACAACAGTGGAAACCAGAAGGCTGAGAAGGGTGGTAGGTTTCTGCCTGGAGTCTCATTGCACTGCATATACAGTCAGGGACACTGTATATATGATATATATACAAAATATATATATATATACAATCAGGGCACTGTGTATATGATTAGGGCACCATACCCACTGGAGATGGGCTTCTGTGTTTTCATATATAAATCTCTTAACCTTATTGCTCATCTTACCCTGTTTTTCTCAGCGATGTTGTGTTGAACTTTGTGCTTTTTTCACAGCTAATACCTGGGGGTTTTTTCCCACCACTGACACCAGTGCTACAGAGCAGGAAAGTGCAGTGAGTGCTGACTGATCAGGATTAGGTGACACCTTTAAGAGGCCGGTAGAGACAAGGCTCAGACCAAACACATCTGCTCAGTAATTCACCCTGCACACAAGTGCTGCCCTTGCCTCTGACTGAACTTCTAATGAACTGCAAATTGCAAACAAGGTTACCAGCAGCTTATCATTTGCTTTAAGTGCTGAGGATAAAGAAGGCTGCAAGGAGTTGCTAAAAAAATACATGAAGAAGCAGGAAAAGTGCTCTATTAAAACAAATTAAGGGCAAGGAGAGACTGGTGGTTTCTGGGGTTACGCTAAAGGGCTTTGATGAACGGCAGCTCCTACAAGGTGGTATCAATTATCTACTTCTAGCCTGGGCAAACTGGTTGCTGTGTCAGCACCAATGCACAGACAGTTCTGATGTCATATTAATCCACATTAGACCAGTCATCTCTTCCTTGTCTCCTTCTCCACCGCATTCCTCCCCTCTTCTCACCAGCACAGACCTTTATTTACACTCTGGTTTTTTGACTCATCTTCAACATTTCTCTCTTTTCTGACCCTCCCCTTCTATTACCTGTGTATGCTCTCATTCCTTTGAACCATCTCCCTCCTGTCCTCCTCTTTAGGTCATGCTGTCTGTGGAATCCTTCCTCTATCACAGGTAAGATCACAGCTATCTGAGATCATTTTCCATCTCTTCGAGTCTTTAATGCCACATCACTTCACGGAAATCTGCTATTTGTCAGAAAAGGGAGAGGGCAGCAGGTGAAATGTAAGGGCTGTGCTATATAGGATATAAAATCTAGTGGTCACATTGGGCTCTATTTCTGGCACCTTTCTCCCTCCACCTTCTCAAAGGTCTTGTCTCTTCATCTCACAGTTTTTCTCTTACAGGGCACTTCCTGCTGGCACTCCCATCTTGTATCAGAAAGAAAAGTGTTCAACTTATTCTCCACCTGCTGCCTTTAACCCTCCTCTTTTGAACAGCTCCTTCTCTTGATACTCTCCTCCCCTCACCTATCCATTAGTTATCTTCTTATCCATTAAGCTTATCCATATAACTTCTCCATTAAGCTACTTCTTACTGTAACTACCCAGCTTCCCTCCATCACCCTTCTTTTTTTTCATGTAAATTCTTTTTTTTAAGTTCAATTTTTTTCCTTTGTTGATTTCTCCACAACCTCCCCACTTGGTTCTCAATTAGTCTGTTAATCTGTATGGGTTTTTTAGGCCCAGACTTTCTAGGGATACCAAAACCAGGACAGCCACAATCTATTTTTAATTTTTCTGACCATTTCCAGAATAGATGTTCAGTTCACTCTTTCCTCATATTGATTTCCTCAGCAGCTATTCACAGGCTTTATTCTGTGAATTGATTCAACATTAGGGCTGTGTTATTTCCACCTAGTTGGAGACGTAATGTGATGCTGTTTTCATTCCCTGCATATTCAAGGGCATGAAAGATCAAGCATGAATATATGTCTGCTATTAGCCGTTCATCCTGAACGTGAAATGTGCTCCCTATCAAGGCTTTTACCTGAAAGTAACCTTATAATTTGTAGAGTTATGATCTTAGGCATTATATATAAACACTGACTTTTCCACTGTTATATCCAACATTGATTAAAATTGGAAAGAAATATTCAGAAGCAGTTATTTTTCATACCGTTCCCTTAACTGTAATTGCTTCTTTCTCTACCCAGACAATAAATCCGCAGCAGAGATGACAGTTTCATGTGTTTTAGTCCACAGACACTTCCTCCCATGTATGTAAAAGGATTAATAGAAATGGGGGAAATTCTGCGGCTTTCTTGCCTAAATCAGGCAGGTATGGGCTACTCTGAACCCTGAGGTGTTTACCTCATACATAACAATCTTAACTATCCTGACACATGCACTGGTTGCTAAGGAAACTACTGGGAAGCCCATGTTGGGTTGCATAGGTTGAGAAAACAAAAATCTAAACCAAAGCCTGTGTTTAGTCCTAATGACTCCTTGGTCTGAATGTGTTTAGCAGAAACATCTCTGGGGGAGCCCTGCCTGCAGGCAGCCTCCAAATCCACTTTGCCTCTGGGCTGCCTCAGTTTGGGTTGCCACCGGGGTGGCCTGGCAGTCAAGTGCTTTTTTCTACCTGTTTTTATTCCATGGGTCTCTTTACTTGCATACTTCATGGTCTCCAGCTTCTTCTAAGCTGAGTAACCCATAAACTTGAATGGTATCCTCCTGCAGGTGAAAGAGGATGTTCTTATTAACCTCATTGTATTAATGTGGAACTTAAAATGACTCACCCATGGTCATAGGTATCATGTCCTTCACGGAGCAGGGACATCAATTAAACCAGCGCAGAAAAACCTTGTTCAGAAGGGGATGGCACTCCAGAGACAACAGTAATTATCATAATTAATTAGGGTGGTCATATGGAGGGGGCTGTAACTTTGCCAGCCTGACCTGTAAGTATCCCTGTAGGAGTGTGCCAGGTAGAGGGACTCCGCCACTCAGTGCCAGAGCGCCAGGAGGAAGGGAAGGTGTTGAGGGGTATCAGGGAGTGTGAGAGAGAGACAGACTGCTGGAATCACACCCTGCCCTCGCCGAGACAGGCCCAACAGGCAGACAGGATGTGTGACACAGAGGATTCCCTGTCCTCTCCCTGCCTGGCTGAACTGGGTGACTCAAGGGACAGGGAGCAATGGCCATAAGCTCCTGACCAGCATAGCAGCTGCATCTCCCCTGTGGGGCACTGCACCTGTGCAGTGCCCCACAACAAGTATGAGGGTCTGCAAATGGAACTGAACAGTGATGAGGGTGATGGTTCCTCTAGGTCAGACGTATTGCTGAGTTTAAGTTAAAGCCGCTTCCAGAAATAGGTAAAGATTGGTCGTTGTCATAGGAGACTCCCTTCTGAGGGGAACAGAAAGCCCAAAATGAGGAGTCTGGTGGACACAATCCCTTGGGAGGCAGTCCTGAAGGGCAAAGGAGTCCAGGAAGGCTGAACATTCTTCAAAGAAGGAAACCTGAAAGGTACAGGAGCAAGCTGTCCCCATGTGCCAAAAGACAAGACAGAGGGGAGGAAGACCAGCCTGACTGAACAGAAAGCCTTGGCTGGAACCCAGGGGGAAAAAAGAGTTTATGAACTTTGGAAAAAAAGGCAGGAAACTCCAGAGACCTACAAGAATGGTGACAGGGTATGCAGGGAGAAAATTTCTGACATGGGCCAAAGCCCAGCTAGAGCTCAATCTGGCTACCGCTGTAAAACACAATAAAAAAATATTCTATACATAAATTCATAACAAAAAGATGCCTAAGAATGTCCATCCTTCACTGGATGCAGGGGAAAACATAGTGAAAAGGATGAGGAAAAGGGTGAGGTATTTGATGTTTTCTACAAGAAAGACGTTGAGGTGCTGGAGTTTGTCCAGAGTAGGGGAATGGAGCTGGGGAAGGGTCTGGAGCACAAGTCTGATGAGGAGCAGCTGAGGGAGCTGGCAGGGCCCAGTGTGGAGAAAAAGAGGCTCAGGGGGGACCTTCTTGCTCTCTGCAATTACCCAAAAGGAGGTTGTAGCCAGGTCTCTTCTCCCAGGTAACAAGAAACGGGAGTAGAGGAAACAGCCTCAAGTCGCACAAGGGGAGGTTTAGATCCAATATTAGGAAAAATTTCTTCACCAAAGGGTGGTCCAGCATTGGCACAGGATGCCGAGGGCAGTGGTGGAGTAACCATCCCCAGACAGATTTAAAAGATGTGTAGCTGTGGCATTTAGGGCCTTGGTTTAGGGGTGGATCTGGCAGTTAACTGAGTTAGTGGTTGGACTCCGTTATCTTAAAGGGTTTTTTCAATCCAAATGATGCTATGATTAACTCATCTAATGTCCCATAATCTGAGGATTTAGATCATGGCTGCATAAATTTGTCAAGGTTTTGTAAAACCTTGGGATTGAGGGAGAAACTTGGCCAACAAATATCATCCTTTGGAGGAGAATAAAATTGCGTCCTGGTCCGAGGGGCACCGAGCACACACAACTCCTAATGAAATCTATAAACGATGCAGTTTCCTAGCTTCATGTAGCACAGAGGCCAGGAGAGTGGGAAGGACAGGGAAAACTGGTATTGTCGCTCTGGCTCCATCTCACAATGCAACTGGAGAGCAGCTGTGTG
Source organism: Dendrocincla tyrannina (assembly GCA_035047865.1). Classification (NCBI taxonomy): domain Eukaryota; kingdom Metazoa; phylum Chordata; class Aves; order Passeriformes; family Dendrocolaptidae; genus Dendrocincla; species Dendrocincla tyrannina. The sequence goes on from JAWWMP010000081.1 coordinate 146,932,808, forward strand.
CTTGGTATCAGACTGTGATATGGTGGCCAGAAGTGTGTTCGCTCTTCGCTTTCTTCTGGGATGGGTTTGAACTGCCTGAGCTCCCTCTGTCACTTTGTCAGGGCAAATCAGACACACCCAGCTGGGGGAAGGAGGGACCCACAGCCAGGTGCAGCTGCCATATGGCACAGGTGTGCACTTGAAGGGAGAAAACTCACCTCAAAAGGTCTGGGCTGGATATGAACCAATGCTAAATCCAGGAAGGAGCAATCTGACCCACCCTGCAGCTGCTGAGTCAAACTGATTCTGTGGCTGGTGTGGCAGCAATGAGCAAACCCCTTGGACAAAGCTGCTCTGAGATGAGGTGTCTTCAGCATCCAACTGTTTCCAGGGCAACCAGAGCTGGAATTCAGATCTGATGAAAGTTCACTAAATCCAAGCTCTTTCAGACATAATGTTTTTTACTGGCTGAACTGGCATCTTTGGAAGTTGTTTCTGAACAGTGGCTCTAGTGTGCACGGCCACGTCAAGTATCAGCAAGGGCACAACAGGCAGATGTTACACTTGTCTGGAAATAAGAAGCAGCTCCTTTGCCTTCAGTGCTGTTATTGTTCCTTGGGAACACAGACATGGCTGTACTGTTGGATCCATGGCCACTTGGTGGGATTGCTTGTTTCTGAGAGGGTTTAGCAATGGAGACATCAGTAGAAGGTGGAAACAAGCCCTGATAACTCTTTTTCCCTGACAGTGTCCCCTACATATAATAGATACCGAAGCATTTATCTCCTTTGTGGTTTTTTGGGGTTTATTTTTAAGCTTTCAGTGTTGCAACTGTATATGTTCCTGTGACCACATCAAGATTTCCTGTGTTTTGGGTTTTCAGTAAATTCCAGAGCTTTGTGCTCCGTACTAATGTTGAGGAAGTGCTGCTGTAAAATTCTAAGTTGCTATTTTTCATCTCTTTGAATGACATTTTGCTCTTTTATTATAGGAAAGGGAAAACAGGCATTCTTAATCCACATGTCCTAGACCATTCATGGTTTGATTTATCACATCTTATCCTTCCTTCCCAGATAAATGGCTCCAATCCTTTAGGTTTTTTGTTCATTCCTGTAAGAACACTGCTTGTCCCTGAACTCCCCAGTCCTGTTATTTATTTTTGAAACAGACTAACAAGCACTGGAGACTGTCTTCCGATGACAGCAATCACATACATTGTGTAACTGAATTATATAACCCTTCAGCCCATCCTTTATATAGCCTCATCTATGTTTGCTTTTTGGATGCGGCCACACAGCGGGCGCAGTTCTCAACTGACCTTTCTCCAGTAATAGCCAAGGACTTCTCCTGAGTCAGTGCTTGGACTAATTCATTGTGGCACAAAGGCACAGTGAACTATGACAGCTCCCTGGTAGAACTCCCAGGCTTTCCACAGAGAGGAGTTACCCCAAAATTTCTGGAATACTCTCTCATGTAGATAAGTCTTAATTTAGGACCACATTCCGGTCTCTAGAGTCAGTTTGGGAAGAATCACGGAGCTGAGTCAAGGAAAAATAAATGTATGAGCCATGAAGGTTGCCATGGATAGTGGAGCAGAGTGTACAAGGCTGGTGTGACAGGGTGGCTAAATAAAGTGGAAGTGACACAGGCAAAGACCTTGAAACACGCAGCACAAAATAAAATATTTCCCCAAAAGACAGATCACTCAATTAAAAAAGAAAAAAGCCCCATTTCTAGGCAGAATGAGCTGTAAATCTCTGTAAGAATAGAGACAGCAGCGATCTCCTCGAGTTACAGTGAGGGGTAATAAATCTGCAGGTAATTCTCGGAGCGGCTGTTCAACACGATGATGGACAAAGGTCTGTGGCGCTCTGCAGCCTGGCTTGCAGCTCCTCCTGCTCCTGGATTGGGCTTGGGGAATTATGCACCAAGTCAGGCTACTGGGATTGCTTTAGGGATTGCAGGCTGGAGACTGCTGCCTCGGCAGGTGGGGCCTGTGCACTGAAGATACAGGTGATGACAAGCGTTTGTGCCCTGCCAGCCCCAGCAGACCGCTCAGCAGAAATTTAAGAACTGAAGGTTTCAGCTGAAGCGTCTCTGGTGAAACCCAACAGAGCTTTGACAAGCACTGTAGCTGCTTTCACAGCATGTTTAATTACCAGACGTCATTTAAGTGGCTGGGGAGCTGCAGCTGGAGGGGGAATCAGTGAATCTCAGGCAGACAATGGGATGTTATTTCCTTGAGAGCTGCTCAGGACTGAATTTTTCTTAACAGTGTTGTTAAACATGCCCAGGACTGCTGGAATTTAGTGCTATCACACCCCTCCGTGCTGCCCTCAGACTGACAGCAGGACAACCCTGTCTTTCTACTGTCATTCAGAACGAACATGTGTGGAAATTTGAGTCGTTTGGGAAGGTGCAAATGGTGGGTTGGTCCCTTACATTGTAAACCAGAGGTGGTCTCTGGGGTTGGGGAAACTCTGTATCTGGGTGCAGAGGCCATGTCAAAGAGAGAGGAGAGGAGCTGATGGACCTGGAGGGTTTCTTTATGTGATGTCTATCCGCCTTGCTTATTGGGAAGCTCTTGATACAGCAGCATTTCCTTCAGCAGCTGCAGTAATCCCATCCCAGCCCATATCTCCAACACAATCTGCTCCTAAAATAGCCTGTTCCTCTGCACAGAAGTAGGAGATCTCATTTTCAAAGCATTTCCTCTGCTGGTAGTCTCCCAGCTTTTACTCACAGTGCTGGTATCCAGCACTGCTGCAGCGAACGGGCAGCAACGCCCATGCAGAGGGAGGAAGGGACCTCAGGAGAGATAAAAATTGCCTCCCTCTGTCCTATGGAAAGCAGGGAGAGTCCACGAACCAAAGGGCCACCGCATAAAAGGCAAGATGTGCTGCCTGAAGAAGGATGTAGGTGGGGGCAGGTGGTCTGGCAGGTACCTCGGCACAGCCTGTTCAAGGTGTATCTGCACATCCCGTGGCAGTTCCCAACCAGGAGCATCAAGTGCTGCATCTTCCAGGACCTGTCCAAAAGCCACGTGATCATCACAAGAGGTGATGCAGGGTACTACTGCCAGGGTTTGTTCATGGTAGGTGGAAAGAAACACATTTCCCACCAGGAGTGAGACCCCATGCTTAGAGCAACAGCTCAGGCTGCCTTCTCAGCTGCAATGGAAAGTCATGCTTAGCCATGAAATCTTCCAGGTCTTGTCCTGATCCAGTGTCCTTTCACATCTCTAGCTCAAATCCTTACTTTCAATCACCTTACTCAGAGGTCACCTTACTCACCTTGTTCCAGACTCATTCATCCTTGTGCAGCCCATTTCCCTCACCTCATATTTTCAGTCCACTTTATAATAAAGTTTAAGCCATTTAAAGCTCTTACAGACCATGACTTTCACCTCTCCACAGTGTAAATCTCTTTATATACATAGCTGTAGATTCTCATATGTATGACCACAGAGTTCCTGATTTCAGCCCTGAATTTCAGTAGCAAATTCCCCAGCACTGCACAGGACCCTGGTGGATGCACCCCAAACTGGATTTATCTGAAGCCCCTAAAAAGCACATGTACACAAATTAATATTCATTACTAAATGAATATTAATGTTCTTCTTCTGGGATGATTTATCTTCAGAGACTTGGGCTTGGCACTGTCCGTTTCCCTCACTCTGGGATCCGTCCCTTGTTCTCCATCTGATTAATGTGTTGATATCAGGCTTCAGGTAAATGGCCAAACTTTAATTTACCCGTCCTTTAAACTAATTGTTCCTTCATGGCTGTAATTCTGACTTTATTATGAAAACCTTGTGGTATTCTGTGCTCTTGGGGCACGACTGCTGGCTAAGCATTGCCTCCATACAACAATAACACCACAGAACATGCCACCTTCCTTGTGCATCTGAACTCCCATGTCCTGGTCCAGCAGGAACTCACCTCCCCTTTCCCATCCACCTGCACTGCATGTTATAGGCACTGATGGATTATTCTCCATGGGCAAGACAGTGTGAAATCTGGAGCTGGCCTTTTTTCTCACTTCCTCTGCTAGAAGGATCATTTGAAATATTTGTATAAAACCCCAGCTTATTTCCCCAGTGAGTTTGGGGGTTTTTTTGTTTCAGAAATCAATTTGTAGTAAAGTGTGCCTTTAAAACTGAGTTAAGGTTTTGCCAGGCTGTTTAAATCCAGTCCAGCTGTCAGAACACAAACTTCTACCTTTTATAAAAATGCTAAATCGACCACCTTTCCTCCACCTTTCCTTCAGAGTCTCCCTTCAAGCAGCATCTGGAAACAGTCTAATTACTGGTCCTGAACATAACTCAGCGAAATCCTTTCTTGGCAGAGTGCTAGAGCTGGACCATGGACCAAAGGCCCTACGATCTCCTTGTTGTAGCCAGATCCTTGCTCATCCCACTGCCTGGGCAGGGATGATAGAGTTGCCCAGCAGCATTTTGCTCCCTGTAAAACCTGAGGGCAGCCTCAGCAGCAAGGCAGCAGCTGCTGATGCTACAGGAGGGGGATGAGGAGTTGCTTAGGAAGCAATGGGACTTTCGCATCACACCAGAGCCATCTGCAGACCGGGGGAAATCCCACCGGGGGTGAGGAGGTGATTTCCTTCCTGGCAAAGTATCCCACTCTAGCTGTGGTGGTGCTGCATGAGCAGTGAGTGAGAGGTGGACACGTCTGGCACTCATGTGAGCCCTTTCAGCCTCATCTGCGTTTCTGCTCATGAAACCTCCCCACAACCTACAAAAAGGGACATTTCCCTCCAGGTTTCCTTCTCTATTGTACCTCGAGAGGTAAGAATTTCACAGTAAGGACTTTGTTGTGGTCCCATGCAGCAGGAAAATGTTTTAGTGATACAAAAATAGACTGATGTAAAAAAAATGTACCTCAGATCCTTGAAGATTCCCTACATTAGAGGTACACATGGGCTTGAATTGAATTTTCCAAAGAGAAGTGATTACTGCAGAACACATGGAAAACAACTGGGGTGTGAAGCACTCCAGAACTCCTGGTTGAAGGGAATATCCAGCAACTCAAAATGTAAATAGGAAACAGTCACAAAATCTTATCTGTACTTTGCAGCTAATGAAAACACTAGTCTCTCCTGGGAGCCAAGTCTGCTCTAATTTTAATGCATTTTCCTAGGTTTTCCTTAGCTGTGACTAATTTGTGCTGTCAGGTGTGCCTTTTTTGAAGCTGAAAAGCATATCTGAAGTGCTACAACCTCTAGCCAGAATATTTAAACAGTGAGTGTTCACATCTCAGAGCCTGTCAAGTGAGGGGATGGCACTCAGCTGCCCTCATGCTCTGCTGAGCCAGGGGTATGAGCAACCTCTGCTCCCATGGGAGCCCCGAGGGAATTCTTCCTGGGTGAAGTGCTGTTTGCTGTGCTGGCCCCTTGAATTATCTGGGATGTGCACGAACAGCATTTGGACTGTCAAGCACAAGACATTTCAAAGCTGGAACTCAGCAATCTCCTAGAATGAAATATCTATAATTACATATATTTAAGTATAACTCTATTATAATGTATAACTTTAAAGACTTCACCCACCTGCTTACTCTGGCTGTGATCACATCATGTATTAAACCTGGCCCTGCTGATTACACCATAAAAATCTACCCCCAGGCCACAGTGCCCTTTAGCCAAGGGTCAAAGGCTTTGGGAGACCCTGGGGTTAGACCCTGGTGGGGAGGGCTGGGATGGCTCCTAATTGCTGCTCAGCTGCTGCTTCCTCTGTGCTCAGCTCTGCTCAGTGATCTGTGGACAGAGAAAAGAGAGGGCTGGAGGGACTCACAAGCAGACACCAGCTCCAGGTGGGCAGCTCACCTTGCATGGCAGGAGTGATGTATAGAGTGGGCATGCCTCGTGGTGTCAGGGACAGATGGAATAACAGGGTATCCTGAGTTCAGGAGAGCAATTCAGGCCACCTGCTATCCATGACTACTAGGCCATGGGGGCCAGGCTCTGCCAAGCCTGGGTAAGAGGTTTCTGAACTGTTGTTAGAAGTAAAGATGGTGTATCAATGTAGAAAGATGCTTAAGTGTGCTGCCTTCTGTGTATAATTTGGGACCAAGAGGGCCGTTCCCACCTGTGTGCTGGCAAGGATCAAAGGAACTATGACCTGTTACTTCAATAAACTAAAGAGAGTTTCAAGTGAGGTGGTCAGTGCCACCTAATGCTGTATGTTCAGATATAGGGGGGGGTAAGCAGGGGTTTGGACAAGGGCCAGAGATGAGATTGCACATGATTTACACTTCATGTCAGGCATGTGACTTGCTGCCTACAAGGCGAGGAGTTGTTTGGACATAACTGTGTCTGCATTGTCCCTGCAGCTGAGCAGCAACAAACGACTGTGCACTTGTCTGCAGATTTAACCCTGCAGAGCAGAGAGGGTTCCACCACAGCTGGGTCTGTGGAGCCAGTATGGACTCCTGGAAAAGCACGAAAAGGTGTGGATGTGTGTGATGCAATTAACATCATGACAGTGAATGTTTTTCTGCTGGGAATGTAGCCAAAGGAGGCTTTGTGCTGGCTCAGAAAGTTGTCAGACCTTCTCTCCATGCCCCCTCAACAGAATTTATTTTCTCTTAGCAGGGAAATAAAAAGCAGATTTTGCAAAATTTACCTGTCTATCCTTGCTTCTTGCCATGGAGATCAGATGAAGACCTAGGTGCTTCCTGAGTACAGCAGCAAGCTGAACAAAAAATCCAGTCAGTGCTGGATTCCAGAGGAAAAGGTTGCATTGGGATGTTCTGTGCTGCCTGGAAAGAGACCTGCACAGAGTGAAAGAGTTGTTATTTTTTACTGTCAGAGCATTTTCATTCTGTCTGATGACATCTGTGTCTTCCTGTCTTTCTCTGAGGCTGGCTGGAGTGTAATTCCTTATTTTCTGATTGGTTTCCTATGGAGACTTGCAGAACCATGGCACCTGATGGATTTTCCTATCCTTTCTTCTCTTCGCTAATAACATTTAAATCTGTTTTCAGTCAAATAAGACAGAAGGGCAAAATGCTGAACAGAAGTTCATGCCACCTTTGTGAAAGCAGGCAGATGGGTAGAAAAATAAAGCACCTGTAAGTGTAGCTACTGAAATAAAGGCTGAAAGCTCACGCATCGTTAGAGAACCCAGGTGGGAAGGACACCTTGTAGGTGCTGCTATTGTGGGGAAAGCATCACTTGGTGGTTTTGCTTGGGAGTCAGTCAGTCAGGGCACAAGTCTCCATGAAACAAGGATTTACTGGTGCTGGTGCTCACAAATTACCTGTGCGAGTACATTACAGGTTTTACAGGTTGATACAAAGACTTCTGTGCATCACTGATTTAAAAAACCTGGTGCACAGCCATGTCACTGCTTCCTTTCAGAAAAGGCCATCAGTGTATCAACACCACATGCTACAAATGCAGACTCATCTTTGAAATAATTCATGTCCTGCTTCACAGAACATCCAAATGTACCCCTTCACTCTGGGGTTCCCAAAGCACTTTGATTCAAAGTCACATCCAAACTGCACACACTGGTCACCCTCACACCACACACTTCACTAAAGATGCCTTTAGTGCTACTTCTTCTCAAACCTGCTTGGCTCATTCCTGTTGAACTCTAAACCTCATGGGACCAAATTTCATCTGTGGGTTATTCAGGTGTTTATTGAGCGCTCCTTTTTCATATGAGAAGTGCACAGCACTGCAATCCTGTGGCATCACACAGAAATTAAATACCTCTAAAAGTGTCAACTAATTAATCCTCCTTGTTCATATCTGCAGTAGGCTGGGAAATATGAGATGATGGGTTTCAGCTTCCAGGGAGGTGGCCAGTGGAGTGAGGCTGTGGAAGTTGCTGTGATAAATCATGGTCATAATATCTAAAAATTTGTATATGGAATTTCAAATGAATATTTGTTTACTTTTGACCTCCTCAGATAGTGAATAATTGAACAAAAGGTTTGGCTTCTAAATAATTTTCAGACTTGTGTGCTTACAAACTGGTTAGACTGGACAGAATTTCATTGAGGAAATTGGCAACACACAGGATTTTTTGCATTAAACTCCTACTTTCAACCTGTTTGCTCACCAGGCAGTGGACAGAGAGAGTACAGTCGTTCTGCAGCAGACCTGGCATACTTTTCTAGAGGCATTTGGGATGTCTCAGCTTTGAAATGGTGAATACTCTAGGAGTGCAAAATCCCCAAAGAGAGACATTTCAAGCTTTGCAAGAACAACTATTTAAAAAAATCAGATACTGAATATCATCTGGTTTTCAGGCAAAATGAAGGCAAAAAAGTGTATAGCAATTAACAATCTCAGCCAACCCATGTTTGCCCCTGCTACACAAATTTGTGGAGTCCAGAGCTTTGTGAAAACAGGATGGGTCAGTGATGAGAACGGGCCCTTTAGCTTGAGTGACTTCCTGAGAAGTCAGAGCTGTAGCTACAAACCCCACTGGACTCAGAAATGCCTACAGCCCTCTCTGAAAACATTGCCAGGAGGTTTTGTGTAAGACTGAGTAGAACCACTTCCCCTGCAGCTCTGTCAACACTGGCTGTGCTGGGTGTGAAGGGACAGTGGAGAAAGCCACACTGGAGAGGTGGCTTCAGAGTGTGAGCTTTAGACTCGGGTCAGGCTGGGACACGTTGAGCCTTCCTGGGCATCTGGGAAGCTTGGCAATCCCGAACACAAGGACAGATGAGGTGTAGGTGATTAAAGCATGTGGCAGCCCTGGTTCATGGAAGGTCTTAACGGGTTGGGCTCGACTTGGAGGTCTCTTCCATTCTAAACGATTCTATGATTCTATTCCCCTGACCTAAATGCTAAAATGTGCCAGGTCCGTTCCAGGCGGGAGATGGTCTGAATACGGCTCCTAGTGGTTAAAGGCACCCATGACACGTTTTATATGAACTGGGAAAATTGGAGGAGTTACTCTTCCTCTTCCCTATAATTACCCTTTGTAACCTTCCTTCCTTTTTTAAATGTGATTTTTTAATCATTGCTAGAATGTCTGGACTTCCTCTGTAATGAGAAGGATGACAACTGTGAGAAAAAGGATGCAGACACAGAAAGATGAACAGTGCCCTGACTCCCAGCTTTCATGGGATATTTTAAGCAAGTCATTCTGCCTTTCCCTATCTGTCTCCCCATTTGTTCACTGCTGTGCATGTTGCATGTTGGGTTTCAGTCACAGAAAATGATCCCATTGTGACGGAAGCAATAAAAACCTGAAATGAAAAGCTAATCCTGCCCCAAATTGCTTTTGAGGTGTAAGGCATGGAACAACAGATGGGTACAGTCACGGAGGGGAATTTAAGACAACGGTGAAGCAATCCTGAGGAGTGTGATAGGCAGCCAGCACAGGGGCTGAGCTGTTGCCAAGGCTTCTCTATTGTGGCAAAAGAAATTTTAATGAAGGATTTGAGAAAAGCTAATGAGAGAGCTCTGTAAATATTTTTGTAAGCCCAGAGCATGAAAGAAAGTGTGAAATTGATTGTTTGAACATGTAACAGTAACTAATTTGTGCAGTAAGTATGACACCCATGAATTCCTAATGGAGGTTATGAAGGTTAATTCATGAGCATGTCTAAGTGTGCTTAAATGCCATTGAGGAGTATTGTCAAATGAATCAGTCCAGGGAAAAGTTTTAGAATCATTTTAAAGAAAGGCAGCATGATTTTAGACAGGAGATGAGCATAGAAATTGGAAGCTGCTGGGCCATAACCTTCTGATATCAGCAGAGGAGGTCATTAAGATGAAAATTGCCAAAGGGATTTTTTAGCAATTGCAGCCTCTGCCATATCAGATTGGGTTTTATTTTCATTTTCAGTGGCTAAAATACTGATGGTGGCTGCTCTGAGTTCAGCACAGTGTGTATTAATCTCAGGAAGTAAAAGGCATTTCTCTGGGGGCGAGAGAACTGCTTATGTGTGTTGGCACGGGAGAACTAAAACACACAGCAAGACTCAGAGCTGGCATGTTCCTGTCAGAGCAGCTAGCCCTTCTCAGCACAAGTGAGGAACTGGAACGAAGGAAACATCATGGCTAAACCCACCTCAAATTTGATTTTGAAACTGTTATTTGGAACATAAAATAGCTTCTGAAGTGAAAAGGACTCCAACTTTTAATCTCACAAAGCTCCTCAGTGTCAATTCCTGACATGGCCCACTGACCCTGAACACTCTGTCTGCTGTCTGCGGTGAAGACAACTGGGAGAACCATTCTGAAAAGGCTTTGTATGAAGTTACAGTTTTTTGTGACATGCAACAGCAGCTAAAGTGTGTTTCCTCAGAAACAGATCCTCTGGGTTTGCATCCTGTTGAATTCCTGCAAAGATTTACCTATAATCACTTTTTAAACTTCCAGGATTTTCTCTGTCCTAGTTTAAAGAGCTGAATTTGAGGTCGTTATATCTGATCTCTTTCAAGAAGCCTTTAGAAAGATCCTTCTAATGTGATTTGTGCAAGATGATTCAGGCTGGAGCAAATGTGACCCCTCTGTGCCCTATTCCTGCCTAGACAGAGGCAGTCGCCTGCAGCTGTGTCCATCTTGCCCTCAAAGGATTTTTAAAGTGCCACTTGACACACTGAATATATTTGAATGACTATTTTCTGTCATTACCAATTGGAGTGAATCCTCCCTTCTCCTCATGACCCTCAGAGCTGGAGCCCATAGAAGAACAGCATTGTTCCTCTGTCAGACAATTATGTGTCTGATCACCCTATACCAAAAAGGAAGTTTATGGCATGGGAAGTATTTTCTTGTCCTTGAAGGGAGGTGGTGGGTTAGATGATCCGTGTAGGCTGATGTTAAACTAATTTAACAAGTCCTGAGCTTTAGTTTCAGGCAAGCTCAGACAGGAGCTCACTCTGTGGCTCTGGACACATGTGTTGGGGTATTTTATCAAGTCAAATTTTTTTAAGTCTCTGTGAAACCTAAAACAGGATTGTTGAGTCTCAGTGAAAATGAGACAGTTTTCCCTGGGAGTCTGTGACAAGGCCTCCAAAAGTTAAGTGTCTGTGGACAAAAGGAGCTGGGGTTTTCTCAGCTGGAAGATGCTGCATGTAAAAAGGAAGATGAAAGGAGTACTTTGTGGTGGGGGAAACCCCAAGCTCACTTATAGGAAACAGTTCACTCCGAGTAGGTCCTTCGGAGAAGAGGGACTTCAATTTCACACACTGGCAGGAACAAGTAATTACGGCTTTTTCTCCTCTCTTATCAGTAACGGAAGAGAAGGGATGGGAAGTTCACAGTTCACCAACATTTTATCTGACTTCTGTTTTTCAGAGAAAGGGTAAATAATTTTTCTTAAAGCTTCTTCAGAGGTGTCTTTGGCTGCCAAGAGGCTGTGATGGCCATAGACATCCAATTTATATTGAATATAAACACAGAGACACAGCATTTCTGAAAATGTCTATTAAGCTACTTCAAACTCAATATATAAAAACATGGTCAAAATAAGTAGCTACTTCTGAAATTCCTTACTTCCATTTAGGGTGTGCTTGCCTTCCAAAGACAGAATGAAAGAAGGAAGCAGGCTCTTCATCTCTGCCTGAAGGAAATCCCTGTTTATTAAACTCGAAGATCAGGAGTTGAATAAAATATAACAGAGGTAATTACTTCTGTATACATCTAGTTCAGTCTCTCACCTGTCCTGTTCACAATGTTTGTTTGCTCTGAACAGATGGAGCAAAGTGAATAAGCTGGTTAAAAATAAATCCTGTGGAGCTACTGTACCTGCTTTTTCCATGCAGAGGTGAAAGGGAGAAGGAGGCAGCTCAGGGCCTGAATGTCAAGGCACGATGGCGACCAGAGAGAGGAGAAAGCAATGCACTGATTTTCCCCCTGTGGTCTTACAGAGGTCATGGGGAAGAGAGGTGTGGATACAAGTATTTTATTTATAAACCAGAGGAACCAAATAACAGCATTTCTGCCCATCATACAGAAAATGCTGCTGGTACTATTCAACACGAGTGGGTTGGCAGGGCAGGGAAATCCAGCTTGTTAGGTTTTTTCATCTGAATCATAAACTTGGGACTGATCTTTCATGCAGAGTCATTTGCCAGTCTTAGTAATTGATAGCAGTCAATAAAAAGGTGAAAACCCCCTCCATAATCATCTTAATCATTCCACTGACAGTCTAAGCACTGAATGTGCTGGTGACATCAAGTGTGGGATTTTTTTTTGCCTCAGTAGTAACTGGAAAGAAGCAGAGATGCAAATGCATTTTGAGAAATTTGCAACTTCCCATGTGCATTTATTAGTCATTCTTGTGTCTCTGTACCCTCATTAGAACAATCAATCTGAGGTTTATCACACTGATCTTTAGGTACCAGCTGAAATACCTAATTCAGTGCAAGCTCCTTCTGTTCTTGGTGGTGTTCCTGTCTTACTGTCAGTCTGAATCCTTGTCTAAGATTCTTCACAGTTGTTACACGCAGGAAGTACAACTTCAAAACCAACTGATCATCTCTATATCCTATATCGTTATATAGATATAGATAATATATCTGTTTCTTATATAGATAATGCTTATATCCTATAAACAGGCCTGAAGCATGATAGGCTAGAGGGAGGACTTGCTTTGGTCTGCTAGCATAAAAAATTAGTGGCAGTGATGCTCAGAAATTCAAATAGATCATAGGTAAACCACTACAGCTGTGGAACATCCTTACCTGCCACCAGCTTTTGCATAGCTGGTTACTTCACAGAGTCACAGAATCCCTGCTGATCTGGCAGGGACCCACAAGGATCATCGAGTCCAACCCTTAGCTCTGCACAGGGCCATCCCCAAGAGTCACACCATGGGCCAAGTATTGTCCAAGCACTTCTTGAGCTCTGTGAGGCTTGGTGCTGTGACCACTGTCCTGGCAAGCCTGTTCCAATGTCCAACCACTCTCTGGGTGAAGAAACTTTTTCTAATATTCAACCTAAACCTCCCCCGACACAACTTCATGCCATTCCCTTGGGTCCTGTCACTGTCACCACAGAGAAAAGATCAGTGCCTGTTCCTCCTCTTCCCCTTATGAGGAAGTTGTAACTGCAATGAGGTCTGCACTCAGCCTTCTCCAGTTGCTTTTCATATGGCTTTTCCTCAGGGCCCTTCACCATCTTTCTAGCCTCCTTTGGACATTTTTTAATGGTTTAATACCTTTCTTACATTGTGATGGCCCAGACTGCCCCAATATTGCAGGTGAGGCCACCCCAGTGCAGGGCAGAGCGGGACAATCCCCTCCCTCCCCAGGCTGGTCATGTTGTGTCTGATGCCTCCAGGACAGGGCTGGCCCTCCTGGCTGCCAGGGCACTGCTGACTCATG
>JAWWMP010000081.1:146953861-147032655 GCA_035047865.1 Dendrocincla tyrannina
TTCCCCCCCCCCCCCCGCCCCCAGGACTTTCAGCATATTATTTTTTTCTCTGAAAAATATAACTACAGCTAGTGTCCTTACCAGAAATACAGAGATGATGAGGAATAAGTGCTGCATTGACACCCAAAGCTATTTCGTTGGCACTCAGTTATCCCATCACAGAAAAATTATGTTCAATTGAAAGGTCATTGACTGTACAACTGGCTGAGGATTTTCCCTGCTTTGTTGGCTGTAATTCTAAGGTTTTGTTTCCTTCATATACAATTTTTTAACCCTCTTGCTGTATTTGTACACAGAGACCCTGAGAATGATAGAATCATCCAGGTTGGAAAGGACATCAGGAGATCTGTAGACCAACCTCCTACACAAAGCAGGTTCAAGTTTGTGTTCAAGGAGAACACAAATTCCATATGCTGACATGTTGTAAAACCCGCTCTTGTGCTGGCATTTAATCTATGTATTTTTAGAGAGATGTTGACAGATGACAGTTGAAGTTGCAGAAAATTTGTATCCTGTAATACCATAAATGGTGGCAGCACAAACCCCACAAGCCAAGTGAAAAAGAAAGAAGATGCAAATGAAACTGTTAATAGACACAGATATCCCTGAACTGTCCTCTTTCCCCTCTGCCATGTTTATGCTGAACCTGGTGACCTTTTATAGGATAATTTTGGGGCTAAAATCATTACACTCAGTTGGATGATGCCTGCAACAATAAAGAAATTTCATAGTAGGTTCTGTAGCATTATTAAGAATGTGAATAAATGTCTGAGACATTGGGAGAGGACTTTTAAGTCTGTGTAAGGCCCTAATTTGAAAATCATTATTTGATTTGCATAGTCAGTGGATGCTTGGTTGCTAATATCGGTGTAAATTTAGAAAGTAAATTGCCCTGAATGAAAGAAGTGTTATGTGTGTCAGAAAAGATCTTTCTCTGCAAATTCCCAGAAGTCTCCTGCTTCATTATTCCGGAAGAAGGAATATGAAATGAGAAATGCTGAAGTTGGAGAGAATATGTCAAGCTGACTCCCTGAGTTTTGTTCAAAGTAAATCCTCCGCCCTGTGAATGACCTTGATGATAAGAACTGGGGTTTAAAATCCTGAGATGTGGTGCTTTTTCATTGACTTCCAGAAAGCAAAGAGTTGTCTGAGATGTCGCAGAGCAGCACAGTTCATGCTGTATGTCCTGTCTTCTCTTTGGCTGGAGCACAAAGTTCTCACTGGACAGAATAAAGAGTACTCAGTGCAATCTTGCTTAGCACTAACACAGAAATCAGAATTGTGGAGCACTTTGGGTTGGAAGTGACCTTTAAAGATGACCAAGTCCAATCCCCCTGCAACAAGCAAGAACATCTTCAGCTACATCAGATTGTTCAGAGCCCCATCCAACCCAACCTGAATGTTTCCAGGGATGGGGCATCCACCACCTCTCTGGGCAATGTATCATTCTGTGAGCCAGGCTGTGGAAGGAAGCAGTGGTCTGAGTTTCAGTTCGCACCTACAGATCCTGCTGTGCCACAGCCTTAATCATAAGCCAAAGACAGGACCTGTAACTGAGCAGCAGTATCAATAAACCTGCAGAACACACATGATTGTCTATAATCAGGTTCAAAATGAAAATTCCTGCAGTCCTTACACTCCTCATGGTGAAACTCTGCAAGAGTTCATGTACAAGCCCTATGTTTAGTACTCTGTTCTGTTTAGAAAGGTGCACAAGCATGTGTGAAAATGAGCCTTCCTCATGTTTCACTCCAGTTCTTGTGTCTTATTTATCTCTATGTGTTGGGTGTGTGTGGAATCTTTAATCTTTCAGGTTTGGCCAACATACCTGTAGAAGCCCTTACTATTCACATTCCTTGACAAATTCAGCTTCAGTTGTGCCTTTAGCTTTCCTGATCCCATCCCTACACATCTGGGCACTGTCCCTGTATCCTTCCCAGGATACATGTCCCTTATTCCACTGCTTGTGCCATTTCCTTCTTACACTTACACCAGGAGGTCCTGACTGACCCATGCCATTCTCATTCCTTCCCTGCTTCATTTCTTACACATGGGAATTAATCACTCTTACACTGTAAGAATAATGCCCTTAAAGAGCTGCCAGCTCTTTCCATCTCCTTGTGGGCAGTTTCCCAGGGATCCCACTCACTAATTCCTTAACCAAAGGAAAGTTTGCTCTCCTGGAATTCAGAGTCCTGACTCTTCACCCAGCTCACATCCCTCAGGATTGAGGTGTTCAGCGTTCACTGCAACTCAACAAGTCACTCAGAGCTATTTTATAAGCAAGATCACATCAAAGAAACACAACTTGTGAAATTATTTTCTCCCCTTAGCAGAGGCAGTCTGGCTAAAACAGGAACACTGTATTTGGAAGGTAAATTAGATTTCTGTGTCAAGGGAATCTTTAATTATTCAGATATGGCCCTGTAGGTCTGGTAAAGCCTTTCCCATGTTGAGGACATATCAAGAACAGCAGTTTTTTCTGCATATAGCTTTAAGCAGCCCAGTACCACACCAGATAGTTTACAAACAAACATTTACTGTATTTGTGATCTTAAAAAAGAAAACACATATTAAAAGCTGGCATTTCTTCCTCAGTTGACAGTTTTTCTAAGGAAAAAATTACTCAACTGCATGAACCTTTTTGTAGCACAGAGGGATTCTTCTCACTGTGAATTATTTTATCTCTTACCAGTGACCCCATAAAGCAGGTTTCCTACTCCCAGGGTTCTTGAAATTGTATCAGATTCACATTAGTACCTTTCATCTTGTACTGTTTTGATATAACTTCACTGTATCCTTGCTTTGAGGGCTACATTAATTATGAACAAGAATCATCCAGTATTTATCATTGCATATAGCAGAGAAATCAGAAAATAATCATGATACAGATTAATTAACTACAGAGTGACCTGATTGCTTAATGGACTTAGTTAATTTGTAATTTTTTTTTTAATATGGTCAAATGCTCAGTCACAGTCATAGGTCAAGCAATGTAAGATGTAGGACTGTCATGTTGGAAGTAATAACCCTAAGAAAACCATACAGGGTTGCAGTGGATAACTAATTAAACACTGCACCCATTCTGAATGATTCATGTATCTGTCTGTCTCTGTTTTAATTAGGTGGGGATATCAGTCAGAAACAGCAATGTGATTTACCACTGTACATTCAGCAATAATAAGTCTTGGCTTTGGCATTCATAATTCAAAAATAATATTGGAAAATTCCAGGAAAGGATGCACAAAAGCGATTAGGAAAGAAATTTTTAAAGTATGAGTTGTGTAATCTTTTAGAAATAGACATTAATAATCTCTAACTCTGCAGGGAGAAATCTTTAGGTAGTAAAGAGGATGTTCAATCACCAGCCAAAGTAACATGAGCCAGTGACAAAGAGCTGAGCTAAAAATGTGAAACTGAAAATGAGATGCCCAGCTTTGAAGAGCGACTGTTACTGATTCCGATTGCATGGCCTCAGCCAGAAGGCACGGAGTTAATACAGGAATCACTCTCATTCTGTGACCTGGGCTACACAGGCTGAACAAGATCATTTTAGCAATCCCCTATGATCTCAAAGTTCCTGAACAGACGTCTTTGAGCCCATGAGCTTTCACTTTGAAGAAGTGATCCCCAAACTTCCAGGCTTTCAAGAATTTCCTTCTTTCAGTCACTGCTATATAAAGAGTTTCCTTTGTTCTGCATGTGTGCCTTCCTCTAAATGTGAGAACACCAGAGACCACATAGTCCTGAGCTTTAACACCACAAAAATTCAGATAATAAAATCCCCATGAGATAATAAAATCCCCACATGCTTTGTACTTTTTGAGGAAGTCTCTTCTGACCCCTGGCCTGACAAGAAACTCGAGAAAGCCTGAAACCACTAACACTGGGATTTTTTTTGCATTTCAAATACATGAACACTAGTACACAAGAAAAAGTTTGTGGCTGTGATGAAACTACATCTCGTACCTTCAGTATCAGAGAAACCACGCTTTAGTTTCAGGTACTTTATTCACCAGTCCCAGAGGAAACACATTCTCTCAGTGAAGATCTGCACAGAGCCAAGACATACAGAGTGACTCATGGCATGTTTAGATTAAACAGCTCAAAAAGAAATGGTGGAGTTCCCTGTGCTGTGTCTCTGCTGTGCAGGCACCACTGCACCACATAGCCTGCACCAGCTCTGTGCCTACAGCCCATTGAAACTGTGACCCATGGCAACATAAATAGAAGACTCTGGTGTAGTGGCAGTGACACAGTTCTGCTGAAGTGACATAGTCCTGCTGAGTCACCAGGAGCAAACAGGAGTGAAGGGTTGTGCTTATCCAAGTGCCAGACCATGACTTCACCCATGTCTGACAGGGCGATGGGCAGCCCTGAGGCACCTCAGCTCCTTGTGGCCAACATCCCCTCTGGGAAAACAGCCCCTGGAGAAAAATTAACTCGCCCTTGGGTCAGGAAACTTCTTTCCCTGGGGCTGTCCCAGTGGGGCAGTGAAATGAAGCGCAGAAGCACAGGATGGATTGGGTTGGAAGGGACCTTAAAGATCATTCAGTTCCAACCCCCTGCCATGGGGACACCTTCCACTAGAGCAGGTTGTTCAGAGCCCCATCCAACCCAGCCCTGGACACTTCCAGGGATGGGGCAACAACTGCAGACTCCTCTCATTCCAACTTTGGTCCTCAACTTGTTGCTTAAAACTAGCAAATCTTATAGTCCTTGGTCATGCCAACCTGTAAATCACGTGACTGCAAATCACAAACTGGTCAATGTGGTCTTTAACAGGGTGGTCCCTCAGCCCTGCACTCTCAGCCTTCAGCCCCTCAACCCTGAGCCCCTCATCCCTCAACCCTGAGTCCTTCAGCTTCTCATCCTCTCAGCCCTCATCCCTCACCCCTCAGCCCCTCATCTCTCAGGCCTGAACCCCTCAGCCATCAGCCCCTCAACCCTGAGTCCCTCAGCCCCTCAGCCCCCAGCCCAACTCTCATTCCCCAGAACTGCACCACTGACCCCTCAGCTCATCACTCAGTCCCTCACCCCTCAATCTCAGCCCCCAACCTCTCATCCCCCAGCACTGCACCACTGTGCCCCTCAGCCCACCACTCAGCCCCCACAACTGTGCCACTGACCCCTCAGCCATCAGTCCCTCACACCTCAGCCCCTCATCCCTCAATCTCAGCCCCCAGCCCCTCATCCCTCAATCTCAGCCCCCAGCCCCTCATCCCTCAATCTCAGCCCGCAGAATTGCACCACTGAGCCCCTCAGCCATCAGTTCCTCACACTTCAGCCCCTCATCGCTCAATCTCAGCCCCCAGAACTGCACCACTGACCCCTCAGCCCCTCAGCCCCTCATCCCTCAATCTCAGCCCCTCAGTGCCTCAATCTCAGCCCCTCAGTGCCTCAATCTCAGCCCCTCAGTGCCTCAATCTCAGCCCTTCAGTGCCTCAATCTCAGCCCTTCAGTGCCTCAATCTCAGCCCCTCAGTCCCTCAATCTGAGCCCCCAGCCCCTCATCCCTCAATCTGAGCCCCTCAGTCCCTCAATCTGAGCCCCCAGCCCCTCAGTCCCTCAATCTGAGCCACTCAGTCCCTCAATCTGAGCCCCTCAGTCCCTCAATCTGAGCCCCTCAGTCCATCAATCTGAGCCCCTCAGTCCCTCAATCTCAGCCCCTCAGCCCCTCAATCTCAGCCCCTCAATATCAGCCCCTCAGTCCCTCAATATCAGTCCCCACAACTGCAGCACGAACCCCTCACACCTCAGCCATCCCTCAAGCCCTGCCCCCGCCGCTCGTACCGCCGTTCTTATTGGCCGGGCTCCTCTGAGCGACGGGAGCGTCTGCCAATCAGCGTGCGCGTTGCCGCGCTGGGCGGGGTCTCGTTCGAGGGGGCGGGCGCTGTCCCCGCCCGTCCCGCGGGCGGCGCTGAGGGACGGAGGGAGGGAGGGTTAGAGAGAGGGACGGAACCCCCGCTGTCCCGGGGAAGGAGCCGCGCTGTGCCCGCCGTGCCATGGAGGACGTGCTGCCCTCGGGTCTGCTGGAGGTCTGCCTGCTGGTCGGTGCGCCCCGAGAGCGGGTGCGGGCGCTGCTGCAGGTGAGGGGGGTTCGGGAGTGCGGGGGGAGCCGGTGTGTGGGGCATGCCCTGGTGTGTGGGGCATGTCCTGGTGTGTGGGGCATGCCCTGGTGTGTGGGGCATGCCCTGGTGTGTGGGGCAGGGCCGGTGTGTGGGGCAGGGCCGGTGTGTGGGGCAGGGCCGGTGTGTGGGGCATCTCCTAGTATGTGGGGCAGAGGTGGTGTGTGGGGCATCTCCTGGTATGTGTGGGACATCTCCTGGTATACAGGGCATCCCCTGTCAGCGGATGGAGCTGAAATACCCCCAACAAAAACTTATTTGACAGGCGAATGCCAGCAGAGCAGGGGGAGTTTGGTGGCTGTGTGAGGTAATGGCACTTTTCCAAAGGTCTGAGCTCAGGTGGAGAACTCACTGAGGCTTTATACAAGCAGGAGCAGCAAAATGCGTAACAATGTGTGTCCTCGGCTGGATGATAACCCACGTCCTGTCTTCCACTGGAGATAAAAGGAATAAAGCCTGGTAACTCGTATCCTCAGGAAAACGCGAGGTGTAAGCTCCCGTGAGCTCAGTTTGGCACAACCCGAGCCACTGGGATACGGCGGGAGCCGATGGGTTGGTTTCCACTTTGAATATGCGGTTTATAATTTGTTTGTAATGATATCATTATTCACGTGTGAGAATCCTCCTGACTCTTCTTGCTTCAGGTGTGCAGAGGGGTTTCTTCCATACCCACGATCTCTGGGAATTGCTGCGGTGCTGGCCCGTGTGGAAAAGCCAAGCAGCTCCCAGGGATCCCGGCTGTTTTGCTTGAACTTGAATTTGATTGCGCGCTCTAATAGCACTAGATAAAGAAGTCTTTGTTGGGCTGGTTGCTTGCTCACTCGCTCAGGAGGTGGCTTGTGCTGATGTCAGCCTCTTAAGTGATAACAGCGAAACAGCTTCACATTCCAGGGTCTCTGAATGTGTACATTCAGCATGGGAATTTCATTCCTGAATGTCACCACCAAACTTTTGAAATCGCGGGTATATTTAGTGTTTTGTCATCTGCGTGAGAAGTGAACCCAGAAGAAGGGGAATTTCTTATTCATACCAGTTTGCTCAGTTTCATCTCGTTGGTCTCAAAAAACCCTGTGGAACAACAAATATAAAATTGGCTACAAAAGGTGTTCTGATACTCCGATCGCACAACAGGTTCTGAATTGTTTCTTTGCTCAAGCTACGAAAATGTGTCAGAAAAGAAAGTAGTGCTTTTATTTGTCAATATTAACTACGGCAAAGTCCCTGCAAGCTGTTGTACCACAGGGGTTTGTTGCTGTCTTAGGACAAGCTTATAGATTTACTGCACTTCCTTTTCCTTCTGCAACACTTACCTACATGAGGAAAGGATGGAATATGTTTTATGTCTAATTTTAGTGAGTGTAGAAAGAAGAGACTTTATTCACAGAAGATAAGAACATTTCAGTGGAAAGTAATGGATCTTGGATGATATTTACAGTGGGTAAAAATCTTGATAGTGCTTCAGATCTTGGTGTTGAAGTTCATGAAACAGAATTTTCTGGGCTGTCATTCCTCAGTTGTCCTTATTGCCAAGAAAATTGTCACTCTGAGATTTCAATTTGAAGAGATGAAAGGCCACTATTTTCAGCTAGGGATTTATTTTTTCGTGTTGAAGGTGTGTATTTTGTAAGAATGAAATATACCATAGCGAAGCTTCTTTCGCCTAAGTTATCTGCAGCTCTAAAGCTGAGGTTTGATTTAACAAGTATCACGTGTGAGCTGTCTGTGACTTGTTTTAGATCTTCCTATCAGCCCCATTGCTGGGTTCTGTATCTGCCCACCACAGCCAGTGGTACAGAGCTTGTCTCTAAAGTGTCTGCTCTCTGGCCCTGCTGATGCAGGCATAATCACCAAAGCATTTTTCCTGCTTCTCTGGGTATGAAGACGCCTGAAAGAAACGAGGTAAGATCGGGTTGAGCATTGGTAAGCAGTGTGTGCTTGTGGAAGCAAAAAGCACCTGGACAAGCTCAAGAAATGGACCTATGGGAACCTCAGGAGGTTCAACAAAGCCAAGTGCAGAGTCTTGCATGTGGGTTGGGGCAATTCCTGGTAGTTGTGCAGACTGGGTGATGAAGGGATTGACAGCAGTCCTGGGAAGGACTTGGGGCGCTGGTGGATAAGTGGCTTGGCATGAGCTGACAATGTGCACTCACAGCCCAGAAAGCCAGATGTGTGTCCTGGGCTGCATCCAAAGCAGAGTGAGCAGTAGGTCGAGGGATGGGATTCTGCCCCTCTGCTCTGGTGAGACCCCACCTGGAGAACTGCTTCCTGGCCTGGGATCCCCAGCACAGGATGGACATGGACCTGTTGGAGCGAGTCCAGAGGAGGGTCATGCAGATGATTAGAGGGATGGAGCAGCTGTCTTGTGAGGAAAGACTGAGAGAATTGGGATTGTTTAGCCTGGAGAAGAGAAGGTTCTGGGGTGATCTTATTGCAGCCTTTCAGTACCTGAAGGGGCTACAAGAAAGCTGGAGAGAGGCTTTTGAGAAGGGTATGTAGTGATAGGAACAAGGGGTAATTGTTGTAAACTGACAGGAGGCAGGTCTAGATTAGATATTAGGGGGAAATTCTTCCCTGTGAGGGCAGGGAGGCCCTGGCACAGGTTGCCCAGAGAAGCTGTGGCTGCCCCATCCCTGGAAGTGTCCAAGGCTGGGTTGCATGGGGCTTAGAGCAACATGGTCTAGTGGCAGGTGTCCCTGCCCATGGCAGGGGGTTTGAAACAAAGTGATTTGAAGATCCCTTCTAACCCAAACCATTCTGTGGTTCTCTGAAAAGTAACTGTGTAATGGCCTGCATCATCAGGAGTGTGGCTCACAGGTGAAGGAAAGGGTTTTTTACTGTGTCTGTTATTACACAACATCCTTGAGTTCACACCTGAAATACTCTCCCACATTTGCTACCTTTATACTGGAGACAAATGGGTGTGAGACCAACAAAACTGAGCTATGCGAGGGCTGGGACATAAGAGGGGAAGAATCTCCTTCCTAAGGGACTTCTGAAACTTGACTGTATGAGACCCAAAGCAACCCGATCTGACTTCAACACTATCGTTGCCTTGAGCAAAGAGTTGAGCAAGGATCTCCAGAGGTCATCCTAGAATGGTTTGGATTGGAAGTGACCTTAAAGATCATCTTGTTCCAATCTGTTGCCATGGGCAGGGACACCTCCCACTAGACCAGGTTGCTCCAACCCTCATCCGAGGTGGCCTTGAACACTTCCAGGGATGGGGCATCCACAGGTTCTCTGGGCAACCTGTGTCAGGGCCTCCCTGCCCTCACAGGGAAGAATTTCTTCCTAATATCTAAACTGCGCCTGCCCTCTGTCATTTTAAAGCTGTTTCCCCCTGTTCTGTCACTACAACCTAATTGTCGAGCCCAACCGAATTTTTCTAAGTCTTCATACTTTCCCCTACCCAATTATACCCTAAGGAAGCCAGTTCTTTCATGACATTCAAAGTGAAATAAACTTCTTCAGTCATGGGAAGAGAAGAATGACATAGAGGAAACACCAAATAGCTGAGGTCATGCTCTGATCTGTGATTTCAACACACTCCTCCTTGTTTGTGTCTAAATACTGGGGCAGTTGTAAAAGTCTGTCTCTTATCCGTGTCCTTTACAGCACCATTGTTACTGTAACACAGCCAGTAAATGGGCATGGAATAAACCCCTTGACTTATCTTGCAGAATAGTGGGAAAGAGAAGGCATTAGTGTTTATGAAATGTGTGATGCAAGGAGATTTGATAGTAAAAGGCAACAGAAGAGAAACGTTTCAAAATGAAGAAGTAACAGTAGAAGCAGAGACAGAGTAGCAGAAACAAGTGGGTATTATTCTGTTGCTGCCTATTCGCTCTCCTTGAAGTGAAGGGGGAAGAAAATGTGACTTTGGCTGAGACATTAATATGAGCTGACTTGAATGCTGGGGACTGAGTCACTGGGTCAGTGACTGTGCTGACAGTGCTGTTCTGTGGGGAAAAAAGTGGCGTTTCATGCCTCTGTTGTAGTTCAAGACATCAACGGCCTGCCATTGCAGGAGCTGTTAAATTGCTGGCTGTCATCCAGTGCTTTGGAGCACAGAGGTGCCTTCAGTGTAAGTCAGGGATTGCCCTTTCAAAGCAGCTCTGTCTGAAGAGTTCTGCAGGGCAAATCTGCCAAGCTGAGATTGCAACTGTTGGATGCGTCTGTGTTTTTCTTGTGTAACAGCCTCGGGGGTGAGCCTTAATTCTTAATTTCTTCCTGAAATATTTAGCTGTGTGTTAGTTTGAGTGTGATCGTGTTGGATTTATGTTTCCAGTTTCTTTGCTGCCTTTGTCAGATACCAACTAAGGAAAATGGCACTTGAAGTTTTTAGCAAAGTTTTAGTGAAGTAGTTTCTTTTGAGTATCCTATTATAAATATGGTTGAGTTTATGGAGTTTAAGATACAGTCAATAATATACCACAAAGTATTCCTTCTTTTTTTCCTCTGATGCTCAAATGTGATAAACCTACTGGGGGACTCATCTGTTAGGACGTGTGAGCTGAGACTTCTGTTTCAAAACTGGGACAGTGGAAGATTGGCTTCAGTGAAGCAATGGCGTATGTTGTAGCAATTTTAAAAATTAGGGAACTAATGAATGAGGCCAGCATTGGTTCTCAAGGAGCATCCTGCATCATATCTGAAGGTAAAAGCAGCATGTAGGCTTCATCTCCTCTCATTTTGAAGCTGTTAGCAAAAAGCTGAAAATGAAACAGCTTTTTACCCACAGTGGGACTTGCCTTTCCTGTTTCCAAATATCCGTTGGCTAAACAAAGCTTTTACTTATTGTTTTGACCTCGCAGGAAGAGTTACAATTGAAAATGCAGCTACTTGTCTCTCCTGTATGGCCAAGAATACAAAAAGTGCTCCCAAGCACCAGGAAGTCTCTGATCGCTTCCTCACAGGGTTTCATCACAAGGCTGTGAGGGCTCTCAGGCCAGTTGTGCTTTGCAAAGCTGCCTGCTAAAAGTGTTGTAACTTCGTGCATGCTCTAAGGATGTCTATTCCACTTAGTCATCAGTATATGGAGAAGTCTTCATGGCTTCATGTTTTACAACGTCTTAAAATTGTGTTTATTGTTACAGTGATTGTCATTTTTAACTGTAGTTTCTTAATTGCCTTATAAAGTTAAAAGTTGTCTTGTAAAAGCCTGTGTGGTTTTTTTCCTTTTCTGTTTCCATTTTTTTTTTCTCTGTCGAGGTTATTCTGAGTTAAAACGTGCCTTTTCCTAAAGTTGAACAAAGGCTTATATAGGGAGTTCAGCTGGTTTTTGTGTTTTGTTTTCATTTATTTGCTGCCTGGTTTCTCTTACTGCCCATATTTATTTTAAGTATAGCCTATGTATGTCCTAATGCTGCAAAGGAGGGAATACTGTATTTCATATTTGTTAGATTCTTTTGCCAAAGGCATAATGTTGATATGGTGCATTTTGAATTATGAAAATGATTCCTTGCCTACTGAAAATGCCCAGACTATTCCCCTTGCGTTAACATACGTAAAGCAAAAAATCAGAAGGAAAAAGTAATTATTTAGGTAGGAGAAAAAGTGTATTCTAAAGACACAGTTTTAGGGGTAGAGAGAAAACAGAATTAAAAGTCATTTTAAAAAAAACCTATCAGGATGAATGTCAATTGTTGTTTGTTTGTTTGTTTTTCAATAGGGCACTCAAAGAAAACCCAAAAGTCTTCCGCCCCTCAATCCAGAGGTTCTGTCTGTGTTTGTGCCTCCATTTATCAACAGAGATGATGTTCAGATGATTCCCACTGGCAGTACCTTGAATAAAAGCAAACGCAGGTCTTTCCGAAAGAAGAAAGAGAGAGCCAAGATTGAAGGTGTCAGGAGTGTCAATGGGGAGCAGAAGGCACCTGACCTGGAAGATGTCACAGTTCCAAAGGACATTGATCTCATTGCTTTGCCACAGCTGTGCTTCCCAGGTACATGAGGGCTCACACTTGTTGCTGAGGACTCTTCTAATGCATATATTTGTTGACCCATAGGAGTGCCAATTGTATTTTTTAGCCCTTATTGGTAAATCTTGCTTTGAGTGAAGTGCACATGTGCACACAATTTAAAAATTAATTTTTGACCCCAAAATGGCTAATTTTCCTTTAGTGTTTTGTTAGACCTGAAGTAGTGAATATTTCATCCAGATTTAGTTGAAGAAATGTTAATATGCATGTCATTAATGCAGAACTTATTAGTATCTTGAAAGAAAAAAGTGAACAGAACTCATTTGTTGTATTTTGCTACTGAAAATGCAGAATAATTCCATTTTTGCCTCTTCAGTAAAGTGCAGCTTGCAGCCTCTCTCATAACCCTTAGTTCAAGTGGACTATACATGTGCATTTTAATCCTTTAAAATGAGACATTGCTTTTGAAATTAAGTGGCAATGTGCAGTATTTGTCATGAATGGCTTTTCATGCAGCTGTAGTAAAATATGTAATTAAAGAAAGGTTTCTGCCTTCATTTCAGGAGGACTTTATATAACTTCTGAATCAAAAGAGGACCACATTCATTTCCTGGTCTTCACTGACGTCTGTGGTAATAGAACATACGGTGTTGTTGCACAGCACCACCAGCCTGTGCAAGTATGTTATTTAATCCTTGCTTTTGTTAGAACATATTAAAAGAGATAAAATGAAGCAAAACACTTTCAGAATAATGTCAGGTTTAAGTTATGAAATTAGTTAACAGATACTTTTTTTATGATAGGAGTACAGGGCAAATCATAGTTTATATTGCCATTGTAGATTAAGTACTTTGGAACACACGGTATTAGGAAAACTTGTTACAGATTTCATTCAGGACATTTGGATATTTAGGAGCAGACTTTATGCCTTGAATGGTTTTTTGGTGAAGATTTTACCCTGTGTTCTTTCTAAATACATTTTGTGCTGAAATTCTCTTTAATACTTTCTTTTAAGTCTTGTAGGCTGACATTTTTCTGAAGACCTTTAGGGAGATAGACATCCAAATCCCTCTGAAATTTAGAGGGAATTGGGTATCATACCTCTAAGGTTCTCGAGAAAATCTCAGCCATAAACTCATGATTAGCACAACATTAACGTGTAGTTTCCTTGCAGGATGGCTTTATCTCTTCCAATGGGCAGGCCCACCGGGAATCTGCACAGACTGGGAAGGTGCCTCTCTGTTTTGTACCATTTGCTGTTTGTGTTATATCCAGATATCCCTATTTTAATGCCCTCAAGGATTGTCTCTCCTGGTAAGATTTGCTGTCCTGTGTGTTTCTGCTGGGAATGGCTGTGCAGGTTTTAGTGCATGAATTTGCATGATGTGGTCAGGAGAGCTGTGTAATGCTAAAGCAGTGGTTAGTTTTATGTTAAGGTAGTGTGAGCTGTGGGGGAGAGGAAAAGAAATGCTGTGTGAATGTTGTCCAGAGAGTAAGTGAAAATTCTGAATAACAAGGAAATTAGTTACTGTGTTGTCTTCATGTTCTTTGAGGTTTTTGCTAAGTCTAGAAAATACTGATGTGCAGGAACAGATTTCTCACAGATACTGGTTTTTTTTGGAAGAGTGTTAACTGTAATTTTGCAACACTTGTGAAAATCAGTCTATGCACAAAAAGCTCTTTATAATGCACCAAATAAATGGCATAAGAACATGACTATCTGTATTAATAAGCAGGTAGTGACAGCTGAAAGAAATAATCCAAGTCACTTGAGGAAGTACGCTGGTTACTTGGCTGTGGTAGAACTAGGAACAAAGTTCTTAGGATACACTGGTTAGAAACATTCAAATGTTTCAATCCAATGAATCTACTCTGCAGTTTAGATGGTTTGAAAGGTAACCGAATATGAGTCTACCTTGTTAGTAATTTAACTTATTTTGAGATTATTGTTAAATTGTTAAATTCTGTGTACATCTGTTATGGATTAAAACCCTCCTCACACCATGGAGCTTGTCTGTGTACACTGGACATTACTGTGTGTCTTCACTTGCAGGCATGTGGTCCAAAGGCAGAAGAAGTTTTGTTCACTAAATTCCAGTCAAACTTTCTAGATTCAAATTTGAAACCAGGTGTTTTCCCAGAATCACAGAATACGCTGAGTTGGGCTTTGTTCTTATACATAAGAGCTGTGGGGTCTTAGGTTAGAGATTGTGTATTCCCATTTATTTTGCCAGTGGTCGTATCCAGAGCAGATGAGCAAGAGTGTGCTCCTTGGCTACCAGACAAGGTGCATCACTAGCCCTGACCTGGCCCCATGTCAGGATGAGACCTGAGAACTCACTTCCCTGCTCCCCATGCCTCTTCTTCCCCATACTGTGAGCTTGGATCTGTTGGAACACTGGCTTTCCCTGGTTTAGATGCAGAGAGCCCTGGAGGAACAAAGCAGAGCCTTCCCTTGGGCAGTTAAATGTTCCTCTCAAAAAGCTGTGGGATCAGAAGTGAGTCACTCTGGCAGCCCTTAAGGGCATGTACCTCTGCTCTGTCATTTTCAAAGCATTAGTGAAGGGATTTCCTGTGGACAAGGGACTTCAGCATGATGGAACATCGGGATGTTCAGTGAAATAAAAAGGAAATGTTTGTTTTCCTTTCTCTTTTCCTGCTCAGATCACTTTTTCCGGTCTTTATATTTAAGTCAATTACATCAGCCCTTGGTATTGCAGGAACTGATTCATTGCTGCCTTTTTATAGTCTCCGATCTCAAGTAAATGCTGCTCTGCATATGGAGCTCTTCCAGCAGTATACCTGAGCTTGGTGCTCTCCTATTTCTGTCCAGCCTCTGTAATGAGATTCCTGCTGCTTTTATAGAGTGAGCTCAGCTGTGTGAGGGCTCACCTCACACCAGCTTTCCTTGGGGTGGAAATAGTATGGATTCAGCCTTACAGTTAGTGGTTCATCAGTGGTTTATGTAGTATATTCATAACTGAGCAATTTCTTCTCTGAAGTGAGACATCTCTGAGCTGGGAGAAGCAGTCAGTTGGCAAATGGGTTTTTAAAGAGCTCACAAAGGAGAAGAGGGAATATGTTCAGGAGAGCCACGGAAGGTTTCAGAGGTCATAAAAATGTTTCTAGGTCTCTTATCTGTTTAGAGCGCACAGGAGCCAGGTAGAGTTAACCCTCTAGAGGTGCAAACTTCTGCCTCTGGTGGGTATTTTAAACATAATTAAATACCTCTGCCTTGATCACATACAGTAAGGTTTGGCACTTAATGTAAAGCATTAATGTCCAAGTTAAATACCACGCGTGACTTTTCCCTTTTCACTAAGCCTGTACTGGTTTCTGAGCGGAGTTCAGATTGATCAGCACCCCTCCATCTAAGCTTTAAATATGTGACTAATTGTAGGGGAGTTCAAGAGTCAATAACTTTCCATTTGAGTCCTGTGTGTTGTCCTGGTCTCTTAATTTATCACATAGTTGCACAGTTCTTCTCCTTTTTGCTTCGGCATCTGTAAGATGCACGTGTGTGACTGGAAGGAGAGGGAGAGTGTGAGTGACAAAGCTGAATTTGGTGTTGCCATTTCCCACTGTGCTGGAAACTCAACTGATTAAGTTGCCAGTAAATTTTGTTTTGGATTTTTTTTTAAAATCTCATTTTTCTTGATACTATTTAATGGGCAGTTTCAGAATGTCTGCCCTTCTGGTTTTGGTGTTTGGTTGGGGTTTTTTTTTAAAAAAGTATTTCAGTGTGCCAGAGTACACTTGGGTGGAGGGAAAGGAACGGGTGGAGAGGTACCAGTTTTTCTTATTTTGGTTGTGTTAGTGAAGTTTTTCCGCGTGGCATGAAGCAGCTGCTGGGATGTGTGGATGTTCTGAATGCAGTGTAAGCAGTTATAGCCAAGACTTCTATGATGTATTTTGAGTGCAGTGCCCTGTACAGCTGGAGATGTAACATTACAGATTGTACATTGTGTTCCTGTAAACCAGAAAGGAAGTTGTTCTGTGTATTTGGGATTCCTTTGCTGTACCAGGTGACCAATGGGTTAAAAACCTAAGAAATGTTTTCTTTGGCTGAGCGTACTCAAGTAGCAGTGCCTTCCACCTTCAACAGCACACTGGTATCCTTGGTATGCTGCAGTGGAGTTTTGCAGGATGCCTCAGCTGATCAACCATTCCCAAGTCAGAGGATTTGAAAACACTTGCTGGTGGACCTCAAACCACCTATTTCTAGAGTGTAGCCCTTTCCTTTTGGAGCTAGTGGAGGAATGCTGTTACTCCTGAAGACCTGATGTTGAAGTAGCATTTAAAGGGGTTCTGCTTCCATTCAGGACTTTTTTGCAGCAAAAGGTTTCCTTTTCCTTCAGAATTCTGCTGTGCATAGATTATTTTCTTCAGGAGCTGAGTGCACAGCATTGCTTATGGGGGGTTGGTACTTGTTTTCAGTCAGAACAGTCGTCAAAGGTATTCTATTGTCATAAGTAATCCCAGATAAAATTCAGGTTCCTAAGCTTTTTCAAGTGGCAAAGTGTAGTAGAAATCACAACTGAAAACTGAGATCAGACTGAGATCAAAACTGACACACAGAGACAACTTCAGCCTATAAATCCATGTAGGTGCTTTGAACTGGAAAGGGATCTTGCAAAGTGTCATCATAATAACAAAAGTCTTTGTATTCTGTGCCAGTTACTCTATAATTCCCATATTACTAGCACACAGTGCTCCCAAATCCAGAACAATTTGACTGGAGTGTGTCTGCCTCTCTCCAAAGCAAGCAGATGTACACTTAGACTGTTTCACAACCCAGTGGCTGTTGGATTATACAGTGTTTGAAATGCTCAGTTTTAACTTGAGAGGTTTTGGCACTTTGCACAAGTAGATTTACCTCATTCTGTTACACTGCATGAAAAGTGAAATATTCCTGGCAGTAAACTCCTGGATGAACTCCCATCTAGGATGGATGGATGAATAGGCTCCTTTCAAACAGTGAAGCTTCCTCCCTGTGTATTAGTCCTTGCCTTCAGAAAAGGTGGGAGTGTGCAAATAGCTCCCAGCATTGAGGCGGTACAGAGGGCCTATTCTGAGCTTCTTCTTGCTTTCTGAAACACCTGTCTGTGGACAGTTAATAGCAGTAATGAAAGGTCCATGAAGTCCTTAGCTCTCCACTTGAGTGTTTTGAAGATTACTTCCTTTATTCCAAGCAGATGTTTGCAGTACAGGGCTGTCACCTGCTGTTAAGTTGGGTTAATGGGCCAAGTGTCCTGCTTAGGGAGCTCTTCCTGTCCTCTCTGTGCATCTGCTGCTTTCTCAGGCACGTTGTTTCTGTTGTCACATTCACTGGATGTCTTGATACCAGCTTTTTGTCCCAAAGAGGAAAAAAAACTCCAAAACAGGTCTACCTATTCTCTTAGGCCACATCTAAGGTGTTACCAAGTGTGACAAGAGTATTTGTTTTAATTTGTTAATTCTCAAATTCCCCTTTTCTCTGCACCCCTGAATAGCTGATTAGCTTTTGGGGGGATTTGTGTAACAGCCTAGTACTCAGCCCAGGGCGGTTTCCAGATAGGAATTTACAGGATTTAAATGTCTCATTAATACAATTGAAAGTGCAGTAATATACAAAAGAATGTCTTTATTCTGGAATCCAAATGCTATACGCAAATATGGTGTCCTGGATTCTTATATAGCTCTTGACCTATTCAGTTACTTTCTAGACCACTTTCTTCCTGAAGAGCAAGTATTCTGCAGGGAACCAGTAAAACTGCAAACA
The DNA here is from genome assembly GCA_035047865.1 of Dendrocincla tyrannina. Classification (NCBI taxonomy): domain Eukaryota; kingdom Metazoa; phylum Chordata; class Aves; order Passeriformes; family Dendrocolaptidae; genus Dendrocincla; species Dendrocincla tyrannina. The sequence goes on from JAWWMP010000081.1 coordinate 146,971,671, forward strand.
GAAGTAAAACCTCAAGGAAGAAGATAGCCATACTCAGTTCCTACTTTCTGTATATATAGGTTGGCAGGCCTGAATTTCTCATTTTGTAAAGATTTGGGGTTTTTTTGCTATAAACATGCACGTGAAACTTAGGTTGAATGAAATGCCCTTTCTGACTACAAATATCTAATTGTTACATTTCAGAAATGCTGTTGGACCTAATGGTTTGCAGTCTCAGTAGTGTGTATGTTTAAATGTTCCTGAGTTGATTTGGTGTCTAATATAAGCCATGTGAGCTTTGCTAGGGCAATAGAGTCCTCAAACAGAAACATTTGGAAGGTTTGCACAGATGTTCTTGTTCTTTGTGTGAGCAGGGACGACAGCAAAGAGCAGAGTTCATGCAGGCCTAGGCCTGCAGCTAAATATGGCTCTTGCTTCACGTTCCTCTGCAGTCGAGCCCATATCCAAACCTCTCTTTCCCTCTGGTGCTGTTTCCCATCCCAGAGCTGGTGTCTGATGCTTGGGGTGGGAGGAACACCAAGGCACTGCGTTGCAGCTGTGGGTGTTTGGTTCCTCAAGCAATCTCTGTGAGACACTTCCTTTAGCTGCATCTCACCATCTTATCTCAAATGTGGTTTTCTTTGGCCATCATGGGACCCACTGTGCTATCTGAGTCCTCTGGTAGATATGATGCAGCAGTATTTTATGCATGAAAGTACAAAAAACAACCCTGCTTCTGACACAGCAGCATCGTTAAAATTAAATGGAACTGCTCAAGTATCTAACAAATTAGAAATCAAGTAGCTGGAAAAATAACTTCATTGCTCCTAATATTTCTTTTTCTAGATTGTCAGCAAAAAGGGTGTTTTGTGTTTGCATGTTGCTGTTGATAAGTAATTTCCTATAATTTAATTACAGCTTACTGATGCAACTACGACCTTTCAACGATGTAGATGTTGAGGAGCACATCAAAGAATTTGCAGCAAAGCTGTTTTTAATCCCCAGCCCACCACCAGGACCACTCCACTTGGTAATTACTCATCCTGAATTTCATAAGCACTTGAACATTATATCTTATAAAATACTAAGGTGCTGTTTTCTGTGAACTGGGCAACGTTTTTGAGTGCCAGGTCAGAGATTGTGCTTTTTGATGTGAAACTGATGTCAAACCTGTGCTTCAAAAATAAGGCTGTGCACTATTACGTCAGAAAATAACAGTGTGACCAGGGTGCATGCTTGAGAACTGGTATGTTCTTTAGTTTGCAATATTCCTCTGGGAAGGATTTGACTCATGCCAGCTATTTGTAGTGTGAGATGATGCCTGGGTAGGTCTGGGAACAGCAGAGCAATGTGTAGTGGATGAAATGCTCTGGGTTGGCTGCTGCCTGGATCAGACCAAGCTGAGAGGGGAAACTCACATCAACATTTGTATTCAGTGCTGCATTTCCTTCTTTCTGACCCTTCCCAAGTCAGGCCAGAAGTCAGCTGGATCACTGATTTCAGCACACACTCATTTATCTACTGCAGTGGCTTCTGGGGAGCAGTGCTTTGGCCATGGACTTCTCCTTAGCTGCCTCCCCTGACCCTGGGATGAGGGGTTAGGAGTGGACGCAAAAATAGCACAGCTGGAAAATAGTGATGGGCTAAACCAGCTGCCAAGTGCTGAAATACGTGCAGGATCTGACCCCCAGAGGTCTGAGCTGGAGGATTTGAAACACTGAGAGAGTTCATTCCTTTGGGCGTGTTTTATTTCCTTAGTGTGACCATCTATGCTCAATTATTTTGTTCATATTTTTTCTATTTTCTGTATTAATTTTGCCAATAGTTTTTGTTTCCCAGTTGTCTCTACAAATGTAAATTCAATTATTTTGTTATGCTTGTAACAAAGCAAGTTTAATTCTGTTACAAGATTTTTTTTAATTGGCCAAACACCCTATGAGAATGAGAGAAGACAAGTCCATAGTAATCTTTTAAACTAGTTATTATGCTTTTTAATATTTCCCTCTTTTTATTTCACTTTTCTGTAGTATAAAATACCTGTCTTCTTCTTAATATTTTGTAGTTGGAACTAAAATCCCAAATTAAATGTGCTGTGGGAACATTTTTCATTAAGGAGTAAATGGAAACCATCTGTTATTGCAGGTATTCAATATGAAACCACTTCAGATAATAATTCCTTCACGAGAGGATCCAGACAGTCCCATTATTGACTTAGATCTTCACCTTCCATTGCTGTGTTTCAAGCCAGAGCAGGTGTTGCAGGTAAAGCTAGCTGATGCTTTTGAATGTTTTAGAGATTGGCATTTTTGTGGTTTAGGGAAAAGAAAATCGAGATGTTTATTTACCCAAAAAGCTTTATAGACCCAGGAATTCAGAATAACGTTAGTTCTGCATATTAAAGACATAGCATAATAAAATATACTTCTTATTATGGTGTTTTGTTATTTAAAGACCAGATTAGATTAAGGCATATTGCATTTCTTTCTCTTGTGGTTTAGAAACAGGTGTTAAATTTCTTAGGAGTACATTTTAAAATGAAAATGCCCAAGCTGATTGACAGGTTTGCATTCTGAATTCTCATTACATGCCTTTCATGTGTAATTTCATCTACTTTTTTCCTGTGTAAGAAAGGGACCTGTAGGAAGGATTGATAACAGTTGGCAATCTCACACAAATAAAGTGTAAATGGTGTAGAAAGAGAAGAAAATACAAAAGCTGTTTGCAAAGAATTTTTTTCAGTGCTTCAGAGAATCCTGCAATAATTTTGGCTTGGAGTGTCCTCTGTAGGTTTCCTGATCCAATTCCCTGCTCGAAGGCCACCTGTGAAGTTAAATTAGGTTGTTTAGGGTCATCAGCGTTATGGGTGCCACCTCCCCTAAAAACAATTCTCAGTGCTGAGAGGAGGCAGGACTGTCTTCTTTTTGGCTCCTGCCTACATGTGCATGGCATGAATAAAAGTATCTCAGATCCTAAATGGCCCTGTGCAAGTGGTGCATCCTAAGGTGGACATTATTTCATTTCATAAAGTCTTCAAGGTAGCTATTAAAAATCAGAATTTGTGAGGCTGAGTTTCAGAAGCAGATGAAATATTTGTGCCTGTCCAGTATGCTCTAGACAGCTCTTTGTAAACACTGAATATTTTGGGGTTGTTTTCCAGATTATGACCTGTATTTTGACCGAGCAGAGAATAGTTTTCTTCTCATCTGACTGGGCTCTGCTGACACTGGTTGCTGAGTGCTTTATGTTGTACCTCCACCCCCTTCAGTGGCAGCACACTTTTGTGCCTATTCTGTCTCGCCAGATGTTGGATTTTGTGATGGCTCCAACATCTTTCCTTATGGGATGTCACATTGATCACTTTGATGAAGTTAGCACGGTATGTTTTAGGCCATTACCACTCTTGCTGTTCACCTGCAGTGCCTTTCTCCTCTTACAAGAGGTTACTGAATATTTATGTACTGAGATTAACATCTGTTCATTTAATGACATTTGTTTTTCTTGAAAGTAATTGTTTAATTATCCATACAATCTTCAAATCGTGGAAAAAAATTTCAATCCTTTTCTGGTTTAATTACTTGATGAAATAATTAATTGTCTGAGGTGTACGTAAAGGAGAAGTAAATATTTTTACAATATGAGTGTGTTTACAGTAATTCTATTTTCTTTTGTTAAAAGGAAGCTGAAGATTTAATTCTAATTAATATAGATAATGGAGATATCAGCCATTCAAAAATGGCTCAAGAGGAACTGGAGATTCCAGATGTTCCTGCACAAGCAGCGGAGACCTTCATAAAAAGGTGACAAGATTTTGGAGATGTGTTTATCTTAGTGCATAAATCTCGCTTGGTGCTCTTTCTGAGGTGTTTATTTTGCATTATTTGCTATTGTTTCATTCACATAGACCCCACTGTATTTGTAAGGGCAAATGGAAATTTTCAATTAATTAGTTTACAAGCAGTCATATTACATATTATAATTAGTAGTAAGCAGCCATAATCACCAGATTAGTTTGCAACACCTGGGGTGCTTGTTTCTTTTTTCTATTATTGGTGCAGATTATTCTCTGAACTTTACTGCTCTTCACAGAGGAGACTGAGTGCACCGTAATTACATGATCTTATGAGCTTGTCAGCACTTGTAAATCAATCTTGCACTTCCCTAGTGAGATGCATGGGGCCTAAATGACTTTTTTTGTTTAAAAGGTATGAAAACAGTGGCTGGTGGTAGGATGCAAGTTGATAATTTCCTTCTCTGTGCAGAGTGGAGGGTCTCCAGCTGCATTATGACCTGGAGCTCTGCCACCTCCGAGCCAGCACAGACCTTGGGGAGCTCCAGTCGTGCAGGAGGGCTTGGCAGCAGAAACTGAACATGGAGGTTCAGCAAACCACGTTGCAGTTAATTGTTAACATCTTCAGGTGAATGCATGCAGTATTTTTTATTATAATATTCCATTGTTACTGAAAATATTTTCATTTTGTCTTATTTCATAGATATTTTGTGAAGCCCTTAGATTTTGTGAGGGAATATGAGAAGGAGGTGCTGGAGCCTCCTGGAATGTCAGTAATTAATGTATTTGTGTACATATACATTGCTCAAACATCTCAGATAAAACTGTTCTCATGTTGAACTTGTCTTTTGTATGAAGATTCCAGGGAGAGAAGTGCAGTCCTTGGAAAATCTTAGGGCCCAGTAGGGATGTCAGCCAAGGACAGTGTCTTGATGACTCTTGTTAGAGGAGCATGAATTCAAACCAGGACAGAGTAGAAGAGCTGAAAGCAGGATTTGGAGTTCAGAACACCTGGATGTGCTTTGGCCACCTGAGCAAATTGCTGGGAATGGATGAGATACCTGGAGAGTGCAACCACCTGGGAATGAACGAGGGAGAGGAGCTTTTAAGCTCAAGGGCAAAGCGTTGGCACAAGAAGAGACAGCTGGGCCAGGAGTTGGACCTGATGATCCTTGTGGGTCCCTTCCAACTCAGGGTATTCCATGATAAGAAATGTTGGGTATTGGCTGTGTTTGTGACTGACACTCTAACAGTGATGCAGAATAGGTTTTGTTCTTTTTTTTCTGTATGCTATTTCTCCTTGTTCTTAATCTAATTAACATGTTGATAGCCACAGCTGCATTATCTTATCAGTCTGGGTAATGGTTGTAAATCCTGCTGTTAAGTGTTTATATCTGGGAAGAGAATGGAAGTGTGTTAGGTAGGTGATTCCTACAAAAAGGGGCAGAAAATGGATGGCTGGTTTGCACAGGATTTACTTCTTTTACATAGGTAAAACCATGAAAATGAAGCTGCCTACCTGGTATTCCTACAGAATCTGATGACTCGGGCAAAGTTCTGCAAAGAGCTGTGCAGAATAACCATCCCCAGCTATTCCTTGCCTCCTCCTGCTGGAGATGGTGCTTCCCTTTGGCTGAGCTACCCAACTGCTCACATGACTTACCCCTGACACTTTCAGTCAGAGTGTTAATTCAGTCAGTCCAAATACCAGGTGTGTGTTATTGGGTCAGTTTAGGGAGTGTTCCTCTAAGTGGCTGGGCCCTCCAAGGGCAGGAGCTGCTGGGTCTGGGGAATAAGACAGACTTTACAGACAGCTGGATATGGAAACTGAACTGCATCTGCAGCCTGGTGTATTTCTGCTTGGGGATTTGGTGGATTTCAGCATTTGGCAACAATAATTCCAGACAAAGATAAGAAGAAACGCATTTTACTCATAACAAACTTGAACTCTTTACTGCACTAAACATTTAGCTGCAAAAAATTACAGATGCTTTGTGTCACAAAGGAATTAATTCTGCTCTTGCTTTCTTCCTCCTTTCCTTCAAACTGTTTTTCTTTGTTCTTTTTTTTCAGCCTTGTTTCTTCTGTCTTCTAATTCTCCCAGCGGCCAGGAGTGAAGGGAAGTAAATCTCTGATGCAGTTTTGCTGTCAGTTGTTCTGTTTTCAGCAAAGCATGCGGGTGATTTTGTGTGCATGGAAGTTCCATGTTTAAAGCAAACAGCTAAATTATGTAGAATTATGTACAACTATGGGCTTCTTTTCACCATCCTTTTTCCTGAGCCCCTGTGGCTTGATAAACTGCTAATAAGATGTAACTAATAAGAGCCCTGTATTTCATATGATGGGACAGCGTGAGGTCAGGTCACATCTCTCCAATCAGCTGTTATGGGTACACTTGTCCCTTTCGTGCTCCAGTGGGTTGTTTGTGATTCAGGAACTGTGTATGTAAATGCAATTCCAGGATTGGAGCCCAAGTCATTTACAGAGTTTCCTTCATGGTCTCCTAAATCCCACAGAGCCTAAGTGACTTTGCTGATTTGAAATGGCAGTGGCAGCAGGGAGCCTGCCTTGCTTCTTGTAGGGATTTGAATTCTTTTTCTATGATTCAGTAACTCAGACTTATTAAAGCTGAGTTTGCTTCTTGATACTGCAGCAGATTTCTGTTCTGTCTTATGATACTGCAGCAGATTTGGAGTAATACCAGTGGGCTGCAAAAGTGCAACTTGCTTACAAATCTCCAAGCAGATTTATCTATTTATTTATTTATTTTTGTCTCCAGGGAGGTAAAGGACCATCTAAATTATGAACACAGAGTGTTTAACAGTGAAGAATTCCTGAAAACAAGGGCAATAAGAGACCAGCCATTTTACAAAAAGGTAAATTCAGTGTTGTGGTTCTCTGTTACTAATAAATTGGTATTTTAGGAGTAGTGCCAAATATTGATAGAATGGTCACAGTCTGGTCTGTGTGGTGATGTTGAACCAGCAGCTTTCACAGGGTGCTTTACCAAATTTATGTGCTACAAACAGATGAAATAGTAGACACTGTTTTGGAGAGCAAGATACTATGTAGTTCCAGAGCAAATGAAATAATTCCTTGGGGGTGGGATTATCCTGTGGCAGATGGTCAATAAAGCTACATGTAAACTGTTTTAAGCACAGGCATTTGGCCAGAATGACTGGCCCAAACTCCATAGACATGAATTTTCAGCAAGTCTGTGCTTTAATAAGTAGCTTCGTCTTGTAACCAACAGCAGGACATGTTGTGCTGTTATTTAAGCTTCTCAAAAACTAAAATATTAGTGTTTCTTCCCTCTTTTTGGTGACACTGTAGCTTGCTTAACAAACCAGTGGGTCAAAGCAAAGGTTTAACAAGGAGTGTAAGGAAATACATCTGCCACTTTACATTTGCTTTTAATGATGTTCCATGGGGGAATGGGAAAGTTGCAGAGGATTCCTTTGCTGCCAGAATTTAGCAGTTGGCTCTCTGGAGTAACTGTTTTATTCCTGGCAAAAAGATCTGATCATTATCATCAACCAGCTGTGGTTTATAACACCTTTTTTGTTGCCTACTTGAAACATACCTTAGAAATTTCTAAACAACGTTTAAAGGAGATATCAGTGTGTAAAGGAAATTTTAATTAAGTGGTAGTTGCCAAAAGTGGCAGAATATCTGTCAATTTAAAGGTTACAACCTGATTAATCCTAAATGGGAAATAGCATTTCTTGGATAAAGCATCTAGCACTAGCAAACATTCTCAAAAAGAAACAAACAAAAAGAAAAAATTAAAAAGAACCTATTAATTTGTCCTCAAGAGAGAAATTAATTGGAAATGTTCTGAGCAGAATGAACAGAAATAATTAAAACATTTTCAGTAGCAATTTCTAATGCTATAAATGAAATGGTGGCAATTGTTTGAATTGAATTTTAAAGTGAATTTAAAGCTCAGATGTGCATACTTAAGATGAGCTTTGAGTGCTTGACTCAAATACTAAATAGTAAAATGGCAGGTTTGCTTTCAAGTAAATCTTAGACAATAACACAATTTGGAGTAGTTACTGGGGGTATCTGGAATTATATTAAGAGAACTAAGAAAACATTAGAAAGGACTAAAATTTGGCATCTCCTGTAGTTACAATTGACAGCAAAGTATGCCATCTACTGGAGAAATACTGAAAATCAGCAATCTTAATGCTTTTGAAGATGCTTTTTACATGGTAGATTGCAACTTTTTAAAAAAATGATTTCTGAATGGCACCACAATAATTACCTGAGCAGGGAAAATATTTTTGGGGTTACCAGGAGAAAAGATGACTCACTTGTCTCTTCAGTGTGATGGCATAAAGTTAATTTAGAGTGCCCCAAACTTCTTATTCCATGCTATGAACAATATTATCAACACTTTGTTTAGGCAGAAAATATAAAACTTGTAGCTCTGTCTTTCTCAGTATTTCTCATTTTAGTTTGGTTTCATGTATGGGAGGGCAGTCTGAGATTGTTGTTTGCAAATCTCAGCAAAGCCCAGAAGGTGAATGGAAATTGAGTTAGTTTTCTGTTGGACCTTTCCAGTCTTTTGGGGTTTGTGATTGCTAAATTGGAAGTTCTCAGTTTTGCATATGTAAAGGCAATAAAAATGAGCCAAACATGCTAATAAAAATGTAATTTATAAATGATCCACAGTTAAGCCCTTTGTGTCTCACAGGTTTTAGAGACGTACATGTTTCACTCCTTCCTTAAAGCTCGTCTGAACAGAAAGATGGATGCCTTTGCTCGACTCGAGCTGAGTACCCAGTCTGAAGAGGACAGGTAAAGTTTTCTCATTACTTATTCAGGGTTGGCATCTTCTCTTGGTATCAGTGGCAAAAGTCCTTGTGACTATGGCTATGAGATGAGGTGATCTATAAATAAGATTATGACTAATTGACAACTCAGTTAAGGTTATTGTAAGAGGGTGATATGAACAGGTGGCTGTTGAAATTGTCAATTTGACACTGTCATACAAAAAAGTAAAACCCAGCAGTGATTTAGTGTGTCTGTGTACTGAGTTCTAAAACCAGTTTTGTGTTATTTTCAATTATCTCAGGCTAGACTTGATGTTCCACACCCCGAGGAGGCTGACCATGGAGAAAATGGCTTCGAAGCGATTGACGCTGGAGCAGAAGATCAGCCGGCGCATGGTGATCAGTCTGCCCAACCTGCAAGACATCAAACTGCCAGAGGGCCCCACCAGGAACTCCTCCCTCCGGAGATCAGAAACAGGTGTTGGTAAGGGAAGAATGTGTTGAGCAAATTGTGGGTTTTTCTGTTGTCTTTTTGGGTGACATTAGTGGAAAAATCTCACAGAAACAGCGTCAAGTGCTGGGAGGACATGGATTGCTGGGGCCTGTCCATGCTGCTCCTGGCATGTGCAATCAGTCTGGAGCCTGCTGGAAGTTTTGCAGGACCACAAAAGAGGTGTTGGTCCCAATGGGATTGGTGTTGGAGAATTGATTCCTGAGTCAGTACTCATGCCCTGTCCTCACCCACCTTGTGTGCAGCTCTTCACTGCCTTTCATTTAAACACAGGCTTAAGCTTATCACTGTGTGGGAGAAACTGAAGGGGTTTTTCATCTTTTTTTCCTTATTTCTTTCCCAGAATTGATATTGAATTGTCAGATTAGGGAATATTCTGATAGTAAGGACAATGAACATAGAAATGTGTATGTGTCCCTAGCACAGCTGTAATCTTACTTTTTCCTTGTAATTTGTAATTTTGCTTGTTGCTGTGGTGGGGATTCTCTTTGTTGCTTTTGGTGATGGTGAAGATATTTACACTTTTACTCCTTATCCCAATCAATGTACTCTCTTGGTGTTTGCTCCTAGCTGTGAGGATGCCCTCCAAATCCATCAGTACATTCAAAATCCCAGAAATCCACTTTCCTCTGATGTTCCAGTGTGTTCACTCCTACTACACAGACTTCTTCAACCACCTCAGCAAAGCCATCAATAGCTCACCCCCCGAGAACTCCGCATTGCTGGCAAGGTACTTCTACCTCCGGGGACTTATTAGCTTGATGCAAGGGAAACTACTAAATGCACTTTCTGACTTTCAGAACCTAGAAAAAACAGACTTAAGAATTTTCCCCACTGATCTTGTAAGAAAAATAGTGGAGACTATGCCTCCTTCGGAGTGCTTGCAGGCAGACCGCAAACCGGAGCTCAAGAGGCTCATAAGCCGAGTGATGGAAAAACAAAGAGAAGTTCTGAAAACAGATGACCACGTGAAAAATTTCGAATTGCCAAGAACACACATGCAGCTGGATGATTTTGTGAAGAGGGTCCAGGAGTCTGGGATTGTTAGGGATATAGACACTATCCACCGGTTATTTGACGCCCTGACAGTGGGTAAGATTTATTGTTTTTCTTTTGAATTGCTGTTCAGCATTGTCATGTGAAAAGGAGATCTTTATACAAACCCTTAGTGTTTGATTAGTCTGTCAGTGCCCCAGGATCACTGAGACCCCTCTGCCTCACAAGTCTGTCACTATCCTGTTGTGGGGACTCTTCACTGAGCAGCTGCTGGGTCAGGGGGTGGTTTGACTGCCTTGTTCAGGGTCACACACCAAAGAGAGAGACCCCTCGTGGGTCTCCACACCTTCACCCACTGCCAGCACCCTTGAAGGACTCACATGAGCAGTTTACAGAATTCATGGACAATTTTATTTAATTAGGATAATTTTATGTCTAGAATGTCTACAGTTGCATGCGCAGTAAAGAGGCATAATTGGAAAGCTTTTTTGAAACCATCTTTCTGTGCAGATCTGTATAGTAGTTTCTCACAGTAAAGGGGTTTTAAACATTTTTTTTAGGACAGCAGAAACAAATCGATCCTGAAACATTCAGAGACTTCTACAACTACTGGAAAGAAACTGAAGCAGAAGCTCAGGAGGTGAACCTGCCCCCAGCAGTGATAGAGCACCTGGATAAAAATGAATGTGTCTACAAGTTATCCTGCTCAGTTAAAACCAACTGTGGTGTGGGGAAAATAGCCCTGACCCAGAAGCGCCTGTTCCTGCTGACTGAAGGAGGACTGCCTGGCTATGTCCACATTGCTGCTTTCAGGGATATAGAGGTGGGCATCAACTTCCCCTTCTCTGGCATGCCTGTGGGTATAGGCCATGTTCCTTTCTGCAGAATGATCTGTCTCTCAATGCAAAGTTGCAGTAAGCAGGGTAGGAAACACTGCTGAAGTCAGTAATGTATGAGTGATTAGATAAAATTTTGGGGGCTTGGACCAAAAATAAAGCTGTCATAACCTCTAGATCTGAGAAATGTGCAGTGCAGCACGTGGGGTCTGGAGTAGAGAAGTTTAATAACATGAATATTCAATGTGCTCCTGTGACTGAGGTGCCAGTGGGTCAGCTTGTATCCACAAACTCTGTGTGATGTTGTTTAGGGCTTATATTTTCGTAAGACCATCTCTGCTGAATGATGGGTATGGACAATTGAAATAATTAGCTGTAACTAGAGACAGCTGCTCTGTAGGCTGAGTGCTGCACCTTGTGTGTGACTGCAGGGTACATCTCCCTTGCTTTCTCTTTTCCATACCTTTCCAGGATGTTAAGAGCACAACCGTAGCCTTCCTTCTATTGAGAATACCTACTCTGAGGATTAAAACATTATCCAAAAGAGAAGTCTTTGAAGCCAACCTTAAAACTGAGTGTGATCTCTGGTACCTGATAGTGAAAGAAATGTGGGCTGGAAAGAAAATGGCAGATGATCACAAGGTATAAATACAGGAATTTGTAACCAAATAAATATGAAGTGTGTGTTTTCTGTCTCTATTCTAAATAATTCATGCACTAATCTTAGAACTTCTTAGTACTTCTCTCCCATGAAGATAGACCCAGCTTGAAGATGGGTATCCATCCTGTGTCTTCTGTATGTTTTCCTTTGGTTTTGTTTGCATGTCCTGTATCAAGATGGTGCTGGATCTGAAGCGTTCCCTCAGTGTAATGAATTAACTCTGGCTCCTGGCTCCCTGCTCCATGACCATGGGATGGGGCAGTGGGGTCTGACAGCAAGTGGCATGAACTGGGCTGCAGGGCAGCAACTGGCTGGGGCCTGTGCTGAGCATGACAGGCATATTGTGATGGTTGAGCATGAAGACTGCTAAGAATAATGAGAGCAGATAAACTACAGTGAGGCTTTTGTCTTTAGGATCCTCAGTATATTCAGCAAGCACTGACAAATGTTCTCCTGATGGATGCTGTGGTTGGTGCCCTGCAGTCCTCCAAAAGCATCTATGCAGCCTCTAAACTGTCTTATTTTGACAGGATGAAAAATGAAGGTCAGTCACGTAGAAATGCTCTGCTGCTGTTGCATCATCTGTCTCTGCTCTCTCTGTTTATGTTCTGTTTTTCAAGCTGGTTATCGGCAGAAATACAAAGAGACATTGGCTTGATTAGACTTTCACAGATGCAGTTTATTAAATAGTATTAATAGAAGGTTTAGGGTTTATTGTTTGGTTTGGCTTTGGTTTGTGGGGTTTTTTGCTTCTGTGCATTGAAATTTTACGTCCATGTTGGCTGCTGTGTTTTTGTCTTGTTTTTTTCATCTCCTTGGGTGGTGGATGCCTCTGCCACCAGAATTCATACAAGTGGTGTTTGGGCTCTACTAGTCAGCCAAAGTTAGAGGGGAAGAAAAGTGAGGAACATGAATAAATAGTGCAGAATAAGAATTATAGATCTATTTCAGGCATAAGTGTGCATTTCATGACCTTGTAAAAATCTATTTTAGTGCCTATGATGGTCCCCAAAACAACTTCAGAGACATTAAAGCACAAGATCAACCCCTCAGCTGGTGAGACATTTCCACAGGCAATAGATGTCTTGCTCTACACTCCAGGTGAGGTGATGCATTGCTCTCCTCAGGTTGGCCCAGCTCTAATTAGCCCATAAAGCACGTTATCTCACAACACTGGGATTGTGCCTGCCTGATTGTTCACACTCTGACATGCTTTGCTTGTGTGTTGAATACTAAACCAGAAAATCATTACAAAAGAACAGCAATATTGCACATTAAGACACTCCAAGGCATAGTTTTTGCAGTCTTAATTTGTCTTCCTGTGTGTATGTGCATTATCACAGACTTCAATTCTGGGTTAATGTGCTGATTTCTCATTAAGACTTCTGCCTCACTGAGCAGGGGAGTGGTGGGGGGATGATGCTCCACCACTGATCAGTATTCATTGTTATGTTTTTATTCTTCAGTAGGGTCATGTGGGGGGGTTTGGTTGAACCACAGTGCAAGGAATAATGTGGAGAGTGTTGGATTCAGTGGGGATTTTCTCTCTTCATAGTATGAGGCTTCTAAGAAGAGCTCTAATGGAGCAGAGAGAGTGGATTTATTAGTTGCATTTCATAGGGCTTAAAATAGCCTTCCTGCAATCCCAGTTAGCTCAGCACTTAGGCATCAATGAAAGAGATTATCTCTGCTGTGAATGACTTTGGAGTGTAAGATTAAATCACTGGGTGAACTCAAAAAATAGATGAGAACGAGCACGAATTCATTGTGTGAACTGTGTCAGTCAATACCTGGTGATGTCAGTTCCAGCACACAGATGTGTTTCTGCCTAATAACAGTTTTCCTGCAGGTCTCCAAAACTGCTTTGTTTTCTTTTACCTCTCTCATCTTCTCTGCTTCATTTCTAGGGCATCTTGACCCTTCAGAAAGACTTGGCAATGCTCACCCAAAACTCTGGTGTGCTTTGAATGAGGGCAGAGTGGTGGTCTTTGATGCCTCTACCTGGTCCATCCAACAGCACTGCTTCAAAATGGGCCGCTCCAAACTGGTAAGGCTGGCAGGGGTGTCACAGTTCCTGCTTTGTGGCCTGTGTGGCCCTGAATCACATTGTTCCTTAAAAGCTGTTGAGTTGTCTGGGCTTCAGTTAACTTGGAAAGGTGCAGATTTTTGAGGAAAGGAGAAAGAAGAGGGAATGGATTTGTAATAACACAGGTCAGCTGGTGAGAAGTGATGAATTGGATTTGGGAGGGCCTGATGGGTTCTTGGGGCAGGAAAACAGGTTGGAAAGAGTTGAGGAGGAATAATACGAAGATGAGAAGGGAAGTCCTAAGAATAGATAAAAATTCACCCATGCTGAAGACCTGAAAATTGGAGAAAGGTATAAGAAAACCAGGTAAATGATATTGAGACAGAGAGCTAAAAGAAGGTGGCTCAACCAGCAGGTGAAAGAGTTGCTTGTTGAAGACCACCTGGCAGAATAACTCCTGAGGAAAGCGGGATCTGAACCAGGAGTGCAGCCTGAGTGAAAAGCACACAGCAGAGAGACCACACAGGAAAAGGGATTGGATCTGTCACTTGTGTGAAAGATAAAACACTGCTGGGGATGAGTGTGGGGGAGAGTCAAAAAGGGAGGGGTAAAGCTGATGGTGAAGTGCTGGGTAGAGGAAAGGTGGAATTCCAGGGGAAGAGTCGGATGCTGACCTGTCCTAAAGAAATAAAAAATTGCAACTGTTGGACTCTGGAGGGTGATAAGTGAAGAGTTTGTGACTAAGGGAAGGACATCCCAGAGACAATAGAAGGGACAGTAATTTCATGGACACTACTTGTAACTGAAGTAGGAAGTATAGCTCACTTCCAGCTCAGAGAAGCACACTAACCTCTGTGGTTCCCCTGATGCCCTTTGTAACTTTCACTTGGTTTGGGCTAGGAAACACACCTTTGGGTCAGTTCCCAAGATAAATTATTAATCCTGTTTACTGAAGGATAAGCTCAGCAGAGATCTGTCCTCTCTCATTATTTACAGAGCAGAGCAAAGGACAGAACATTGGAGAGCCACATCTTCATCTTACTGTGATGACCAGAGAACTGTAGCATCTGAATAGAGCCTTTTGCCATGTTACATTAAAGACTGGTTTTCTTCTAGACCCTGTTTAACCCTGCCCTTTCTCCCCAGACTTGCATGGTCATGGTGGAACAGAGTCAAGTGTGGATCGGGTCTCAGGACTCCATTATTTATATAATCAACACTCACAGCATGTCTTGTAATAAGCAACTGAATGATCATCGCTCTGATGTTACAGACATCGTTGTGGAGAACAAGAATGGAATACCCAGGTAGATCCAATTTAATTTTCCTGGCTGTTGAAAGAATTTATTGTTTGAAATGGGAGGGCTTACCACTGCTCACATAAACCTTCATTTAGCCTGTTTTTGTAGCTCCCATGTTGTATATGGTCAGCTAGGAATTTCCATTTTAAATAAAGAGCACTATGTAGTTTGGAACAAAGGGGATAAAGGAATGCTCTTTTGGACAAGGATGAGAGCAGCCAGGAATTGGCAGAGTCCAGTGATGAATCAGTACAGGTGCAGTTTATAGACCACTTCACTTTAGCTTTGAGCACATCATTGACCAGATGTTTACAGCAGGCTTCTGGATTTTTCCTGCCTGTTTGTAAAAGAAATAACACATTTATTGTTCTGTTCAGGCAAAATGCTTTTGATCTTTTGGTAGCACTGGGAAGAGTGTTGGCTGGAGGCCTTGAGCTGCTGTCTTCCCATGGGAATGGCAACTCCAAGGTCAGACACAGTGGTCAGTCAGCCGCGGGTGCAGCAGGTGTAACTGGGCTTCAGGAAGAATTTGCTTAGGTGTTCTTGGAACCTTCTCAAAAAGGTTTTCTCATCCTAAGACAACAAATATTAAAGGTAAAAAGAAAAGGGACAGTATAATTATTTGTTTTCTCAGGTGCAGTAGCAAAGAAAAACAGTTTTGAGATGTTTTTGTCCTAACTCAAGAGAAAAAAAACATCAGACAACAATGTTCAGGAGAATTATAGGAACTGTTTTGTTGAAATCAGCTCCTTATGCATGTTGTAACATGTGCTCTGAGTGAGCCCACAGTGTTTCCAGCAATGCAGAGTTTGTAAAGGGTAATCTTAAGAAGAATTAAAATATGACCATTAATTTGGCTTGCTGTAAAATCATTTATTTTGCAAGTAAGTCTCTTCTGTGTGTGCACCCTTTCCTGAACACGAATGCCCAATATTGTCATTATTTTTTAATCCCTGCCAACAGTGAAGCATACTCCAGCAGTTTGGATGGGACAGTGATTGCTTGGAACATCAGCACTCTCAAAGTGAACCGTGTCTTTCAGCTGCCCTGCCAAAATCTCACCTCTATCAAGCTGCATAATGACCAGCTGTGGTGCTGTAAGTCAATTCCTCAAATAATTAGGAAACCCCCCCCCACATCTTTGGATAAAGCAACAAGACAGTTGTTAGATGCATCCATTTTATTTTGCCTTTTCTCTCCACGTTTTGTGGAGATGGAAGAAGCAGGCACCTCAGTTACTAACTCCTTGTCTTTACTGTTGAAGGTACCAGCAGTTGCATTCTGGCAGTGTCAGCTCACGAGTTTGAGCTGCAGATGAAAATTGAGCATCACCTGGAGGGTGTGTGTTCCTGTTTCCTCAGCTTCCAGCTCTTTCCAGAGGTACTCCACTGTGAACAGAGTTTAAAGGAAGCAGGGCCATGTGGCTTTCCAAGCCCTGGTCATTGCAACCTGTTTCCTGTCAGCAGTGCTCATGTGAAACGTGTCTTTCTGTGCTTTAGAGAGATGAAGTGTGGGCATCTTACTCAGGGAGCAGTGACCTGTACATCTGGAACACCAGAGACCTTTCAAGTACCCCTCAAAAGATCCATCTTCAAGATTGCTCTGAGATTACGTGTATGATAAGAGTTAAAAATCAGGTGAGACACATTTGGGCTGCTTTTACCTGTTGTGGATTTCTTTGCTGATGTTTCATTTGTTTGCAGCTCTCATGGGCTGTTATTGCTTCCATACTGGATGTTTGTGTGGCTGTGCTGGTTTGGAATGTGAATTCCTCTTTGAAATAAGGGAGGTTTATGCCTGCCCAGCACAACTGGCTGCTACAGGTGTACCCCAGAATGTATGTCAAGCCAAAAGCCTCATCAGTAATTAAATGCATTGACATTTATTAGCCATTGACATTTCCGGGGAACTGTAGAAACTGAAAGTTTACATCCTTTGATATTTCATCTCAGGGCTCCTCAGACTAAGCCTTGAAGAAAGGTTAATAGACAGACAATAAATGCCAACTAATTTGCCTGTTTTGTAATGACCTTTTCCTTGGTTAGTTACCACATTCCCAATTCAGGAGAGACCAAAGGAGCCAACAGCTTCCTCCCTTGGCCTCTCATGTCCGTGCCACTGTGGGCCTCTGTGTACCTGCTCTCTGTGTGGTGCCAGTAGCTGTGCAAATGACTGTAGTTGTGCTTCCCCATGGGCAGGTTCAGGGTGTGACCAGCCCCCCTGCTGGCACAGGGGCGTTTCCTGAGCTGGGGGAGCATGAGGGGAGCAGAGACACCCACCAGGAGCCACAGCAGCTGAGGAGACCTGGAGGGGCCAGGAGCAGTGGTGGCCAAACCCCCTTTTATATATTTGTGATGCAATGTCCAGAGTTTCCCTTCTCCGGGGTAGAACCCTCAGTGTCCTGACACTCCACAGAAACCTCCTCACCCGTGTCCTGGGCTGCAGAGCAGAGGGAGTGACTGTGGGTTTGTTCTGTTCCCCAGCTGTGGGTTGGCAGCAGTGGGAGGCTGCAGGGCAAGAGCCAAGGGAAGATCTTCGTGGTGGGTGCCGAGAGGAGGAGCGTGGAGAAGGAGCTGGTCGGCCACGCGGGCGCGGTGCGGGCGCTGTGCTCGGCCGAGGACAGGTACGTCCTCAGCGGCTCGGGCAAGGAGGAAGGGAAGATTGCCATTTGGAAAGCTGGATAGACACGCCCTTCCAACTGTGTCTGCCTGGAATGGGAAGAGGTGAAGACCTCGGGCTGTGTTCGCTCCAGCGAGTTGCATCCATTGCAACCACCTGTCAGTGTCGCTGTCGTGTGTTTATTGAGTTACTTCAGTCCCTGCACGGCTGCAGAAAATGGGGATGGAAGGAATGTCCCCTCACACCTGGGTCTGCTCCTGGTAAAGGAATGGGAATGTGAGCTGGGGGTCACTGGCTTCAGACTGGACACGAGGTGTGTGAAGGGGCTGGGTTCCAGGCCAGACTGCCTGGTGCAGGTCGTGTTGGGAATGCTGGAGCCAGCCCAGGAATTCCATGGGAACTCTCTCTGGGCGGTGCAGGGTCACCTGAAACCAGGACTGGATACTGTGTGTGCAGCCTGTCATGGCGGGGAATGGAAGGGGAAACCCAAGTGCGTTTGTGGGACTCGTGGAACTGCTGTCCGTGCTGGGCTTGGAGCTGGCAGAGCATCCCTGACCTTCAGTGGGATTTTTGGGGTGTTTTCTTTTCAAATGCAGACACTGACAGGCTCTGCAACAGCACTGAGAGCTCTGCAGCTGGAACAGGATCCTGGGATCTTTTCAGTGGCTGCTTTACCTTTTAAACTTGTTTCTCCTGGAAAAGCAACACTCGGCACTTGGCATTTGTAAGAGTTTGTGGAACTGGGTATTTTTATCTGCAGCATTAATTTATTTAATTCCTGTACCTATTTGCTTTTTGAAGCACCTCAGTCCCTGTGCAGACCAACCTCTGCCCTACTACCTTCATCCCCTGTCTTTGCACCTGGAGGAGCTGCTGTTATTTTGGGTAGAAATGCTTCATTTTTAGGTTCTGCAGGTCCTCAAACTCCTCCTCCATCCCTGCAGCGAGCACCACCAGGCTGCATCCAGGGGGAATCTCCAGGGCAGCATTCCCTGATTGCTGCCTGATGTACAGGGGTCTTTCCACTGCTGACAAGTAAAACAGTAAAGACATGCAGAATAGTTTTATCTGTACCAGTGCTGAGTGGAAATCAGTGTTTAAAATACTGTAAATAGAAGGACAAAGTGGGCTGCTACTTTTTTTAATAAATATAAACCAGGGTAGGGCTAATAGAAGGGTAAATGACTGGAAAAGTACACTATGTAATATTTCTGCTGATAAAAGTTTTTATCATATGATGGTAACCTGAAATTTTACTTTTTTAGGGTTTTTTTTTATGAATTTAAGAATATTAAACACTATATTGATACCCTGGCCTCTGTCCTTTGTTCTTTTTCCTGTGTAACTCGATACACAAGAATGGTGATTTTAGCACTGACTTGCATCCTCTGTGTTTGCTGTGAAGAAAAATTGCCTGTTTTTTCTCTGTCCTTTCTGAAGCAGCTTCTGCTGTAGCGTGTTCCTCTTTCGGCCCCCATCTGTGACTTCCAGGCTCCTTCTCCCCTCCCCTGGAGCTCTCTGGCTCTGGGGGTGACAGGAATTACATACTGAGTTCAAAGAGTTCTCTGCACAGACACACAGGGGCTGTTAATGAGCTTTCTGTGGCTGCAGAGATAAACCAGTTGCACCCCCTGTCTCTGCCTTCATTGATTTTCATTCCTCACAGACTTTTTAAACCTGGTTTTGCCTTCTCAGCTGCTTCATTGGTGCTCACTGACCACCTCAGCTTTGCTCCAGCATTCCATCTGTGGGGATGAACCTGCAGGCACGGCTTTTTCTCCTGTGCTGGGGACCCCAAATGGGAATTTTTTTAAGGTTTTTATCAATTCCAGAATGTTAAACACTCTACTGATGCTCTGTTGTGCTTTTCCTGTGTAACTCTGCTGTGCCAGGAATGCTGAGGGGAAAACGTCCCAAGGGGAGGGAAAGGTTGGGAAGGAACATGAGTTGTCCCAGGGTTAGTCCAGGTGGGAAGGGCTTGGGGGTTTGGCACTGGAGAGGAGGGAACTGGCCCTGAAAATGAGGGGTTTGACTCCCAAAATGAGGGAATGGACCCTGGGGACACACACCTGTCCCAGGTATCCCCGCTTTGCTCCTCCCCTGTGCTCCCTCCCCAGAGCACCAGGTGAGTTCCCCAAGCATTTGTGAACTGTTTCTCTGTGGGGCAGGGGCGTTTTTGGAACCATTAGCGAAGCTTTGGGGTGCAGGTGAGTGTTCCCTGCCTTGCCCAGCTCAGGGACCAGGTGTCCTCCTCCTCCTCCCCCCCTTCCCTGCAGAGCCCACAGGGACAGGAGCCACCACCTTGTACTGAAATGTTTATTGAGATCGCCCTTCGGAACAGCGGATCGAACACAACGTCTCGTGGAGTAGAGTATTTCTAAACTGATTTTTTTTTCTTTTCTATGCATAAATGGAAAAAACAAAAAAAAAACAAGATTATACAAAAAGAACAGAAAGTGCAGAACACAATAAAACAGTTCTCATGCAACAAATCCTTTTTTTTTAACCTTAAAACAGAAAATAAGCTCAACAGTGTAGAAATAAAAATCATACATACGTTATGCCGTCTACGCACTCAAACATTCAACTGTGACATCACTTTTCTTTATCCCTTTTTCCTCATAAAACAACATTATGTGTTTAACACATGCTTATAAACATTGCTAAACTCAGCAAGAGCTATTATAGTGCCCCAACTTAATAAGTTGATAAAAAAGTAGTTGTCATATGGCCAGTTCACAAAGGAACTAAATATTCTCTTTTTTTAAAATTTTTTTTAAATTTTTTTTTTCTTTTCCCCGCTATGAGATGCCTATATGCAGCTTTCTAGGAATATGAGGCATTTAAAATAAGCTGGTCATTTGGCTACCGAAAAGGGCTTGGTGTTCATGTTACATCAGGAGAAACAAATTCAAAGCTGCCAATTTGTTGAGAGGAAAGTCTGGATTTTGGGGTTATTTGTTACAATTTGGCTGTTGCTAAGGACTGCGAAGGTCCAGAGTAAATAAGGTGATGCTGAGTTTGGCTAAACACTCCCAGAACTTCACCCCCAACTTCCAAATTTAAGGATGAATGTGTCAGAATATGTCCAGCTGACCCAGGTCCTGGGTCTTCCCTAAAATTTTAGCAGGTCACAAGGGCCTGAAAAGCCCTTTAATTTTAGGAGATGCTTTCTCTTTTGGGGGGAGTGTATTTTCCCCTCCTGGGCACCCCTCGCCCTCCCTGGGGTAGGGAAGGGGAGGTTGGGATTCAGGGCTGCTCAGGAGGAGGAACCAAACCCAATCGGTTTCCCAGGAGGTGATTTTAATTTAAATGACAGGAATACCCAGAGCACCCTAATGAGCAGATCGGTGGGTGCGAACAGGAATAGGAATTGAGCCTTTTTGTTGTTTTCTAAGGCAATTTCTGGACTGCTGAGCCTGGGAATCAAAGCCCAGTTGGTATCTGAGCTTCTGCAGCTCCTTTGGATGCAACATGACAAACAGAAGACTTTGGGTAGCTCCCCTTTTTTCCAAATGACCTTTTTTTTTTTACGCGCTTTACAAACGTTCAGCTTTGTCATTTAAGGAAGGAAAACAGCTAAAGGACTCTCTGGAACCATAAAGGAAAAAATAAAATTTGGTATTTCTTCCACACAGTCATTAATGACATTTCTGTGCAACATTTGGTGTCTGTTACATTTATTTGGCCTATTCAAAGGAAACGAGGACAAAACAGCTGCAAAGAAAACCAACTTCTCTTTCACAACAGATACTTCAGATGCCAAAGCTGCTACATGTGCCTGGAATATCATGCAGGAGTTTACTTGTTCATTTCAATAGGATACATATTTATAGCTGAGCTCACCTGGCATCGGACTGGGATGAGGGGAAACCTGGAAGAACTCAGATGGAAACACTGTGGAGGAGTGACAGGGAGCACACAACCTCCACCAGAGGTGTTTTGGCTGAGCAGCGTATCTGTAAGTGCACAGACACAGGTACAGACACACACACCCCCCAAAACCCCCAAATCTCAGTGACTGGACTACGCCTCAGGGACTCCAGGAAGGCACCTGCCCTCCCTGCACTTCCCTCCTGCCCAGGTGTGGGTGCAGCTCTCCCAGGGGACAGACTGTGACTTTCTCCACCTTTACTGCTAAAAGTGACCTCAGCCAGCATGGCTGTGAGACCTGGCAGCCAGGAATATCCTGCTGGAGGAGCCCAAACTTACCCTGGGGGACCCGTCCCTAAGGATGGGACCAGGTTTTGATGAGGTACCTGCCAATAAGCACCATTGTTGCCCCTGCTGTTCCAAGTGCTGGGGGATTCAGATGAGATGGGAGATAAGAAGGACTCAGCCCTGGCCCCTGTGGAGAACCCCACACGTGCTGTTTGTTCCACCCCAGGGTCTGTGTGCCACCATCCGTCGGCAAGAAAACCAGGAATTTGCAGCCACCTCCTTTTCAGCCCGACACGCTGGGAACATTTCAGAGCCTGGAAAAAGGCTCCGAGGGAAAGGGGAGAAGGACAGGGTGTGTTTCACGGAGCACAAACCTCCTCTGGCTTCACTGGCTCCCTCCCTCCTGATGATGAACAACCCCATTGGCTCCGTAACTGCTCACAGCCAGTGCCAGCAAACCACCAGATTCATGTTATTAAAAGGCTATTTAGGCAATTAATCTCTATAAAGTCATCAAACCCGCAGGAAGAGAAACATTCCTAAGAAATTATTGCTTCTGGAGTCTGAAATTGCCATCCACGAGCAGCACAGATCTGACTGGACTCTTGGAATAACCCAACAGGGCTCTGCCTTTCCGAGGGGTGAAAGTTAAAGCTTCTCTGCTCCCACATGGAACATCTCCAGACGTGCAGCTGATGGGCCATGGCCCTCGAGGCTGGGACACAAACGGTGCCACTGCAGCACAGCAGGTTTACATTGATTAAAGTATCAAGCAACACAGAATTAAACCACCAAACCTCAGCCCTACTGCAGTGAAGGTCCAAGGGGATGACTTTGACTAGACAGTAATACCCACAAACAGAAGATGAGGATTGCTGTCACCAGGAACAACAACAAAAAAAGCCACTTCAAATCTCTCTTCCCGCAGCTTCTGCAATAAAGACTTCAATTTGTACTATTTTACCTTTAATTGTGGCAAAAAATGAAATAATTTCTGTATCAAAAGATAAGGTAAGGGACAGATGAAGAAATAAATGGTTGCCCTCTCTACCCTGAGAAATGCTGGGGTGAGAAAGAAAACTCTGAAATCCAAGGAAAAGCCCTCGGGAGCCCTGGGCAGGTGAAGGTGGTGTGGGGGTTTCCCAGGTTGGCCCAGGGACAGGAGGAGATGCTTTGGCTGGGGCTCCCCAGGTTAATTCTTCTGGCCACACTGCAAATACTGCAGTGTGTTTTCAAGGAATAAGTGTTTCCTTCGCCCTTACTGGGGAGTGGAATCACTTCCTGCCACGGCAGCCGCGTATTCCAGCGTTTCCAGCCCCACAAACAGCTCCAGAGGTGGATTTTGACATCCAGTTTTCAGCAATGAGGCTGCCCCAAACACTGCCCAGGACAAAGCTGGACCTGCCCTATCTTTGCTTGGAACCTCTGGGTGGGAAACATCATTTGAAAGGTTCTTCCTCTGTCCTCACCCTTCCCTGGCTGAGAAAGCTCAATGAATGTGGGTTGGTTTCATGTTCCCTCTGCTGGGTGTGAAGTCAGAGGGAGCTTCAGCCTCTCCTTCCTCTCTGCAGCTCCTTGGTCAGTGCAGTGAAAGAGCTTGGCTTAGAAGGTGAAATGCGGAGGAACGAGGATTCAATCCACGCTGATCCATGGAAATCCTGGGAAAAGGGCAAGGCTGGCACTGGTCAGCAGATGCAGGTTTTTAAACTGAAGAACCTTTCCAGCAACAGAGATTAAAATGAGGAGTACTTGACAGAGGGCATTTAACAGAAAGCAGAATCTTCAAGATGCTTCAAAACTAAGACATTAAAGCCACTTTGAAAAGTGTAACTCACACGAATGCCAGTTCTGAGGTGAAACACCACACTCGTCTGTGCGACAAAGAACATCACCAGGATATACTAAATGCAACTGAGATGATCAAATTCACGGCAGAAGTCCACTTAAAGGATTCCTCACAACGGATCCCTTCAGGAAGGTCTCACACTCCTCAGTAGTATCGCTGCCCTGGCTGAACACAGTTCACAGTATGTGTCCTAAATAAAAAATATTCACCTTAAAGGAAAAAAAGACCTTCTCAAGATACTGGGAAAAAGACCAGCCCCACAGTCCCGTGTGATTCCGTGTACTTCAGTGCTCTGTGATGCCACAGCCTGACAACATCGTCACCCTTGATGGCACAGGCCCTTGGTGCTGACTGGGAGCCTTCAGCTGAGAAATCCATGGATGCCACCAGGAATTTGGCAAGGACGCTGGCCTTCAAATGCACCCAAACACCCACTTCTCAAACACACTGACAATTCAAGTAATGCATTAAAAACTGCTCTGCATTTTGAAATGGGGCTTCTTCGGCAGAGTGCCAGGGTTGCAGCATGACTGATACAGCATCTCAAAGTCTTGGAGCAGGAGGAGTCTGAGGCAGCAGGAATCTCCCAGCACTCTCTCTGTCCAGCACATGGACTGACAGCAGCCCTGGGCCCACACCAGAATGAGTCCAGAGTGTCACAAACTTTTCTTAGAAAGGACCTGTTTGGAATCAGACCAGCACAACTCTTCCAAGCTCCTCCTAGAAGAATTCTTTGCACTGCCCCTGGGTCCTGAACCACAGAAGGGGGAATGGAGGATGTGCTGATGACACTGGGACAGCAGCTCAGGAGAGCTCCGGCCCACAATTCCTCCAACACAGGGACTGGAACAGCAACATTTGAATTTTAAGGCCTAAAAAACTTTCTGACAGAGATTTTTACACACCCAGACTATGCCATAAAGTGACAGAGGTAGGCCCTGGGCTCACCTTGTACTGACCCCGTGCCTTCACCTCGGCTGTGGCGCTCCCAGCCAGGAGGTTAAAGGACCATAAAAAGTGCAATTAATCAATGACTTCCTTTCCCTATGGAAGAGAATCTGCACGCCCTGGCCCACGAAGCTGACCCCAGAGATGCCCTTTCTCCACGGCAGCTTCATCCAGAGATGATCAGGTTTAAACACCAAGAAACACCCCCCCCCGAGTTCACCAGCACGTAAAACTCCCAGCTAAAATATTGTCACAGCATATTCCAACGACATTCATAAACTGCAGCACTTGTGATACAAGAGCCTGTGAGTGCTGGTCACCCCTCCCAGCTGCTGCTCCTTCCTTCTAGGGCTGACATCCAGCACCCAGTGTCACCCCCTCCTGACGAGCAGCAGACCTGCGAGTGGTTGTGAGCAGTAGGACTAAAAGAACTCACGGCAGTTTCTCAGAAACTGCAGGAATTGCTTTTGTTTTGCTTGAAAATAAACTGCAAATCAAAGGATTCTGTAGTAACTGCACTAACTGAAACATGAAGTCTAAAATTAACATAGCTGTTAGGCCAGTAATACCATGCTCCTGAAAGAAACTGATTGTTGCCTAAGCGTTTGATTCGGGTGTGACATTAGTGAAATCTGAAATGTTCCGACAAAAAATGGCAAGAGACTATCGGTGGAGATCGCTTCCATTTCCCGTTAGTTTAAAAACAGCCCCAAACTTCATTTTCTCTAACTGCTAATTGTATACACTGTGAGTCTCATGCAGATTAATAAAACTTATCCGAAATCTAAATGTATTCTTAATAAAAAAGTGTTCAGAAATGACGTTTCTGAGTTGTAGAGAAAGCAATCAGCATCCGAGCGACCCGCTCAAACCTAGAGGAAGGACTGCGGAATTTCATTTACACTTTTGCACGAAAATGCCTTTTCTTCTGCAGATTTCAGCTACAAGTAGTGAAGGTCCTAATTCGTTTTTTTCCTGGAAAAAAACCCAACCAACCAAAAACCAAAAACCCAACGACCCAACGGAAGTTCTCGATCCTGCACCTGCGCTCCTTGGAATGTGGGTGAGCAGCGAGCAACGGGCTCACACGGCCGACTCGCCCTCCGGCTCCGCCGCGGCGGCTCCTTTGCGCGACAGCTTCAGCACCGTCGGCTTCTCCGCGCCCGCCCCGCTGCCCTCGGCTCCCTCCGGAGGGCCCAGGCCCTTCTGCTCTTCCTTTGGCTCCTCGTTGACTTCGGGGTAGATCACCAAGAAGGTGGCTGTCAGAAACCCCAGGAAGGACCCCACTGAAGCCACCATGGGGATGACTTTGACCGTGCCGACCGCGTCCACCACGCCACCGAGCGCGGAGGCCACGAGGATCTGGGAGATGTAAACCTGGCACGACAGGATGGCGCAGTCTATGCCGAACCCTCGCTTCGAGTTCCCGGGGCTGTGGTGGACGTACTGGGGAAAAAGGCAAGAAATGTGTTAGGGGAGGTAAAACAAAGGGTGAAATCAAATACTTCAACATCATAACCTTCAAAATTTTCAGCCCTGTGGTCAACTTTATGTTGTCCTTGTGCATCAGCAGGATACAACTCCAGAGCAACGGCCTACTCATCTACCCATCAACAGCCTCCTCATCTTGCAGCACCAGGCAGGTATTTACTGGGTCACTTTTAGCACAAAGCAGCTCCAAGATTAGGTTTTGCAAAAAAAAAAAAAGTACATGAAACATTTGGCGGAATCCCAACCCCAATGATCTTCCTGTAATTTGCAATCCAGATGGAATGGTGGTAAAAAAGAAATCCTTGTTTCCAGCAGAATCAGTGTGCTTTATGTTTCCCCGAGATTACAGCTGCATTTCCAGACTTACCTCAATATTTAAGACTGAAAAACCTGCCTAATGCTAAAGTGCCACATCCAAGACAGTTGTAACAACTATGGACACAGTAAATACTCCAGTAATAATTTAATCTCTCTTCATCTACACATGCACTCAAGTCCTTTTATACCTCAGCACAGAATAAAGCAATCATGACCCCCCTGAGCCAACTTGATGCCAATCGATCTGATTTCAGTACCAGCTCCTGCTTTTTACTATCTGCTCCAGCTCTGGCCCACATCCCAACAAAGCAGATACCTCCAATAATGGGATTTAATAAATCCATTTTGCCACCGTGATCTTCAGAGAAACAAGAATGCTCTGCCTTGCTTGAAATACTCCAAATATTCCACGTACCTGCTTAATCTCATGGTATTGTCCCAGAAGTGCATAGGGGCAGTAGGAGATGCTCATGGAGACGATTCCCATCGTGCTGATCATTATCATGGTGACGTACACGTTGGGGAATATGGCCATCACTGCAGTGCCAAGGGAAAAGCCCAGCGTGCCCAGGATATAGATCACTTTTATGCTAAGGTCATAGTTGTCCAAGTATTTCTGCAACAAGGCTGCAGAGATAAAGAATAAAATACAAACCATAGAATTGTGGAATTGAAAGGGACCTTAAAGATCATGTTGTTCCAGCCCCTGTGCCAAGAGCAGGGACACATTCCAGTAGAGCAGGTTGCTCCATCCAGCCTGGCCTTGAACACTTCCAGGGATGGGGCACCCACAACTTCTCTGGGCAACCTGTGCCAGGGCCTCATCACTCTCACAGTAAAGAATTTTTTCCTAATATGCAATCCAAATCTGCTGTCTTTCATTGTGAAGCCTTTTCCCCTTAACTACCAGTTTAGTCACTGACGTTTCAGGGTACTGATGGCCATGGCAGCTCGATGTGCTGTTTGGGACGTGGATGCTCAGTGCAAATCTGGGTTGTCTGAGCAGCAGAGCCCAGCCCTCGCTGGGGAAAGGGTGAATTCCTGCCTCGGCAAGAGCCTCACCGAGCTGTGCAGATGTACCTGCACATGGGCTGCAAAGGACAGAACTGAAGTTTGGCAAAAAATTCTCAGTTTCAGAGTGTAGTCCAAATTATCTGCAGAATGACTTTCAAAAATACATATTTATAATTTTCATTTAAAAGCAGTCTTTGCAAAAACCCTCTTAACATATGCTTGAATCTTCTACCAAGCATGATTTTCATTTCCTGATGACTCGCTAAATGCCACTCAATATCCTTTGATTTCATTTTGTGCTTGATGCCACTTAACCACCTGTTCATTTTTCTACCTCTACATTTGGAGGAATTTTTCAGATTGATTCTTAAAGAAGCCTTTCCCCTTATGACCATGTGAAATGCTTTTCTAAGATATCCTTCACCCCAAACACAGAGGTGGATCCCACCTGAAGCAGAACTATTTCAGGAGGGCCAGGAGTTGGACTCTATGATCCTTCCAGCTAAGGGTATTCTGTGATTCTACTTTCACCTCTCAAATATATGTATAAGGTGCTTTCCCCTGTGAGACTGTGCAGTCTCTTACCTGAACAAACAGCAGCAGTAGCAGCATAAATCACCAGCCCCCAGCAGCCCATCTGAACTCCAGCATTGTAGTCATGCAGCTCGGTCGAGTTAGAAGGGGCCTGCAACAGACACAAACACGAACGTTGCTTTCTGGTACCAAGCACATCTCAGAAACGAGGAACCCCGAGCAGCTCTGCCCGTGGGAACTGCTCCCTCATGTGGTGGGTTAGTGTCCTTGGTTTTGGTCTAGGCCTTCCCTGGTAACAGGGTCACCATTCTGTCACATAATCAGCTGTATGTAAGACAAGGCGGGAGATTCCCCTCTCTCTCTTCCTTTTGGGTGCTTGGAGGACAGCAGGTCTCTGTGTCAGCTTAGCTCTTATGTATATGAGCTGAGGTCTGTCTGAGAAACTGGTGTCCCAGCCACATGGAGGTGGAGAAACTGCTTCTCTTGAGGGGAGTTTGGTGAGAATGTGTTGTGTTAGTTACTTACTGAGCTTTTTCCCTGAGTTTATGAGTGTGTGTGTATCTGTTTTGTTTTGGTTTTACCCATTTTTGCCCTTTCTTCCCTTTCCCTTTTCCCCCCTTTTCCAGTTTGGGGTTGTTTGGAGTTCTTGTTCTGTATGTACATAGTATTTAATTGCACATAAGTGTATATATGTGAATATATATATACTTTTACTACAATTTTTTTTTGGTACTTTTTTTTCTTCTCTCTGGGGAGGGAGAAGTCTGTGTGGCCAGCAGCTGGGTTTGGCAGGGAGCCAACCTAAACCTCCACACCTCACCTTTGGGTCGCCCCGGAAGATGACCTGTCCCATGAAATCCGTGTAGAACACGGCCTCGGCGATGATGGAAAACCACGTCAGGAGGTGGCAGACGCACAGCCTCAGCAGCTCCTTGGGCATCTTGAGCATCGACAGCCACAAGAGCCTGACAGTGGTTTCGGTCTCGCCCTCCTCACTCTCGGTGTCCCCACTGGAGTTGGTGGTGCCGCTCTGGTTGCGGTGCCGGCACCGCTGGCGCTGCCGTTTCTGCATGTCGTAGATGTCGTTCATGCTGCGCGAGGACTTGATGAGCAGGATGGCGTTGGCGCGGCGGAAGCGGTACCGGTGGGAGCCGATCTTGCCGTAGTAGGAGAAGGTGTACGACGGCTGCCGGTAGAACATGTGCCGCCGCCTCCGCATGGAGTTGGAAGTGCTGGATTGCTTCATGCCTATCCTGGCGTGCCCATTGAGGAACTCTTTGGGTAGGGAGCCATTGATGTTTGGGACTTTATCTTCATTCAAGCGATTATCAAGCAGCATTTCCTCCTCTTTCTCACTGTCCCTGAGGAAAGCAGAGAGGTGGTTGAGTTTGGACTTCATGATCTCCTGGCTCGTGTTGTGGGGAGTGTTTGGATATGAAGCATCCTGGAAAATGGAGGGTTCGATGTCATGCAGGAAAAGCAGCTCTGATTCAATCTCCAGCGTGGCATCGGGCATGTGCAGAACTGAGTCGCTCTTGCTCCTCACAATGTTCACCTCCAGGAACTCCATACTGAGATCATGCTCTGACTGAACCTCATCATGGAACATGGAAGTTCCATACGGCTCTTCCTCACTAATTACATTCAGTCGATTCAGAGGGGGGAGGCTGCCACTGAATTTGCCACTGGACAGCGTGTCTCCTTCGTCATCGATCCTGTCCTGCTGAGGGTTATATTGCTCTTCTTCAATGCTAAAAAGGTGGAGAGCAACAGAGACAGAGAAAATAATGGCTGCAAAGAAGAAAAGGACTTGCTGTTGAGATTTAAAAATGCCACCCAAGAAGGTCTGTGTCCAGTCCAGCCCTCCTAACATGTAACCGATCGCTCCTCCAAGACCTGAGGAAGAATAAAAAAAAAGAAGTCAGTTCAGGAAAAATCAATTCAGCCACAGCTTTGTCATCAGAAAGCCTGTCAAGAACATCTCAGCTAACTCCATACCAGCGGAGAAGGCGTGGATGTTCAGGGCCATGTCTTGCTCTTCACTGTCCACCACATCCAACAAGTAGGCCCGGATTGGCCCTTCGGTGGCGTCGGCGCAGAAATCCAACACCACAACGCCGAGCACCGTGAGGACTATTCCGATGGGCTGCTTGTCTGGGACGTCGCCAATAGCCAGACCTGAGTTAAAACAGGAGAGGAATCTGGGCATGGCATTCAAAAAGGGAAAACTCCTAAGAGCAAGCCTAGCTTCTTAAGAGAGAGGGAGCCAACACACTGGCTGCAAACATTCTTTAATGGAGGAAAATGGCAATTTGAGCTCTTTGGCACAGCTTTGTGGAAGGTCTGGGGCAAGGATGATGTTTTTATGTCCGCAAGACTGATATTTATTTTTCAGAATGTTATTTCTCAAGTATCTCTTAAACCTCAGAGAGCACTGAATATTATTTCATATTCCTCCTGTGTATTTTCCTTCAGCTGCTGAAGGCTGTTTTTATAAAAGACAGTCATGGTAGGAGAGGGGAGCACCAAAAATGAGATATTTCACTGGTTGGTTACAACCCCATGCTGACAGCATTCCTGACATGGTGCTTTACATGAAATGGTCACAGTATCCCAGGATAAAGTGAAATTTTAACCCCTTCACCTCCCTCTTTGCTTTTCTTAAACATTGAAAACAGTTCAAAAAAAAAAGAAAAGCATAGATTGCTTTTTGTAAGCAGAACTTTTAAGGATGAAGCAACATGAAGGCATTTTGCATTGCAAAAAGCATCAGTCAGCTTCTGTTGACAGCACAGGATGAAACGCTTTTTGTCTACAGAGCAGAAAGGCAGCATCAGTGTAGAGCTGGATAATTTGTCGTGAGATGAGCCAGTGACAAAAGCAGGAATTACTTGAATCAGAGATTTGGAATTACGCATGGGAGACTCTGATAAAACCATTAGTGTAACTGATGAAAATGACTGTGGAAGGAGATGAACTGGCTAAGCCACTAAAAATCATCTAAATCTCAAGTGCTGACTCCTGCATATTCAATCCTCATCTACACCAAATCCTTCGAAGGCTAAAAGAATTTTCTAAGTGTTCCAGGCTCAGCTGAGCCCTACAGCAGAAACCACCAGTGGTGTCAATGCTTTAGATTTGCTGGAAACCTGGACAGTGCAGGAGAGACCCAAGAGTTCTGTTGTTCTCCTGGGACATGGTTGTGTTACTATTGGGATTAGCAAACCTCTGTGCTCCTTGTTCCCTTCCCTATGACTCCTACTGCCAGAGGCCACACTAAGGAAGAGAGCCCAAGGCAGGGATCACCTCAGTTTCTGAATCATCTCCTGTTTCCCCAAATTGTAATTAGGATTGCAAGTAAGTGGAGACTAAGGGTAGGAAAGTGAAGAAAATTCAGACAATATTTTGTGCTGATTTACTAGAAGGCTTCAAAATAAGCCCATAAGCTGAGCATGAGGTTTGTCTGCCAGTATCGATGGCTACTGAGAGCTTCTTATTACTTAAAATCTTGTAAAAGGGCTACATCTAATACCCTGCGGACATCTGGGAGAGGAGGAAGAAGTCTGGGAGACACAACAGCAAAGTACAATCAATGCCATACGATAGCAATTCAAATAAATAATAATTATTGCTTGGGTAAATTAAAAAAGCATAAGGTAAAAGTAATTTATCTTAATAGTTTGTTCACTGCAGTTTGTAGAAAACTGAAACCCATCATGTGGCATCCCAGTCTGGCTTTAACAAGCTGAGCCAAGGTAATGTTCCACCAGTTTCCCTCAATTAGTTTAACTTTTTCACAATAGAGCTGCATCAAACCCAAAAAAGAGAGCCAAGAGGATGTTATTAGGTGCTAAGTTCCTTTCATTTGCATCAGTCCAACCATGATGTAAACAATTCCCCAAATGTACTTGTTGTCACCTCTCCTACACTAAATTTACAAAGAGATTGTAGATTGTAGATTAAATTCTGTAGTAAACTATGTTCAAGGGAAACTATTTTTACCAGCTTTGATGGGGGCTCGGGAAAAATTATTTTCCCACATGGTTTTTGATAAACAAATATTAACTGAGTTCTGGACTTTTTCAATACAGGTCTAAGAAAAGCACAAGAAAAAGTGAAAAGATAATTTTTGAAATAATGCTGGAAACAGGATGTGTTGCCAGATATGCATTAAAGAGAAAATGGATCACAACAGGAAACATTTCCCTGTGAACAGGTTGCTACAATTTTCCCATGTCAAGGATCGACCAAACTCGTCTCAGCGACTGCAAACATTATTCTGGCAACCATTGTATTAATAACACTGTGCTACCAGTAACAGCCAGGATTG
The DNA here is from genome assembly GCA_035047865.1 of Dendrocincla tyrannina. Classification (NCBI taxonomy): domain Eukaryota; kingdom Metazoa; phylum Chordata; class Aves; order Passeriformes; family Dendrocolaptidae; genus Dendrocincla; species Dendrocincla tyrannina. Next base: position 147,003,810 of record JAWWMP010000081.1, read on the forward strand.
CACAATGCTCAGCATAGCCACTTGTGAGTAAGAATAAAACCATGCAAGGTGGATGAAGCTCCAGTGCAGGGTTGTGGAGATCTCTGATGATTTTTAACATTAAATACAAGTTTAGACCAACCGCAAAGCGTTATCTTTACTTTCCACACTAAAACCTTAAAGCAGGTGTGTTAGCAGGAGATACACAGAGGGGATCCCCTTGTTATTTACCTATAACAGAACCATTGAGGAAAAGTGCAACTCCAAAGAGGACACCAATGCAGAGAGCAAGGATGAAGGGCCGCCGGCGGCCCCAGCTCAGCGTGCAGCGGTCACTGGCCGACCCGATGAGCGGAGTGAAGATCAAGCCCAGGATGGGGCTGAGGAACCAAGTGAGGCTGTAGTATTGTTCAGGAAGACCTAAAACAAAGACAGAAACAACTGAAAGGTTATCTTGCACACACCAAGTGTTTCACTTTATACAGGGAATTCTGTTATACCTTTGAAAACTGGACATTGAGTGGTAATTTACCTACAGAGAATTCTCTACCACACTAAAAACTCAGTTAAGATTTCTTAGCAATGGGTAAAAAACAGCCAAGGAAAGCACAGAGCATTCATCTTTCAAACACCTGGGCAATAAGAAGGTAACAATAAGAATATTTAAACCACTGAATCCTCTATGCATTTGTGGACCATAAACACAAAGATTTTGGGGTTTTTGGAAATCATCTGGCTGTCATATACACACATCCCCTTCTCAACAAAGCTTTTAAGATCCAACAGGTGAACATTACAGTGGTGCTGTTCACCTAAGGCCACCCCCATGAGGAGTCATTAAAGATTTAGTAGACTGAGAATGATGGACAGAATTTGATTGCCATGTGAAATGTCCCATTTCTAAGCACAAAAATGTTTATTTATAAAACTGAACAACAGACAATAAAAAAAACCAATTAGCAATGACTCATCAGCTGCTAGGGAAGGTTTATTTATCTTTATTATCCTTAGTTTATTTTAAGAATGGAGGTGACTATTCATAGCACTAGATGAGAAAAATCTGGATCAATAACATAGCATTTATCAGGAAAAACTAACTTGTTACACATAATAATTTCTGGAGAAAAATCTGCAGTGGCCTGCAGATGGCAGGCTGGCCCACAGCACCAGCAGCTCCTTTGGGATGTGCCTCCCTCCCGTTCATCAGCGCGGGGCAGGTAACCACTCTGACGTGTCTCTTAGCAAAGCATTAAGAACAAAACAATCCGTTTCTTGCAGTCCAGTTCATGCCAAGGCAGAAAAACGCAGTGTCTTTATCCCAGGAAGGAAACCCATTTATCATTCAAACCCATACATGATGAGTGTGAGCAGCGTTTGACCTTTGCTGGAGAGATCAACCTGTACCCTGTGCTCCCTGTTGAGCACACCGAGGCATCCAGGACCACGCAGGATTATACCAATCCCTGCCCAGAATAGCCTCCGCTGCAAATTTGGACGTCTAATCTGCTGCTGTTTAAAGTACCACCAAATCTTGACTAGCAGTGCTACTTCTTCCATGAGATAAATCAGATTTTCCCAAGAGTGCTGCGTGCTCTGTGGCGATACAGAGATTAAATTATAAGAAAATAAGCTAATTTTTTTGGCATAAATAACCAATTTGACCATCAGAATTTGAAATCCAGGCCTGAGGCTAAGGTGTGCGTGATTTGACTCAACTTTGGCTGATGGACAAACAAAATGGCAACAGCTGCCCTGATGAGTTCAGAGGTATTGGAGGGGACTTGCCCCTTCTCAAACTGCCCCACCTGTGTTTTCGGTCCAAACGTGCCATGAACCCCCTGCCACGGGGGATGGCACCAAGATCCAGCCACCTTTCCATGTTCCAGGCTGTGCTGGGAATGCTGATACTCCACATCAGCACTTCCCCTGTAACTACTGACTCCTTTGGCTCAGGTGGCCCTTTGTTCACACCATGGTCCAAACCACTCCTGCTCAGCTTTCCCTGCTGTTTGGTGGTGTCTTGGCTGCCATGGAAGTTCCAGCTGAGACACACCTCTGTGTATGTGTGTGCATTTGAGGTTTAAAGCTCTTGTTAAGGAAGCCACAGGTGTTGGCACTGTTCCTCCAGACCTCAGACATTTATTTGTACCACCCAGCTTCTCTTCACAAGCACTATCCTCATCAAGGTGCAAGTCAGGAAGCCAGTAATTTGATTAAAAGTACAGGGAAAATTTCCCTCTCCCCATGTTTTTAACACCCTTTTTAAGCTTCACCCAGTTCAATAAGCACACAAGCAGGTTCAGGCACTGTGTGTTTAAATGGCCCCCTCACTTGCTCCAGGATGAGGATGTTGATGCTCATCAATGCCTGAGCTGGCATAATACATGGGGAGGGGGTGCTTAAAAATAATTAATGACGGGAAAGAGGAAGCATTTGGTTCAAGAAAAGTAAAACTAAATGGTAGGCCGGGTATGACTCATTTTGGGTGAGTTATTTTTCTGCAAGATGCGGAAAAAATGGCAATGTGTAAATTACTCATCCCATTTTGCCTCCACAGAGCCATCCTGGGAGCAGTGGTCAAGCACCAGGAGTTGCTACTGTGCGAGGCCAAGCCTGTTTTAAACAAAGTGAGAAGCTGCAGCTTAACCAACATCAGGGATCTCTGTTGCAGCGATCCCCAACATCTGGAATAACTCGATGTCGTATCCCTGCGTGCTGAGAGCAGACATTTCTTTTCTGAGTTATGTTGTGACTTGTGAATTATGAACTGGGACGTCTCAGTCGAGCTCATCCATCAGTAAACACTTGGGAGACGTTGGGAAGGTCCTGCAGTAAATCACACAGTGGCTCTAAACAAACACAGGGTGAAGGCTGGCAGGAGCTCTGTCACCAACATTACAAGCTTCAGCTTATCTTATATGAATAAACAACCTTAAATAGACAGATTTGAGAAACATGAACATAATTAAGAGACTCTCTTTTAACATTCCAACATCCATTGAGACAACAAGCTTGTTTTAATGGAGACTCTGAGCAGAAACAAGAATGGAAGTCTGGTACATAAGAGAGAAGCAACAGGAGGGCATATCCAGGGCCACCAAGGGCTGGCACAGCTCCCTGTCCCTCTGCCCTTGAGGCCACCACTTTGTCTCCAGTCTGCAATGACAGTTCTCTGTGGTGTATACAAATTTTAGCAAAAAAGTTCAGGAAACACATAATCCAATTGAAATGATGATTCAAAATGACTTCTGCAGAGAACTAAAAACTTTACAAATATTTCTTCTTCGGCTGTAAAACCTGCATATTTCTCAAGTGGACAGATAGGTATTTATTTATGCTTTATAGCCACAGTTAACTGTCATTAAAATGTCCTAAAATTATTTAAAAACACACAGTACGTGTCTTCAAGTACTTTCAGGATCAAATTTGCACGCAGTAACTCAAAATCAGATGAAGGTCTGCATTCTGGTTTGATTTTACAGGCCAGTAAAAGAAAGGAAAAAAGGGTTTAGACCCAACCCCTGTCACATGCCTAAAATGAAGGAGTTTCACCTTTCCCTGTATGAGTCAGAGCAGAGGGATTGAAATGCTTTCTCAGGAAGGCTTTATTTTCACTGACTGAAAAGGATGATCTTCCTAACATCTAAGCATTATAAATAAAAGCCTAAATCTAAATATTTACAGGGAAAATGGCTTACTTTGCAAAAGATGTGAATCTCGGTGATCTCAGAATAGAGCTATGGATGCAGCTTTCATGGAAGGGTAAAAAGGACACTTAAAAACCCAAGACCATTATGTTTGGAGATCCTTCTTTAGACAAACCACTTGGATATTTTTTTACTGAACTACTTGTTAGCAGCCAAAATATCTGTCTTCAGAAAAAGAGGCCACGATAAAAATCTATGCAAGAATTAATAGCCCCACGCCAAGAAAAATGAAAGAATTTCTAAAAAGCTTTGAGTGCTCCCCCAAGTAAACAGGAAAGGGATAAGTTTCAAGTGAAACACGAGCCATTCCCACAGATTGTGTAATGGGAATCATCACTGTGAGCACAACCTGCTTTCTCTCTTGCTGGAGAGGCCATGCCACAGGACTTGCATCCGTAGCCTAAGTGGCAGGGCTCTTACAAACTGCATTCCAAGTGTAAGCCAGCAGTTTGTAAAATCATCATGTGTGTTTTACACACAGGGATGCAGAGTCTGCAACAGTTATAATTTATTAAGTGCGTATGTAAACTGTGAGATCCTTACATCAGAATTTAGTTGGTTACTCAAGTGGAAAGCTACAGAGTGGGGTTAGAGAAGATTCCTGGCAGGAAGGGGTGCTCATGAAAGCTACATTAAAGCAGTGCAGGAAAATTAATTTGCTGGCAGGAGAATTCCCTCCTGAATGTGTCTGACAGAGTCCTCACCTGAGCAACGTACAGGCAGACAGACCATAGTGAAGGAATCCAGTTTCCTTTAGTGTTTGCTTCCTATATATAAAAGTTGAGATGTGTTATTGACAAGCTTAGTCTGCCCAGTCAACCAAAACTGAGAGTTCTGGTGCCCACAAGAGCTTTTTCTCTCTGTAGAGATTTCAGTGTCACCTGCTGTCTCTGCACTGCTGCTGGGAATTCAGACTTTTTTAAAGCCCACAGCCACATTCTACCATGACTCTTCCAGGAAAGACCTTTCCGAGGCACTGAGCGTGACCCCCATAGCCCCACGAGGTGAGACTTCAAAACGTACCCTGCAGATGTTCCTCCTAAAACTCGTATTTCGTGCTGGCAGAGCCTACAAGGACCTTCATCCTTCCCACAGTAGCTTGCTTTCGTGCTAGACATTTTCATATAAATGAGAAAGTCCCAGACAGACAAGGAGAACTCCAACCCCAAAATACTTTTCTTCCCTTAAAAGAGGCTGTTCTGGTTTCAGTATCTTGAATGTCTGCGTACATGATATGCGTATTTAGGTTGGCGTGTGTGATTTGGCAGGAGAATCAAAAGAAGTAAGACTGAAAATTGAAATACTTAAAGAGATTTTCTGTGTGTGTATGTGTGTATAAATAACAGAAAAACCTCCAAGTCTTCCAGAGTTTTCTGCCTCACAAGAATGAGCTCCAATAACTAAACTTTATAAAAGTTCTGTCTGCAAGGGTGTTAGAAATTTGAGGAAGGTAATTACATACCCTAACGTGTCCTTTCTCTGCATACCTATGCTGCTATCCCTACAGCAGTATTTTAAAATGGGAAGACAGTTTAGAAGGCAGCTGAGCCAGGACAAGACAACAATAAACAGAAACGTGGGGACAGAGAGAATGCTTTGACACCAAGAAGTTCCTTCTGACGCCCCCATGCAGTGGTAGGGACTAAGACAGAGTGTGTATTTTAAATAAACTCGGCTAAATAAACCTGGCAGCCCTGCAGCACCCCGGCTCTGCCGTGCACAACACACACACAGATGCTGGTTTGGACTGCATTTCAAGGCAGCACTGCACAACCATGAGCTTGTCATCCCTGTGACAGCCTTGCCATAGCCTCTCACAGCCAAGTGTGAAACATCCCAACTGCTGAGAGCTGCTGCACCCAACATGGAACAGGCTGCAGCTCAGCTGGGACTGATTTTGTATGGCCAAGAGTGGCTCCACACAGCATATGCCTTTAGCAAAGGCTTCTGAGACTCACATTCAGACTCAAAGGCCAAAGCAGCTGCAGCCCATTACCAGTTTAGTGCTGTTCCTTTATTCTGTCTGTAATTTTCCACCACCACACTTGCCTTGCCAGGTAGCAGCTCTTAGAGCAAACCACCACTTGGAAAAGCAACCCAGTGGCCTCATGGGGGAGGAATGAAAAAAAACCTGGAGGATTATTATTTAGCCTTTTACTGACAGCTAATCTGAGGAAACACCAAGGAGGAAAAAAACATATTGGGTAAACAAGGTTAGTATTTGTGAACTGAATGTGGAGCAGGTCACAAGGCAGACTCCAAAGTCTCATACAAATCAGTGAGAAAAAGAGCAAAACACAACAACAGCTTCTGTTAAGCAGCGACGACTGCCACTGAGACCCTTGGAATATGGCATTTCCCAGCCAGCTACAAACAAACAGGACACTGGCTTCTAGTAAATAAGGGTTTGTTTTTTCCCAGACAAAAAAAGTGCCCAACAATAGTGGGACCAGCACTGCTCACGGTTCACAGGAAATGCTCACTGTGTCACCATCAGTCTAAGGGCTGCGTGAGGTCACGAGTTACATGGAAGAAAGATTAAGTCACATGCAGCAGTTTCTATTCAAAACCTCTTTTTGATAAGTTCTATTGGGGGAAAAATAGTTCTTTATAAGCTTAACAATAAGATCTGATATGGGAATAGGATGCTAAGGTCCTATTTTCATTTGTCAGAAATCATCACCTAGAGACTTGTTTATACACTTTAAGTAAACACCATACAAATTGCTGAAGGAACACAAGAAGTTGTCATGCCTTGCAAATACTTTCTATTCCACAGTCTCATCCCTGTATAAAATACTGTGTGCTGCTAAAGATATTTCACACTGAGCTGTTTGAAAATGCATTGCTTACACAGGCTGCTTTGTTTAGACTGTGTTTTTAATGAGTGTGGCAAGCAGGACTGATGCTTGTCAAAGAGCTGTGAAAAAGTTTGAATCCTGGTATCTGCATTTCATCCTACACAACAAAATTGTAAAAACCACTGCAAACTCAAGATGAGGAATCAGGAGCTTCATCATTTCACATGTGCACCCAAATATGCAATCTCTTATATTTCAAATAAAAATGCAGAGTTACCACAGATTTGGGTTACAGAATAAAAGTCATAGAATGGTTTGTGTTGGAAGGAACCTTCAAGATCATCTCATTCTAACCCCTGCCATGGGCAGGGACACCTTCCACTAGACCAGGTTGCTCAGAGTTCCACTGCCTTCAACACTTCCCAGGGATGGGGTACCCAAAACTTCTCTGGGCAACCTTCCTCTGGGTCCCCAGAGAAAGTGTAAACAAGCTACAGTGCCTATTTTGACAACTGCATCACCATGAAACTTTGACCACAAATCCTTTGCTTCTTGCTGTCTCCTCTCAGATTTTAGGCCTTTTAATGGCTTGGAGCTTGTGTGGGAATCCAAGCTGCCAAAATAAGCCACTTCTGAGCCAATATATGTTGAACCAATGCGCTGGGACAGGCTTGAGTGGTGGTCTGAGCACTACTGCAGTACAGTCAGCACTCGTATGCAGAGTTTGTTGCACCCATGAGAAATCACCTTTTAGCTTCTGGATTGAAACAGGAATTCTGACCAAGAGGGAAGTGATATGAACAAGCACAGTAATTTCTCCTGGTGGCCATTACCATGATTTGAGCAGTGAGACTACAAGGTTTTAAAAAGGAAATAATTTTGAAGTGCTACTTGAGATCAGAGGCTGGTAGCACAGGAGACAAAGCAACTCTAATCTGCACCCCAAATTCTGCAGTATCTTACAGCTGCTGGGGGAGAGAGAAGAAATGAAGACATTTGATGTGAAAAATTTTGCTTTTCATTCAGTGACTCCTGCCCAGCCTGTACAAGACACTTGCTCAAGCCAAGCATTTGCTCAGAAGCCACTCGGAACAAGCAGCAAACAGCACAACAACACTGGAGAAAAATGATACTGATCAATACTTGTGATCACAGGGCTCAGTTTAGTTGCACAAGTGCATGTGGAAGAACTCAGACCAAAGCTGTGAAGTTTTTCATTGCTGCTGCCTGTCCACATTGAAATGATTGCCCAGCAAGCTGTCAAGCACCTTTATTCGCTCAGTGTCTCGGGGAACGACCTATTGCATAAACATCACATAAAATAGGAGCAATATCAAAACTGTGGCTTCAGTCTTCCCACTGGTAACATTCACATCCTGAAATTCCTCTTGTGCCTGTCGAATCAGAGCCCTTCTGCTTAGCCTGCAACATTCACGAGCTGTCAGCACATTATACACATCTCACAGGCAGGAGTACGTGCACCCTGCAAGCTGAACACACTTTTCTGGAGCACACATATCACCCACTTGCAAGAAGTCTCTCCTCTCCCTCCTCCTCCTTCTCCTGGGACATGAGAGGGGAGGGCTAAAGCATAAATGCCTCCATTTGGATGGGTTTAGGAGCACCAAACGATAGTAAAGAGAGCAGATCATTAATAGGAGTATTACAAGGACATAAATAACATAGTACTTCAAAGGGGTGAAATCCAAGGGCAAAATGCAAAAAATTCTTTCCAAAATGAGCTGCAGCCCATTTGGAATGCTCAGGAAAAACCCACAGGGCCAAAGAGACACTTTGCAGGGGAGAGGGCTGGGGCACTGTCTGTCTTCCTCTGCCAGGACAGGGACCTGCTCCCTGCATTGCTGTGGCATCCAAACCTCTCACAGCACATTCAGGCCTTTAAAATGCACCCACGTTTCTGCTTTATCCTCTCCTTGTCATAAGGACAAGATTACAGACAAAATCTGGATCTACATTAGTGATACAGGAACAAATAATCAATAGGAAAATTAAAATGATGGCATGAGATTAGAGATGTAGGAAACTGTAGAACATTTCCTTAAAATTTGTATTTCAGATTTTAAATTTCCTCAGGAGATGGATGCAAACAAGTCACACTGTCACAGCAGAAACAAATTCCAGAAATTTGGAAACTATTAACACGCCATGTTTACACTTAGACTAGAGCCACCCATTTTGAAAGACCAACTAAACTGGTAATAAAGCAAAGCTCTTGCTCTTCAACAGCTTCAGTACAGAACTATTGTGTGGTGTTTCACATAGGGAGTTCTGGGGGTGGCTTTAAGCTGCAGAAGAGTAATATCCCCTCCTGGCAAAGCTATTCTGCCTTTTGAAATTCCCCATGCAACAGCACGCCAGCACAACCACGGTGGGTTAAATAACACTTCTGGAAAATGGAATTAAGGAAATAAGTGACAGGCCTCTTATGGGATTTCATCACCCAGCTCTCCCATTTTCTGTCTCTGCTCAATTATTGCTTCTCAGCCTCCTACAACTGTCCTCCCCTTCTCACATTTGGCAACCGTGGGAGTCATCAGTGTTTCATTAAGCTCTGCTCCTGCTCTGCTCTTCTGCCAAAGTTGTAGAAAGGTTTATGTGGCTTCCCTGACAATTTCTGGTTTTAACCCACTTTTATGGTGCTGTGTCAGGAAAGAGAAGCGTATGTTAAGAGCAGTGAGCCAAAGGTGTGTGTGGAAGGGGGAGAGGGGAAGCAACAGCCTGAGAACTGCTGAGGTTTGAGGCATCACAGAACACGTGGACTGATTTCCAGGCAGGCAAATGTGGTTCTCCTTTTAGAGGGATCACAGACACTGCCAAGTAAAGCTTTCAAAGCTTCAATTATTTATTTTAAAGTTTCTAACCCTCCTACTAACCTACTTCCACAGGAGTAACCTGTAGTAATTCAGGTAGAAGTAAGTTATTTCTAGCTTACTGCCCTTGTGACAATCCAGTTTTCTGCTTCCCTATCCAATATTGGCATATATCTCTATTGCTTGATTTATTTGCTGCTGGTGCTGAAGAGGAGTCAAAGGCAATGCCCTGCTCAAGGAAAAACCAAAGAATCAACTGCTGTGGTTGATTTTTTTATGATAGCTGATTAGCAATTCCTATATGTTCCAGAGAATTCTATCCTTATCAAAAGCACTGTATTTATTTTTGCCAGGGTACATTCAGACCAGTGAAAAGTGCCAGGTTTACTTAAGCCAGAAGCTGAAAGTTTTAAGCACAAACACTGAAAGTGCCAAACAAGCTCTCCCCATCCTGCAGCAGGTAAATAAGCCCAGAGAAAGCACGGAAAAACATTGCCAAGAGCTCCTATCAACTGCTGAAGGAGATTCACTCAAGCTTTCTAGATTATCTGAGCCGTTCTTTTTGGCTCTTGGGAAACTTGTTTTTAACTTTTCTTCCTCTCTCTTATTAACCAATATTTAGAAATATATCACTTTGACACTAATAAGAAATTTGCATCACAGTGCTTAACAAGCTGAAATGGAATATAGATTAAATGTGATGCAACTTCCAGTGTGCTGAACCAGCAGTAATAAAAAAATTCCATTTTAACCACTACTGTAGAGCAGTTTTCAGGGTATAGCGGAGGTGTTTACATCAAATAAAAAGCTGAACCCTTTCTTCACTTTGTTCCAGAAAAACGCAGGTTGTGCTCTCTATAATAGAGCCACCCGAGGCTGACCTCACAATGCCAATGTTATTCCCAGCCTGCCTCCTCTTGCAAGCTGCAGATTCAGAAGGACTCAAAGGTCACACACACCCCCCACCAGCATCCATTTCCCAGCACTCACAAGGCTCTAAATGCATGCAGCCCCGTGTCTGAATGCAGCAATCCATGAGCTGTTTCACCACACCGACCCTTCCCTTACGGGCTGTAATTAAAAAGGCATCAGCTGCCTGGATGCCCCACTTCATTACGTAACTCTGCAGCACTTCCCCTCTCCCTGCAGGATTACACATCAATTACTGTGACATGTGTTGCCTGAAGAGATGCAGCATCCCAGTTTAGCCAAAGCTCAATAGGGCTTTTCGTCACCGCTTCCAGAGGATCGGCAAATTTATAAACAAAGGCACTTTGGTTTCAAATGCCTTTAGAATTCCCAAACTCAAGAGGTTCCGATGCATACAAAAGAAAATCTTCCAGCACCGACTTTCAGCAACCTGTTCTGTAAATCAGCACTGGAGCTTTTGTTGCAGTGATTAACACATTAATACCCTGGAATATGACCGTCTACCTACACAACTGAGACAAATCCTAACCAAAAACTCGTGTTAACACCCATTTTTTTCTCCTCAAAGTTGACCCAAACCCGAACTGTTTAAGTATTAAACCTAGATTGAACCAACCCTCCTGCTCCCTAAAAAAATCTGGTTAATGAATAAAGTTTCACCTTAAGAACAAGTTTTCAAGTAAAATCATACTTGCTTAACGGGGACCTATTTGATATGGGGCTGCCCATGAGCACTACGAGGCTGCAGCAGGTGCATCCTGAGCCCCTGGAGCTCTGGTCCTGTTCTGCTCCATAGAGTGAGGAGTTTGTGTCCAAGGAAGGCTTTGACCACCTTTCCACACTGTTCTATCCAGGGCCCAGGAGGAGGTGAAAGCCTGATCGACAAAACTAAGCAAGGGCAAGATGAAGAGCATGGGTAGGACATCCCAAATTTTCTGAGACTCACTCACAGCCGAGATTTTGAACCACCATTGTGCAGACACTGGGCCAGAAGGCATCACCTGGATATTAATCCCTATTCACTACAGCAAAAGTTTCCCCCTGATGTGTCCGTTCCACCCCACCAAGCCCCAAGCCCTAGGGAATCATAAAGGCTCTGGTTCACACTGCCAAACAAATGACTGGCATATACATAGCCCAGCATGGCATCTGGTCAGTGTATCCAGGAACAGAACTTGAAAAAGGAAGGCAAGCAGACTTGAGGGTGGCCAAAAAAGTATTTTTTTGTTGAGCAGGCAGCCAGACAGGGTTTGGTCAGCACAATATTGGCGCCCTTGAATTGCAAGCAGCAAGGAAAACAGTTCATTTCCAGCCTCAAGAGTAAAACCCAGGGAGCTTGTCTCTGCATATTGATAAAAAGCATCCTCTCCCCCAATTTTTAGGCTTGACTACACTCCTGGAAGCCCTGTGAAAACAGGAGGTGGTTCTTGGCCTGTGTACCCCTGCAGGTACCATCTGAGCACCTTTATCTTCCCGAGGATTACTGACCAGACAGTTGATCTTTACATTTCATCCGGGATCACATTGTCATAGGCCTTTTAAGGGTCAGTGGATGGTACAGGAAGCTCCATCTATAATTACCCTGCCTGACCCAAGAAAAATAGCTACTAAACATTACAGGTACCCAATTTACACTTCATATTCTAAAAGTCAATTTTTTCCTAGGTAGAAATGCCCAAACTGCCAGAGAGGGAAAAAGCTGAACTGATCCTACCTACAGTCCTTAGGCCACTGACATCCTGCAGTCTCAAAGTGCTTTATTCCCCTTTTCAATACACAAAGCCTCCCAAAAAGGCACCATTCCCATAACAGGCTTACAAAGGTGTATTGTTAATTGTTACCACACTGAAAAAGCAACCTTCTGGCCTTTCTAAAGGCTTTTGGACTATAGGTTTGTTTATGATAGGAATAAACACTCTGTCTGGGATCATTTAGTCAGAACTGAGCTACTGGGAAACTCTACCAACTAAAAAGCCAGTAGAGAATGGCAACACTACACCTGCTTTTAAATCACTTGGTGTTTTAAAAGTCGTGCTGAATTATATGAATACATAAAGAAACACGCTGATTCCTCTAACTCATTATTCACTGTAGGCTTAAAAAAACCCAAAGAAAAACGAAACAGAGGAATTCTGCAAATAAGCCATACTAAGCTCCCAAAGAGAAACTGCATTCCTCTACGCAGTTGCCTTTATTGAGGTTAATTCCTCATGTGGCTATATCAAGCAGAACAGAAATCCTATTAGTGCTTTCCCTGTTTGCTCCCACAAATGAACTGCAGGTTGGAGTTTGCAGGCACAGTTTTCCACATAGACCAGCAAAACCACTGCAGTTCACCAGTGGTTTGAACCTCTAGATGGAAGAACGCTGGTAACAGGACTATCAGACAGAGAGTTTTAATCAGCTGAGGGTTTTCCTCCCCTAAAAAACAATGTATTTCTGCTATAGCTATTCATGACACCAACCACCTGCCTTGTAGGTGAAGGATTACAGAAAACCAGCCTCTCAGATGAAATTCTGGGGCTGATTAAAGACAGTGTTGGTGTTTCTGGAGCCTGCCTTTAACTTGCAACCTTTCCTACACTTGCATGTGTTGGGTTGAACATTAACTTACATGAAATACGTTCTACATGTGTACAGGAGAGATTTAAAGGCAGAGCTGCTTTCACACTGGAGTCTTCTAAACTCTAGTTAAATAAGAACCTTGATCTTAGTATTTTGAGCTTGCAGGGTCATACTATAAAGTTGCACAAATAGGAAATTTGGTAACTTGGGCAGAGCCTCAGGCATCACTCCACACAACTCACTCACTGTGCCCGAGAGAAGAGGCTCCCTCACCCTCCCCGAGATGTTTAAAAATTATACAGCTGCATTTTTACATGAAGGATAATGAAATCCATAGAGTCACTTTGTACCAAATAACTGGAACTGATAGGAATAAAATCTGAAGTCAAACAAGCAGAGCACACCAGCCAATAAGACAGCAAACATTTCCTTTCCAAATGTGCAAATCGTAAGAGTTAGGCCCTACTGGGGACAAAGCAGAACAGAATTCTTTTCCTACAACCAGACAAGTATTTTTATCCTATTGTGAAATGCAGTTTTCCTTAACATCACTCTGTTTGTAACCCTTTTCTTGTAATTTGAACTTACAAAAAAATGGAATGAGTTATATATTAGATATACATGCATATAGCATATTATATGTTATATATAATATCGACATAAATTCTATATGTTACAGGTGAAGCAAGCAACACAGCATTCTCCAGTCATCCAACAAAGAACCTGAATAATTTTTAAGATTGAAACCCAAATGATTTTCAAGATTGAATTTGGCAGTCCTTTCATATCTGACGAGAGGAAAGTTGTACCAAACTCCTCTCCTGAAGGTTACATTACAGCTTAAAAACATTTGAAGACTTATTTTAATCACATTTTCCACGTCAACAGGGTAAGAAAACACAGTGCAGAAAAATAACCTTCCTCTTCCTTTATCTCCATAACCTCTGGCACACGTTGTGATCCAAACCAATGGAGTCCTGGGCACAAGGTTTATGACCCATGACTTTGACTACCTCAGAGAAGGGGGAGCACTTGTTACACTATTCCTTAATTAAATTCCAGAGAAAGAGCCACCCTCAGCTTTTCAACTGATTACATAACTTGATTTTCTCCTGCTGTCCCCAAATATCCTGAAAGCTCCCCCATGCACTCCTTGAGCTTCTCCACCATGACACAGGGACAGGGACTGGGGAGACCCAAAGTCACTGGGGAAGGGGTGCCAACCCTGCTCTCCACAGGTCCTAGTGATGAGACTGAGATGTCAGCCAGTTTGGGTTTGAAGACTCTGTTCCTGGCACACTTCTGTTTGTTGGAAAGGAAAGAAGAGAAAAAAAATTAAGTTCCACTTTCATTTCAGACAGATGACACAGTTTCCTTCTGATCTTACTGAAACCCAGTATTAAGAAGCATCATTCAGTTTGTGTTAGAGGGTAGGTTGAGATTAAGTATTAGGAAGAAATTATCCCCCGTGAGGGTGGGCAGGGCCGGGCACAGGTTGCCCAGAGAAGCTGTGGCTGCCCCATCCCTGTAAGTGTCCAAGGCCAGGCTGAATGGAGCTGGAGCAACCTGGTCTATTGGAAGGTGTCCCTGCCCATGACAGGGGAGTTGGAACTGGATAGTCTTGGAGGTCCTTTCCAACCCAAATCGGTCTGGGATTCTGTGTTGCAAAGGCATTAATATCAAGAACACGTCCCTTAGTGAAAAAAGCCTGTTGAATAAGCAGATTTTCTAAAAAGGCAGATGTAGTGCAGAACCTCTACATAGGTGATAAACTGACACCAAAATCTAGCAACCAGGAACCTATAGTCCTAAAGTTTTACAGAATAATGATTCAAGGGGAAAAAGAGGGAGCAGAGCATGAGGAATCTCCTCTTCGTTTCCGTGGAACAAAACAGCAGATCAGACATTTCCAAGGTTGCAGCGAAATCCCATCGCGGCATAAATCATTTAATTTGCATCTGAGTTGGATAAATAACCATTTTGAAGTCACCTGATGCAGCCCATGTAGGACAGCAGGTATGCCTGTAATGACTCCTCCTTGCCAGATAATGTCTGTCTTGGTAGGAAACTGTGCCTGACTGTCCAAATCAGGCAAAGAAAACATGATGATTACTGCAACTGTCTCCACTAGAACTAATGAACCTGGTAAACAGTCATTTATCTGAATAGCCAAGGCACTTTGTTGGGTTTAGATCCATGAATATTTCTCCCAGAGTGTCAAAGTTTAATACAAATCTTGGAATAAGTCATTTAATATTTATTTTCCTGCCACCTACATGAACTCTGAAGGGCATGAACTTGGTCTCCATTTTCCAAAAATATACTTTACTTTCCAGAAGTGTCCAGATATAACCTTTGTAAGAGGTATTAAAACACTTCCAGATCAAGAGCTCATTTAAAGCCAGTGGGATATTTTTGGAATTTGCAGATTATGCTGGGGGGGAGCTCAATTCTGATAGACTGAATTATTGAAAGACCATTGTTTACAGAGCAGCACAACTGATAAAAGCAGGAAACTCATATTTTTATACAGTCTATACGTGAGAACACATAGAAAATGATCCAGCTCAGTTTACCCCACGAGCCAGAAAGAACAGACACTGAGATCCAGGAGAGGACAGAAATTCAAGGTTAAGATGATCTGAGCAGAAGTTACACAAAATGTATCAGCATATGAAAAGCAATTACACTGCCTTGTTGGGGGGGGACACTTGCCAAAGACAGTGCTGATACCAAGGACAGAACCAGGCCACTGCAGGACTGACCGAGCCTTTCTATTCACCATTCTTCCATAGGAAAAAGGAGTCTGCTCTGGAAGCGTGTCAGGGCTTCTGAAGCTGAGGGTGGAAGGCCTGTCCTCACACTCCCAAAAGCCTGGTGAGAAGACACCCAACTTTGCTGTACAGAACTGTAACCCAGCAGTCACCATTCCCTATGAATAACAGAAACTCTGGCTCAAATCCTTTCATTTCTCCAGGCTCAAGAAGGGTCCAAGCATCCAAATCTTTGTCAGAGCAGCACATGGACAAGGGAGCATTTCGAGGTTGGAACAACTTCATGAAGCACCTACTTCACACAAGGATTCACCAAAAATAGGAACAGTTAAGGCAGATGTTACAGTGAGAGCGGCTACTTAGAAGATCTGTTTTCATGACTTTTATGCTGTTTCACACCAAGAGGAACAGTTTCCAACAACAGCCACTGGAAGGAGGAAACCTTGTTTGCCAGACATCCTCCTCAGCAGTAGGAATGGGGATTAGTGTTGTCTCACCAAATGAGGGATAACTAACAATAAGCAAAGGACTCAAATCTCTCCACAGCTTCAAAGCACAGGTGGAATCACCTACGAGGTCCAGCAGCACTGGCTAAGTATCCACCTGCCCACCACTGGGCAGGTGGACATTTAGCCCTGAAAAACTTTCCCTCCCCTTTGCCATCTCCTTTTTGCAGGGTTTTAGGGTTCCAGGTCATTCTGATTATGGCCAGCTTCTACTTGATTGTCTGATGAAACCCCTTTAAATTCAGTTTTTTTCTGTACAAAACCAGGTCACATTCAGTTTACAGGCTCTGCATCCACTACACTGCAAAGAAAAAAAAACCACCCTGAGGCTCCAACTGAAGATCACCAAATGTTAATACAGTGCTGGGTTTATCTATTTATGGAAAAATCTGCACCTGTGTTGCTTTGTACCCAGTTACCCAAGACTTCAGAGAGAGGAAGATGTTTATTCAGTGACATGAGCTATAGGGGATTTACCCAAACCAATGTAAATACAATCCACAACATGGGTTTTCCCTGCTTAGTTAAATGGACTTGTATTAATTTTACCATTAAACTGAATCAGTGGCACAAAACATTTCCAATAATTTCTTGCAAAATAGCCTGCAGGAAGCATATCTGAAACTTCCTCAGCTGTTTGGTGAAAAGAGAATGATTAAATGGGATCCCAGAGGGGCAGCACAACACAGAGACTTGCACCAAGCACAGAGGAGACCAAGGAGAACAGAGCTCAGGGTCTGCAGCTCTGACAGTCCTTTATTAAAGCATTACAGGAGTTGGCAGCAGCCTGTTGACATTTGTTTCATTTCCAAAGTGGCTTTAATTTTATTTCCTTGAAAAGTAAGACTCTTGTTCACTGAGGAGCTCTCAGCCATTCCCTTTTCAGAACCTGTTTCACAATCCACATCCAACAGAAACCCATTTTTGTGAGTCTTGGGGTTGCAAGTTTCAATGCTGGGCACCCAAATCTCAGCTCTGCATCTGCACGTCTCCACCACCAGAACCCCATCCAAGAGCTGAAAGGTTTCTTTTTATAGTAAAGAACAGGCAATTGCCTGCTGGAAAATTGCCCTAGTGGCAATTACTTTGTAATAAAGAGCATGGAAGTGCTATCGTGTTTCATCTGTTATTGCGACAGCAAAGTTACGTCTCAGTCAAAATTGAGGGGCAAACTCAAATTGTGAACAGAAAAACTTGTGCCTGTACAGTCCCAGCTTCAGCTGACAGCCTGCTCTAGCTGAGGGTGTTCAGACAGGAGCATAAAGAAATGGGGTGGAAAGCAGGCTAAGAGGAAGGGTTCAGGCTAAGAAAAAGGTTGGGTAAATGTACATTTAAAACTACTCAATTTTAGTGCATTTCCAGGAGGCCAAAGTCTGTCCCCTCTACCTGTCCCAGCCTCTCCCACTCACTCATGGAAAATCCTAGTAAAAAAACAAGGATCTTGCAGTTCCTTGATTCCCATCTCTGCCCATTTCTGCTCTAGAACTGCCCTTGAAAGCAGCAGAAAAGCTCTTGGCTTGCCAGGACTTAAACAACAAGGTTGGTCCCGTGTGTGTGGGAGGGAAGAATTTCAAGTGATTTCAAGTGAGTTCAATGACCCAATGGTAAAAGAGAAGTAAAAAGCACATTCAAAATAGTGAAAAAAAATTTAAAGCTATTGGCTGATATGCAAACCAAAATTAAAGTTCTAATTTAATACCGTCCATAACCAGTTCATCACTATCATCTTGTAACAATATTACAAATTAGTCCTTATTTCTGCTGCTTTACTGGATCTCCTTGGGGCAGGAGAGAAGGGACTGGGGAAAGGAAAACACAGATCTCAAAGTACACACCTCAGTCATTCCAAACAGTCTGGTCTCTCCTAAACTTCGGCTACTCCAGATAAAAGGGAGGCAGCATGCTGGGCAGAAAACATTTATTGGTAGGAAGAAGCAGCTACATAAGGATAGAAATCTGCATTTCCTTCTTAGTGACTGGTTATTTTTGGAGGCCTCAAGCTCTGACAAATCACAGACTAAATTGTCACTGCAGGAAAAAAAAAAGGATTTGAAGAACAGATGTGACAATGAAATAAAAAAACCTGCTTTTAAAGCCACATCCTTTGCTGGCAATCTCTATTTTCACAGTTTGCTTCTGGCAGTCCACAGGTCTGAGACATGTTAGTGTTTCTCATGTCATAGATTGGTCAACTTGTTCCAGCCCCAGATCACACAAGCTCTGTAAAGAAAAACTTCCAGGGATTCAAAGAAGTGTTCACACACAGTTTTCACTGTGAACACTCTATGCTAGGGGGAAGAAAAAAGCCATTAACATTCCCACAGTACACAATTAAAAGATCAAGGACTTTTGTTAAAGATTTGGAGTGGGGAAAAAACAGCACTGTAGCAAGTATGAAGCTTATTTTAGAAGTAGTCTCTCCAGCAGAACCTTATTCAGACAAAAAAAAGGGAACAAAAAAGTTACCTCCTGCTAAGCAATATTTCATGCTATGGGAGAAGCCTCAGAAGTCATTTGCACTCAACTTCCCTCTCTAGTAAGGCTTTTCATCCAAAGTCCCACAGCCTGTGTGACCCTAAAGCCAGCTCAAATCCTCAGGTTACCCCAGCTGAAAAGCTGCCACGTGTTATCAGTGGTGCCTCTGAAGGCCACACTCAGTGGTACTTAAAGAACAACAGAACATTATATATATAAAAAAGCTGTCAGTAACAGCTATTGCACAACTGCCAGACCACGTGGCATTTGCCTTGATATGAAAATAAAGCACATGCTCTTAAGTGCCCCCAGGATTAAAAATATTTCATTTAAAGGTGCCTTAAATGTATCTTTAACCAAACCTAACACTAAGGACTATCTGTGTCCAAAATCTGTGCTGCTATCTGTTTGAGCTCAAAAGATATTTTATGTAAGTGATACATGATATGAAAGCCTTGCTTGTTGGCAAAAAACAAACAAACAAAACACAAAAAAGGAACAAAACCAAGAAAGAGGACAGTAAGATTAGTCTTACACAACTCCTTAGGGGGCATAAAATTAGTCAATAAGTAAAAAATGATGGGTGGAGAGGTTTTACAGAGCAATTAACATGTGCCTCAGGGACAGTATTTGCAGTCTTATACATTCCACCACAGGAGATCTGAACACAAACTTGACATGACCTTATAAACTCGCTCCAAAGCTAACAAGGCTGAAAACTGTATTTAATTGTTTATTATTCCAGGTTTTCTGGATCCACTGTATACTCAATTCTTGCTCTTAGGTTAGATATGTTACAGTCCGCTCCCGGGACAGGTCAGCTCTCAAGACACTAATTCACCCAAGAAGAATTTCAGATGCTGCAATTCACTCTTGGCATCAAATGCAGCTGGGGTTGAACAGGAATTTAACTTTGGGAGTCAAAGAGCAGCTTACAGCAATTCAGTTTCTTCCTGGTAAGACAAGGCAAGGTAAGCCACAGCCGAAATGGAAGGCGCAGCTTTGTAGAAAGAGTTATAAATACATATAACCTCAATGTAACCTCTGGCAGTGATGAGGAATAAACTGGACTACTTGAAATAGGCTGAAATAGGGTCAGTACTTTGTGTTGAAGAGCTTCCTCCATCTCCAATAGGTTTTCCAGCCACTCAGCCCTTTTACACTTGAATTACAGGCAGCCTCTAGCAGCCCATCCAATCCCTTTGTTCCCTTCTGCCCCAGCAGATCTTTAAGGTTTTTAGATTTCCTTTGATCTCCAGCTTAGCCCTTCCACACTGAATTGAGTCAGCAGTTGATACCTTAATTCCTTTGAAGAAACAGACCTAGAAGCTAATTTATCTGTAAAATTTCATGGTTGGTTTCTAAACACATCTCCATAATCTCCCCTCTACCTACACCCTTTCTTCTCAGGCAGGTATCAACACTAATTTTCAATGGGGAGAGTCACTAGTTCACACTAAAAGAGTTCACTCTGTAATACTGAATCTCTTAAGCATAATGAGTTCTCAGCTACCACAGAGATTTCTCAGAATCAGCAGTTTGAATTATTGCTTAACACACTTTTTCCATACTGGCAATTTCACATGAACTAGATTTCAAGACCCTTCAAGCACGGTCTGCTAAGCTTTAGGCTGGATGAATTTCTAATGTTAGATAATTTTTTTTTCTGAAATATATCTAAATGCTTTAAGCTGTAGCATAACAGCCCAAATCCATGAACAGCTTTCCTACAATATGAGACAGGAACAACTACAGCATCTTACTGATTTGAAAGGATTTAATGAGAGAAATAATTCTTTTTCCAAACCGAAATAATGTATGTTACCCCATTCTGCTTAGCTCAGCCTTTCTCTTTAGTAAAATCAATTAATTAGCACTGAAATATGCAGTTTGCAGAAATACAGTTCAGTGTTATTGCCTAAAACACTCAAGTTAAGCTTAAAATTACCAACTTCAATATTTAATGCTAGACTAGCCTATGTTCACTGCAAGAACCCATTACCTCTCACAGCAAAACACAGTAATCCATCACAGGCAGGTACTCGGACAGGAAATGCACAAAACCTCCAGCTATTCCTGTGCCACACCAGAGAAACATCCCTAAATCTAAGTGACACTATAAAGCCAAGCAGCACATGTAAACTGATTTACCTTATGTTTTCTTATGAAACAATGTAAATGTGCACAGTTTCTTGTTAAAAGCACTGGTGTAATATATTTAATTTATGCAGGGGAATGAGGAACAACTCTGGTGCTGACAGTCACTTCTGTGCCCATTAACTATTCATAAAACACTCAATAGCATTGAAAGAGCCTTTGAAGCAACAGCAAAGGCTTGACAAAGCTTTTATCATACTAAATATAAAACGTGAAACTTCATGTTTACAGCTACCACTAGTCATTAGTCAGACAGTGAGTTTTTCAGGCTGAAAGCAGCAGCCACCCCAAGTCACAACATCCAGATCTTTTGTCTTCCACAATCCTAATGAAATAGACACATGGACCCCACTTTTCAGAAGTAATAAAAGGGATTTACTGCTTGTATTACAACCCAAATTTTTTTGAACTACAATGGAAATGATCTGAAATTACCAAATTATGTATTATGGTTTAAAGTGTTATTAACAGAAACCATGTATTGCAATGTCATTGAATAAGTTTCTTCAAGGTTACAGTCACTCCAAGTTCACACCATACCAGCCATCAGTTTGTCCTCCTTTTGCTTTTCTTCAAGCAAAATCCCTTGTAAAAGAATTTTATCATGTATCCAAATCTTCCATGAACTTATGAACTGGAAGTAGTTTTAGAGGCTTAATCTTTAGAAGCCAAGTTTAACAATGGAAGAAAATAGTGTCATTCATAAACAATAGCAGGGATTTTAATTCCCTCTCACAGATAAGCAGCATTAAGTACCAGATGTTTCAGAAAACACATTTTTACACCCTCTGAATTCTTCCGAAGAAGTTCACTGCTTCGTTTTGAATTCTTAAGCTGCAGGTACTAAGAAACCAAAGAGCAAGTTAGAATCTAAAAACAGACAAAACATGGAATATGTATTTGGCTTGTTCTTGTTGCTAAGCTACTGAAGCCCAGTTATGACTATGGGGCTGTTACAGACTTGTACCTCCATTTCTGACACAGCAGTGTAACATCAACCTAACTACAGCAATAAACACAATTAAAGCCAGAAATCAGAATGTATTTTGGTAGGGGTACAGCAAGTCAGGCACTTCAGGACCTGTCCAATTCATGGCATCCATTGATTCAAGCAGCTTTCAATGGTGTCTTTCATTCTTTTGTTAAGATTTTGGAACTTCAGGAAGTTTAAACACAATGAGAGTTCAACCACTGTTGAACTGGAAAGGGATCATCTCCTTCGTGGGTTATAGAACAAGTAAGACAAGCTGTCCATCTGTCAAATCATAACTACACCTCTGATCCAGGGTATACAAACTGCAAGGAAGGTCAAACACCTGCAAGAAGAGAGTGTGTAGCACTATCCTAACATGCCCAAAGTTTTCAGGGTGACATCTGATAAGGATCTCAGATGATTTCAGTGACCAAAGTTTTCTCAGAGGTACAGAACACACCATAAAGTTGCCAATATTCAGCACACTCTGTGAGGAATTATCTTTTTTTTTGGAGACTCAAAAGGCTTCTTGTTCTTCAATTTATTATAAATAAAGTTGGTTTAAGTCACCACACTTTCCCAGGTGCCACTTCTCAAATAGAGTTGTTTGAGCCAATTTAATCTCACAGAAACTGAACATTGCTTTGTGTTCTGGTAGAAGCAAAGGGAATATTCCAGCAGTTCCACAGCTATACTGCAAGCCCCTCCAGTGAGGAATAAGTGCAGCCCGTGCTGAGGCAGACAGATGTTGAGGTTGATAAAGGTAAACAGACCCATGTAAGAGGTAATTACTGAACAGGCCAGATAAGTCACCCATGAATAACTTAACCCTTCAGTGAATCCAACATTGTTTATTCCCCTGCTGAGGGAACATGAGCTGAGCACGAAAGATTTCAATTAGTTCCCAAAGCACTAACATTTGTAACAGCTGCCTCCATTTCCAATCTCCGAGGTATGGAACATCACCTGCATCCACAGCCTTTGGCATCGCTCTGGGGATTTGCAGCTTTTCTGGAGGTGAGAGCTCTCTTCTTCCCTTCCCCCAGATCCCAATGTTATTTGATCACTCGGGGTAGGGAAGGAAGGGAAGAGGTATTTTTCAATTATCTGGAGGAAACAGCTAGAAAAGCTCACAAAAGAAATGTAAACTGGTAGAGGGGTCAATAATTAAGAGGATGGTTTATTTATACTGTCTGACCTTACCCTATGGAAAGGTAAAGTCAGCTTAGCCAGCCTTGCATTTAATCATCCAAGGGCCAGCACAAGCAAAGCCAACAAAAAAGTACAGATCACAAAACTGGGAATCTTCCTCATGCAAAACAGGATCCAAGGTTTGGGGTTTATGGTAGACAGAATGAGTGCTGCCAGTACAGCTGATTTAAGTCTCTAAATCTCAGCTTACCCAAAAGACAAAACCTCAAAACAAGTTATGGACATTACAAACATATCTAGATGAAGTTGCTAGTGTTTTATTTAGCAGGTCAGAGTGATTAGAAAATCTATTTGGAACTTTTTATCATCTACTTTAATAGGACACCAATAGATCCATGATCAGCTCTAAAAAGAAAAATTTCCAGGAAAACATGGAGGCATAACTCATCAGCATCTCCCATGGCACTAACTGCACTGATTATTCACTCCTTCATTGATTCAAAAATAAAACAAATAGCAATTTCATATGAAAACATTTTTAACTGCAGGAAGACTGCATGAAAGGATTTGTACATTACATGCTCACCAGCTGAGTCTGTAACACCCTTAAACCAAATATAAAAATATGGGTGTTTCATTCAAGGTGCTACCCTTGAAATTTTTAAGTGATGTGGTAAACAGTATTCCCTGAGCATTGTTTTATAGTTGGTTGAGTGCTTCTGTTTGGCCACAGCTGAGCAAGCTGTGAGGCACAACTGCACAGATAAGCCAAAGCAAACATATAATATACCAATATTATATATACAATTATACAGAGCATACACACAGTTGATTATTCCCTCATGGCACCACACTCAATCTGGTGTTTCCATTCAGTGCCATGTAATATGTTCTGATGCCTGACTGAGAACATGAGTTTCTGGATGTGACAAAGGTAATAGCAGATAGTGTCAACACTGCAAACAGTATATTGGAAAGCTAATGGCAGTACTCACCACAAAGTTTAACATTGGCTACCCCTATTCTAAGCCTCATCATGCCCCCCAATATCATCCAAGGCTACTGGTATCATGGTTTATTCATATCTATTCATGTGCTATAAACCAGACAGATTAATCACATAAAACAAGACTCATTAGTGGTTTGAAATAAATGCTATATTTCAATAGCAGCCAATTTATCCAACTGTTTATTCTAAAGTACTGTAACCTAAAGCATTTCTCCATAAATTAAAAAAAGAAAGCTTCACTACAATCTTTTATAATATTGTTTCTAGTTTCTAGGACACTTACCTTGTCATTAAAATCATTTTTTACAGAGGGAAGCAATATTAGAAGATGAATGCATACAGAAATCCCTCCCACCTAAACATGGTCACAGTTGAATCTATGACACAAATAACAAAACCAAACCAAGAACCTTTTTATGCTTACCTTGTGTACTTTCAGTTAGAAGACACCACTTCCCTCCTCTTTTGGTTCAATCAATGCAAAAACACACAGAAAGCTTCAGCTAACAGAAATGAGAACTACTTACCAATCTGTAACAACACAGGTGTTACCAAAGCTGTCTCCATGGCATAACAAAACTCCCTGCCAAACATTACTGCTCCGTGCATCACCCACAGGCGAATGGGTATCCGGTCTATGGATCCTTCACTAATGGTCTCCTCCCTGCTTTCATTCTCCTTGCTCTCTGGTTTCTGAAGCTGTGCCACAGGTAGATCTTGAACTTGCATAGATTCCGAGTCGGCATTCTGAGGAGCCATTTTCATTACCATAAAAATATATATATATTTGTTATATCTATATAAATAATACTACCATAACTCCACAAACAAGTTAGGGTGTCTTCTCTTGCTGCTTCTGTTCCTCAGGCAAGTAATGCTTATATTCCTCTTGTACAAACAGGTATCTTGCAACTTGTATACATAAGAGACATCAAGAACGAAAAGCTATTTGGTAGGAATTTCAACATATGGCTTGCTGGTTTACTGTGAGTTAGAGTTAAAAATCCATAATTGCCATTCAGTTAATACCAGTTTCATAATTAGAATTGAAGAAGTGCTGAAGTTGTTATTCGTGCTACAGAGAGGTGGAAAGGCGACACAAAGAGGTGCTCCACTGGTAATCCCCATCGAGTGGCTGATTAATCTGCAACAAAAAGCAAGCATTTAAAAATTTCAATAGCATTTTTCAGGATACTGTGCCCCCCCCCCCCCTTAACTATATACCCTGTTTCCTGCTTCATGCTTTCCATTGTCCTTGCCTGGTGTTGGGTCTTTTATTCCACAGTCCCTCCTACCTCTGCACTTTCCATTGAAATGCAGTTACGCCTCCTATTTAAATGATGCTTTACTGTACTCCAGTTCCTCTGGTTTGTGGTCCCACACAAAGCCACAGAAGAATATCAGGGTATTTGTCTAAGATCCTCAGAACACTGAGCAC
Source organism: Dendrocincla tyrannina (assembly GCA_035047865.1). Taxonomy (NCBI): domain Eukaryota; kingdom Metazoa; phylum Chordata; class Aves; order Passeriformes; family Dendrocolaptidae; genus Dendrocincla; species Dendrocincla tyrannina. Next base: position 147,029,107 of record JAWWMP010000081.1, read on the forward strand.
AAGACAAATTCTGGGAAATTTAAAGCAGCTTCCACTACAGAAACAGCATAGGATATTCCAGCACTATGCCAGGAAGATGATTCATCATTTATCATGGTCACACAGACATCTCCATTTAGGCTTTTTAAAGTTGCCAATTACTTTGCAGTAACCATCTCACCATCTTATATATTATATATTCCTCAACGAAGCATGAGCAAAACCAGCCATGACGAATATAACTAAGGATTGATATTTAAATATTTAAATTTCTAATGAAGATATATATATACACAGCATATGAATTCATCTTTCTGCACACAAGACTGGAGCATCTTACTCCCACATCCTGTGAGACTGCTGAAATTCCTGAAAGCAGAATGGTACAGCATCTCCCACCATACATTAAAATTATTGAAATATATTCTAAGCAAGTAAGAACAAGCTTCTCTGTATTTTCCACTTCTTTGACTGTAGACAAAAACTTAATAGATTTATATACTGTGTCATGTCAATCAAAATGTGCTCAAGCACTTAGGAGAAAGAAACAAAGCATCTTATAAAAAAATCAGATTACATAATGTTTGTACTAGAAGGGAGCATATTTACATCTACGCACACAGTGTGACTGAACTTGGATCCCAGGGCAAAACCCCTCAGGGATACAGTTCCACGAGATGTGGGCTCTGGCAGCAAAGCTCGCCTAAGAAGTCCCCACACTGCAATTCCCTGTCCTTTCAGTTGTGGCAACAAAAACTCTTTGTGGGCTTGAGCACACACCAGATCATTTAAGTGGTGAGCCTAAAAATGAGCCTTGGGAAACAGATGACATGCTTGGTGTTTAAAGCACATCACAACAGCAGCTCTGTCTCAGTGTGACCTGAGACATTGTTCTACTAGAAGTGTATCACGGGAACATCATCTTGAGCTCTCCCTCCTTCGAGCTGTTCATTGCATGCATTTTGTTCTTCCATTCAAAATCAGCTTTTTTGGCCTGGGTTTTTTTTTTTTTTGGTCTGGGTTTTTTCCCTCCTCCAGGCTCTCCAGGATTATCAGAATTCTCATATTTGATCACCTCAAAGTAATATTAAAATTTTCATTTGAGCTGGACAAACCTTTAAATCAGATGAGAAAGTTAAAGTAACTTACTGAGCAAGTTCTATAAACCAAGTTTTAAGTTCAAGGTTTTAATCTACGAGCACTTAAATAGCTCAGAACAAAAAGAACTCAGGAAAGCATTTCTCCACCCACTCAGAACTAACAGAAAATGCAACTAGTTTATCATAGATATGAAGTACTCTGTGCCCTAAACACATTCACTTTACAGAACACAAGTTCTGAGTGAGTAAAGCCTACAAAATACATGTTACAGAGTAAGAGCAATTATTTTAATTACAGACTAGTCACAAAATGTTTAATTGCTGGCAGACTCAGGCAAAATGTCATTTAGTAGAATTTGAAACTGTACATGTTAGCTCCTACTATTCAAAAATCACTCAGAACAGACTCTGTTACAGACTAAGAGGCATGGATAACACTCCTGTACATGTTCATTTTAAAGTCTCTAGTGTTCTCTCATGTCTAATATCCCCTCCTGTCACTGTCTATGAAAGATTTAATTCCCTTTCCATAAACAACTCGTTCCCTATGCAGTTACAGAGTATGAGGATGAGGCACAGAGAGGAAGGCAGTTCATCACACCAGAACATGCGGTGATGGACTGGGGCAGCCTGCACACCCAGGAAGGATGACACCAGGCTGGGAGCATTTGTCCCTGGAAAGGATAAAGAGGCAGGATGAAAGAGGATATCTGAGATTTAGCCCATTTGAACAAGGCTCTTAAGAGATGACTGAAAAAGTTATTTCTGAAGTGGAAGATGATTGGGAGCGATCAGATAATTTACGAGCCAGGAATAATGGATGGTGGATGGAGGTAGACTTTGAAGCTGTAATTGACACAGATAAGAACAGCATATTTTAAACATGCCAGAAAAAGCAGTTACAGTATTCAAGGGCAACAGCAAGAGGTAAAATGGACAGGTTTTATCTACAAGAACAGAGAATTACTGTTCCATTATGTCAATTTTGTGGTAAGCACAGCACTAGACTTCCTGCAGCACTTTCATCTGACTCCAAGTGCACGTCTAGTACAAGAGCCAGAGAATAACAAGAGCCTCTCAGAAAGGTCTTTAGTTCTTTCCTAAGCACTGCTCAGTTGTGTTCATATTCATTTTAGACTGATCCAGATTCTGCTACTGCTTTTTCCAAGCTCATTTTGAATTTGGCATATATGAATAGTGGCACTCTTTCTTACTGAAGACAAATTCATTCACCTGATGGAAGTAAATATTACAGAGGCTTTTATGCAGCAAAGAACTCCAAAGTAAATAACATCTGAAGACGAGCTGGATAAAAATACCAAAAGGGATTCTCCCATGTCTGCGTCCAGCACAAATTGTTTTTCATGGCTTGTTTTGAAGGGCATTTTCATGACTAACTACAAAAGAAGCAGCAGAATGAAGAATTTCAGCCACAGGAAAGGTTCATGTTGGGCACACCCAGAGGCTGAGTGTGAAGAGAAGTTTAGAATCAGAAATATTCCTGATCTTGCCAAGTGTTTATGGAAGGAAGGGATGGATCACACTGGCTCTTCTTCAACCTAATTGCACATGTTTTACTTTGACCTTTGGCCACATTGAGGCAATGACAAAACCTATAAAGCAATAGTTAATATTTCAATGAAACAAGCGAGTCTTATATCTTGAAAACTAATCTGTAAGCAAGATTTTATAAAGCTGCCCAAATTTCTTGCAACCTTATCTGTTATACTTTTACCATTGCTCTTCCATCAAGGCCTAAGTCATAACATGACTAAGTGGAGCACAAAACACGTTACAAGCTTGACAAATCTGTATCACAATAATCCTGTGCCTCAAATAGATAGTGTTCAAAGAAAAAAAACACATGAACCACCAAAGAACCAGAGGAAAATGACTGCCTTTCTTTAGGGTTTCCCAAAGAGGAAGTGTTATATAGGTCATATTTGTGGTCCAGAAGATTCAGTGGTTTTTCCTCGTGAGCACTATGATGCTAAAGATGTACAAAAAGCTCACACCAGACAATTGTACAACACAGGGTAAATGACTTCTATCCCACTTCTGGGTGCTTTGTAAGTTCAGGCCTTGGGGGTTGACAAGCAGTGCTTCTGCACTGGTGATTCCATCATCTGGAGGTCAGACTGGCAGCATCCCCATTGACACCATAAAATAAAGGGGTTAATAGTGATCCTGCCCAAATCTTTAAGACTGAACTATTTTTAATGTGTGTTTCCAGATCTCTCTTGCTAACAAGAAATAGGAATGCACTGCTTGACAAGCAATGAGACTCTGAACTGGTGCCAAAGCGTATGACTGTGAGCTGTGAGTATGTCTTAGTTCAGGAGGAACTAAGATTTTGCTAACCAAGGAATAATCCCTCTCCTTTGAATTTAGAAAAAAAAAACAACTTTAATTAGGAAGAAATATATATATAAAAGGATAACAGTTCTTAACCACAATATATATATATATA